>JBCEWE010000061.1:610040-930040 GCA_039877035.1 Silurus lanzhouensis | reverse complement strand
ATCTTGAGCATTTAACATTCTGAAATTCATTGTTTAGTCCAACTGTGATTAATGTGGTATAAAAGATAGAAGCTTTAGAAGACATGTTGGTGAATACAGTATATCCACCTCTTTGGGGGAAAAAAGTGCAGAGCTATTTCCTGTTTGCGTTAATATTTAATGAATGTAACCTACCTTAAATAATGAGAAAAGCTCTTCCAGCTCATCTATTCCAAACGCTGTCTCTGTAACTATAGTACGGACCTGAGCAGAGAAAGTACAAAAGGAGGATAAAAAAAGAGAGAAAAGTGAGGGGAAGGATGTGTAAGTAACTATAACAGACATGTATCATGTATAATATATAATAAGGAACATATTGGGATTCTGTGGGATTGAATTTTCTGCTTGATGTGGATTAGTCTATTTTAGTTCCTGAAAGAATTCACATTTGATTGTGAGACTGGGTATATTTCATTTAGTCAAAATTTCTATTTACATTTATGTCATTTAGCAGAAAACTAATAATCCAGATCCACTTACAATTTATACAACTGGGCAATAAAAATCTCAGGGGCACAGCAGTGGTGGTGTTGGGAATTAAACTCATGATCTTCTAAACCAAAATCCAACATATGATCAGCATGTTATGAAAGTGTATGAATTGAGGAATTACCACGTTGCGTTTAGTCGTGTCCTCTATAGTCTGGATGACCCTCAGCCTCTGCTTGAAGCGCATCTGTTCGATCACGTCCGCCCGGATAGAACCAAATTTCTGCACACGAGTGACACTATGTGAGTTTTTCAAGTAAAAATGGACCTACAATCACTGAAACAACTGAGCAAAATAGTTAGAAAAAAACAGCAAGACCCACAAAAATAGACAACGTCATACCTCATATGAGCTGCGCACAAGTTTAAAGATGTCCACCTCAGGATGGGGCTCTCCATCATCGGTGAGGAGAGAGTGCAAGTGTGGGATTGGGGGCAAGGTGCTGTCCTTATTGGTAACACTGTCCAGATACCTACACACACATATTTATAATTTCCTTCAATGTTTGGCAAAGTTAGGAAAACAGGTAAGTTCCCGATCTTATTAATGTTAATTCAGATAAACAGTCGTTCTGTCCCTTTACTTGAAAGATATTAAGGCAATACGTAAATGCAGCTTTCTAAACCAAAAATCAGCCTCAACAACAAACTCTCAAGCTTTCTGACCTGCCGAGCACTGTCATGGCTTCTCCGTCGTCCTTGCAGTTGAGCAGCTGGTAGATGTTGGCGTCCAGCACGGACAGCGCCAGCTGAAAGATGAGCTTGATGCCCTCGTAGAAGAAGCAGTCGACCACGACCACCGCGCTCTCGAAGGGCATGACGGACAGGAAGAGTGTGAGGAACCAGGACAGAGAGATGGTGGAGATCACACCCAGCTCCTGCATGCAGTCGTACAGCTGAGGAACATGCACACGGGCCAACTCCTCAAACACTCCCTGATCCACCAACGCACCTGTGTGTGTGTGTGAGAGAGAGAGAGAGAGAGAGAGAGAGAGAGAGAGAGAGAGAGAGAGAGAGAGAGAGTGAGAAATAAAGAGAGCACACACACACTTATTACACAGAGGCATGTTTATTACCTATAAGTATTGTATATGTATACATGTATACACTATAGTTCTAAAAGTATTGGGTCACCTGACCTTTCCTGCTATATGTGGTTCTTTTCCAAACTGTTACCACAAAGCTGGAGGCACTCAATTGTACAGGACGTTTTTAGATGTGCATAAACTTAAACTTGGGAACCCAAACCTGTTTCAGCATGTCAATGCCCCGTGCACAAAGTGAGCTCCTTGAAGATCTGGTTTACATGCTTTGGAGTGGAAGATCTTGAGTGACCTGCTATAGAGCTCTGATCCCATCCCTACTGAACACCTTGTGAACACTGACTGCACCCCAGGTCTCTTCACCTACATAAGCACCTGCCTTTCAGAACACCCATGTGGCTGATAAACACAAATCTACATAAGCACACTCCAAAATCTAGAGGAACATCTTCCCAGAAGAGTGGAGGAAATTATATGAGCAAATTGGGACTAAATGTGAAATGCAAATTCAAAAATCTCAAAAATCACATACCGTACTTATGACCAGGTGACCCAATACTTTTGGAAATATTGTGTATTTATGTATATGTGTATATTGTCAGGTTACTTTATAAAAATTTCAAAAATTAATTCTTGCATAAATATTTAACCACCACATATTATTTGGTCTAGACACATTTTGCTGGAATAACAGCAGTATGTTTGTATATATATGAGGTAATTCTTATTGCTATTTCAATTCACTGTAAATAAGACTAGAAAATAACAGTTATGAGAAAGTACAAATAGAAATCCAGTTCAGTATTGCAGGATATCAATGTTGGTGTAGCTCAGAATTTGAGATAGATTTCATCTCATTCAGTAAGAAAGAAATCCTGCTCAGTAGATGTTTTAGTTGTAAATAAAAACCATTACAGGAGTCTCAATCTGAAAACGGACTCCAGGTGGCTGCTAAACAAAAGACACTAAAAATGTGTCTAATGTGACACTTAAAATGTGCACACTGTAATAGGAAAAGTGTTTATTACTGAATGATTATCTAAAATAGAGCATAAATGTACAGTTTGAGACACAACACTAGTTTGCTTAACAAGAGGTAAACGGATGGTGAAATTTGTCGATATCTGTTGCAGTGTAGTCTAAAATGTACCTGTTTATTTGAAACTACTTTTGATGTTTCTAATATTAATTTTGAAATAAATCAATTGAAAGAAAAAAGGCTTCTCTGTGAGTTTCTATTGAGACCCCATTTGAAAAAAATCAATCCTTCTAAGAGTCTATTTTGGACATCACTGGAGTAATACATATGGCTAGTCTGTATATATATATATATATATATATATATTATATACAGTGCCCTCCACAATTATTGGCACCCCTGTTTAAGATGTGGTCGTGGACTTCTAAAAATTCTCCTTTTTTTTAAAACAACATAGAACCCAAATGCAAAAAAAGAGAAAAATCCAACCTTTCATTTAAGTACATTACTTTGGTGGTAAAAAAAATCATACATTTAGAAAAAAAAAAAACTTGAAATCATGTGTCCCACAATTATTGGCACCCCTAACAATTCCTCTGAAAAATTTAATTGTTTTTTTTTTTTTATATATATTTTTCTGTAGTTGCTAAGGTTGGTCAGGGTATCTAGGGACTTTTAATTAGTAATTCATGATTTCCTGTTTCCCTGGGGTATAAATATGACGTGACACAGAGGCCTAATTCTCTTACCCATTTGTCAACATGGCAAAGACAAGAGAACACACCATTCAAGTAAGGCAGATGTGTGTCGACCTTCATAAGTCAGGCAATGGCTACAAGAAAATAGCCACTCGCCTTAACTTGCCGGTATCTACAGTCAGAGGAATCATTAAGAAGTTTAAAACAACTGGAACAGTGACAAACAAGGCTGGAAGAGGTCCCAAGTTTATCTTGCCACAACGCACAGTGAGGAGGATGGTAAGAGAAGTAAAAAAATTTCCCAAGCTCACCGTCACAGAATTGTATCAAAGAGTGGCATCTTGGGGTCACAGAGTCTCCAAAACAACCATCAGACGCTCTCTACATGCCAACAAGCTGTTTGGGAGGCATGCAAGGAAAAAGCCTTTTCTCACTAACACTCACAAACGTAAACGTCTGGAGTTTGCTAAGCGGTACTGGGACTTCAACTGGGATCGTGTGCTTTGGTCAGATGAGACTAAGATTGAGCTTTTTGGCAACAAACACTCTAAGTGGGTCTGGCGTAAAACAAAAGATGAGTATGCCAAAAAGCACCTCATGCCCACCGTGAAGTATGGTGGAGGATCTGTGATGCTGTGGGCCTGTTTCTCTTCCAAAGGCCCTGGGAACCTTGTTAGGGTGCATGGCATTATGAACGCTTTGAAGTACCAGGATATTTTAAATAAAAACCTGATGGCCTCTGCCAGAAAGCTGAAGATGGGTCATTGGGTCTTTCAGCAGGATAATGATCCAAAACATGTGGCAAAATCTACACAAAAGTGGTTCAGCAGTTACAAACTCAAGGTCCTCCCATGGCCATCTCAGTCCCCAGACCTCAACCCAATCGAAAACCTGTGGGGCGAGCTAAAGAGAAGAGTGCATAAGAGAGGACCCAGGACACTGGATGATCTAGAAAGATTGTGCAAAGAAGAATGGTCAAAAATCCCTCTCTCTGTGTTCTCCAATCTTGTGAAATTTTATAGGAGGAGATTAAGTGCTGTCTTGTTGGCAAAAGGAGGTTGTACAAAGTATTAACATCAGGGGTGCCAATAATTGTGGCACACATGATTTCAAGTTTTTTTTTTTTTTTTCTAAATGTGTGATTTTTTTACCACCAAAGTAATGTACTTAAATAAAAGGTTGGATTTTTCTCTTTTTTTGCATTTGGGTTCTATGTTGTTAAAAAAAAAAAAAAGGAGAATTTTTTGAAGTCCACGACCACATCTTAAACAGGGGTGCCAATAATTGTGGAGGGCACTGTATATCTTGCTCTCTCTATCTCTCTCTCACTCTCTCTATCTCTCTCTCTCTGTGTGTGTGTGTGTGTGTGTGTGTGTGTTGACTGACCCACAACTCTGGTGTTATAGTAATCTGGGAGCATCCTCTCACACAGCGCCACCAATAGCCAGAAAGCCTCTTCCTCTTTAGCATAAAGCAGCAACACTGATGTCACAATGTTCATCGCCTGAACAGAAGCAAAACATAACAATGTCTAGTACATCCATCCATCCATCAAGCCATCTATCAATCCATTCATTCATTCATCCATCCATCCATCCATCCATCCATCCATAATAAACACTTTATTATCAAAGCGACACTCCTTAACGGAGTAATGCATATGACTAGTGAGTGTGTGTGTGTGTGTGTGTGTGTGTGTGTGTGTGTGTGTGTGTGTGTGTGTGTGTGTGTGTGTTTGTGCGTATGCATGTATAACTTTTTTTTTGTGTCCGTAAATGCTGTAAGTGATACTCCTGTAATGACTGATGCAGAAGTTTAGATCTCACCACTCAGAATGAGGCCTAGTATAATATCCTAAATGTATGATCAGAAAGCAATACACTCTGAAACTAACACTGCTGAAAACGGTCTATTACTGCGGGTTTGTGCACGTGTGAGCTATACATATACATGTACGAGCTTAATTCATTGGACGCTTCGATCATGTCATTCCATTCAAAATGTTAAAGATTGCAGAATTTGACAGATGTAAAATCAGCAGCAGGAGTCTATATCGGATATCAGGGGAACAAGTAGTTTCGCTCTATCTGTAATATTTATCTACTTATATGACATGCTGACATCTGATGCGGATGATTCAACTCGAAAGTAACAAATCAAGAACTTGGAAATCTAACCACAATGAAAAATATGAAAAATAACAGAAGGAAATTTCTTAAAACTACTGATTCAAAAAATGTGTAAAACAGTGGCGTAAAACACACGTAAATGAATAATCATGTAATCGTGTGTGACGTGTGAAACTTGTGAGACAAGCTGTCCATGTAAAATGAGAACGATGACTTGTTCGAGGTGCTGAAGGTGCATGCAAAAGTGTTAGAGCGTCAAACGCAGAGCTGTGTTAGTGGTAAATGTGCCATATTTGTGGTTTTCATGAGTGTACGTGTGTGTCGAGAGGGGGACATTGCACAGTGTGTATGTGGTTAGAACCAAAAGTGGTCTGTACTGAAGTACGTGACTCGTGTCTATGCACATCGGATTGTGCAGTGAAGACATGAAATGTACACAGGGTTCAGTGGAGATTAATGAGGGATACAAGCAAAATCACATATACACACACACACACTCATCATCATCGTCATCATCATCATCATCATCGTCTTGATCATCAGCACATGTATGTACGTGTATGTGACAAATAAACAGATCAAAATGGACCAGATTGTGTTTTCGGCGTGTATTTTTTTACCTGACAGTAGCCGATATTGGGATTGCGGAAGGCATATGCGGTGAGGACGCGTCTCAGTGCAGCGATGCCCATCTCGTTCTGAAAAGCCGGGTGTTCGGGCAGCGAGCGATGAAGGTCACGCTCGATTTCTTCTGTTGCTAAATTATACTTTCCCATCGACTTCTCCACCAAATCTTCATAGTAGCCCGGGTGAGTGGCCATCTCATTAATCGCCCCTATATAAACATACACATAGTCACACACTTGAAAAACTCAAGTCGTAACATAAATACCTGTATGCTTCATTTGGCAAAACAGGAAATGATTTGGTGAACATGCCCTATAATAAGTATTGGGACACCTGACTTTTCCAGCCAAGTGTGGTTCTTCTCTAAACCACAAAAATGAAGGCACACAGTTATATACAAAGTGTATGAATTGTGCGTAAGTGTGTGTGCATGTGTGCGTGTGTGTGTGCGCGTGTGTGTGTGTGTGCGTGTGTGTGTGTGTCAGTGTGCGTTTGTGTGTTTTTTTTTTCACTAGGTGTCTAAATCCATATAATAACATTGTGTTTTTAGAAATTTATGAATTGTATGTATGTATATATTTGTGTGTGTGTATCTCACCAGAGAACAGAAGCCACAGGTCTCCTCTCATGTTCTCTGGGATTCCTTTGAGCACCAGCTCTTTGGTCTTCTCTGTGCGGTACATACACACACCTTGACCGAATTCCGCAAAGTGATTCTTCCAGGCCTGCTCCTTTAGGAACTCCTTAGCCTGCACGCACACACACACACACACACACACACACACACACACACACACACACACACACACATACACACACATGCATACAGCAGGAAACACACACAATGTAACTGCATGACTTTTGGAGATCCACACAGTTAAAAGTATTAGTCTTATATTAAAAGCATATTTCCCTCTGGCGACTTATCAGTGGGTAAAATATAAACTGTTATATAAATTTGTGTATACATATCTGTGCAAATAAAGTTCATCTTCATTACGATAAAGGATTTAGCAACACCAAATAGCCACACATTTAATATCTATCTGATACAATTTTACTAACTTGCTAACAACTAGCCACCTTTAACTACACAACATATTCAGAGGTTTGTGGACACCTGACCACAAGATTGCTATGTGCTTTTTGAACAATTTTACATTTAGTCCCTATTTGCTGTTATAATAACCTTCAATTTTAACCTCCACTATTATTTACTTTCATAGTGTGCTTGAGGAAATTTGTTCTCGGCTCAGGTCAGGTCAGGTCCGGGGTGCAGTCAGAGATTCAATCCATCCCCAATAAGGTGTTTAATAGGGTTAAAGACAGAGCGCTTTGGCAGATATAGCAAGACCTTCTACTCAAACCATCTAAAACATGTCTTCATGGAGCTGGTTTTGTCCATGTATTTGGAGCTGGTTTTGTGTATGGTTCCTATATCATGGTATGGTACCTATATCAGTCCCAATACTTTTGTTCATATAGTGTGGGCTCTTTTTTCAGCTGCTGCTTTGTGTGTACGGTTGAGATGATTGTTAATGTTATTAAGACAGGTATAATAATATAATATATTCTAATATATTCTAATATGGTATAAAAAGGTTTTAGCAAAAGGGAGAGAGCGATGAAATGATACAACATTATTTTCGGACTCATATGTAACCCGTCAAAAGAAACCTGATGCAGGTTGTACTATTTGTATAAAACAAAAGGGAAACAAATTTCCACATTTTCATCTAATGTCTAATCCGCATCTGACCATATTTGGCTAATTGGTTCAATCAAGCAACACCATCAAGGTGTTTAAAAAGCACATGTACAACTATTACACTACCATATTCAATTCAGTTTGATTGGACAATGGACTTTAAAGAGCATCCCAAAGCATCTTTACAGAAATAACTATTTTGTGCCATCATTGTCAGTGTTATAGATAATAGATGCTTTTAACTGTCTCA
Source organism: Silurus lanzhouensis (assembly GCA_039877035.1). Lineage (NCBI taxonomy): Eukaryota > Metazoa > Chordata > Actinopteri > Siluriformes > Siluridae > Silurus > Silurus lanzhouensis. The sequence goes on along the minus strand of JBCEWE010000061.1, from coordinate 922,078 downwards.
TGTACATTACAGCACAGTGAAATCCTTTTTTTGCATATCCCAGCATATTAGAAAGCTGGCTTCACAGCGCTGGGTCAGCCATGATACAGCACCTCTGGAGCAGAGGAAGTTAAGGGCCTTGCTCAATAGCCAAACAGTCTCAACTTGGCAGTGCTGGGTCTTGAACCCCTGACCTTCCAATCAGTAACCATTGAGCTAACACTTCCTTATGTTGAGAATCATCTACTGCCTAAATCAATTCCGGTCAGTGGCCATTCAATGGTGATCTCATTTCACTGATTGAGATAGCAGTTAGTAAATGTGCATCTGCAATTCTAGTACTTTCGGCTAAAAGGGGGTGTTTCTAATAATCTGGCAACTTAAAAGGTCTTAGTAACAACTAAGCAGAAATCTGTCTCATTGTTCAAATTTTGACATTGTAAGAGTCCTTGCACTTTAAGTAGTGCACCTTCTTCCTGTTTTGTGTGTGTGTGTGTGTGTGTGTGTGTGTGTGTGTGTGTGTGTGTGTGTGTGTGTGTGTGTGTGTGTTCAGAGGTCAAAGCTGACAAGATCATTCCAGTGTGACAGAAGAAACAACGCTCTCAGCAAAAATTTAGATCCGGTGATGGTTTCGAGTTTACAAGTATGATGTCGATGCATCAAAGCGGGTTGTTATTTAACAAAATGTTTAATCGCTGATATGGTGAAAGTTTCTCTAACATGATGTTAATGAAAAGAGTTGCCAGTGTAATGCCTTTTTCCAGAACAAACATTGTAAATGATGTCAATCTAGAGGTATAAAATGAGTTTATGTTGAACTTGTGTTGCAGTTTTAGTGAACTGGGATGTTTGTATGTTGCCATTCCCTCCATTCTCACACATTTACTCACTGCATTATTTCAGAGCTCCCTCATGTCTCTCTCTTCTAGTTATGCTGCAATAACTAGTCTTGTTAGAGACCTTATTTGCATTCTGACCAACCTGTACAGTGTGCTAATAGATAAAATATAATTATGTATTTGTCCTATTATGTAACAATAACAATATCTAATAATGCATGTTTTTCTTCTCTCTCTATTTCTCCCTGTTGCCCCCCTACAGCTCCATCGAGTTAAACATGCTGACCTCTAAACATTTGAATCCTTGCACATTCTGTGTCAACAAAATGTGTTTTGCTAAATTTTCGGCATGTGTTTAAGCATGTGAGACCGAACAACGTGCGTTTGAGTGTTTACCAGTTTGGGGTTGAACTCCTCAGGCGAACGGCGGCGGTACATGGTCATGAGGGCCTGTGTTGCTGTGGGAACGCTGTTGTCGTTGAGGTTGAACTGGCGCTCGCTCTCACCCTCTGAGCCCAAACTGCTGCGCTGTGGACTGCAGGAGAGCAGACTACTGTGCTGGGAGTACACCTGTATACACAAACACACACAAACTGAAGTCATATGGGAGAGATCTGTAACCGTGGCAAACACAACATTCGGCAGATGGATAATTAAAGTCAATGTGGCAAAAGATCTTTTCACATCTTTTAAAGCTTGAGGCAAAAAATCTGCTAAGAAAAACACCAGCATGACCAGCTCCGGATTTAACACAGAGCCCATAATGTATTTCTTTTTTTTTTGCTTGTTTTTGCAGCAATGAAAAATATAATCAAATAAAACAGGCCTGTTTTAGAGTCGTTTGATATAAAAAAAAAAACTGATACGGATAAGGAAGCCAAAAAGCTCAGTGCTCACCTCATCATCTGAGCTGGTGAGGCTGCCTGTGATCTCTCGCTCAAAGTAGATCTTGGAGGAGGTCTGCTGCAAGAAGTCAGAGATCCTCTGCACCAGGAAGTCGCGGTCTTTCAGGTTGGCGAACAAGAAGGTCATTCGGTTCTTGGTGCTGATTGATAGTGGGCTGGGCAACACATTCGAGCTGTCTGCCTTCTCCACAATAGTCACCTGATAGCATTGGATATAATAAGGAATTAAAAAGTAATCAAAGTAAATTTTATTTTATTTTCATATCATAGATATTACATGACATTTTATTACATGACAATAAAAAAACTCTCAGGGAGTTTTTTTCCTTGCTACAGTCACCAGTGGCTCATTAGGAATAAACCTATAAGCACTAACATATAAATGTTATAACCTCTCATTTATTTTAATATAATGTATTATATATTATAAATATCAAATATAATATATCTCTGTAAAAGAGGCTTTGGGACAATGTTCATTGTTAAAAGTGCTATACAAATAAAATGGAATTGAATTGCCATAATAAAAAATATATTGATATTTAATAGGTACAGGTATAAATAGTTTATTTTTTTATATCACTGCTATACACTGTCATTCTCTTACTTTTTTAAACTGCTTCTGAAGTGATTTCAGAAAAAGCAATGCAGACCGTCGCTAAGAAACCATTCTGAAGACTTTCTTATGTCAGTGTTCCAATGTCTCTTACAAAAAACTGACACTGGAGTCTTTTAATGTTAAATAAATTCTAGTTATAGAAACATATACGTAGGACCAATAATTACAACCTTCTTTATTTGTTAAAAAAACAGCTCATTGTTAATCTGTGTATTTTAGATAAAAAAGGAGCATCCGCCATGCAAGTCCCGGTTACTATAGAAACGATTGTGTGTATTTGAGAGAACACATCAATATAAAACAGTGCGTTGCCTTGCGGCGGGGGTTATTGTTTAGAAACGCTGTTGTGTAATTCCTTATAAATCATTCAGATCATATATTTCTAACAGAAAAGAATTAATGCAGTGTATGACTGGAAACAACCAAATAAACAAGCATATGGTGTGCTGACATTTTAGTCTTGAAAACTCTCCTACAGACCGTCACACACTGCCCGTAAAAAAGGAGAAAAACAGCTGTTGATGGCAACCACTACCAGACACTAAGAGATTCTGACAGCTTACCACCTCTGCCTTTTATTCATGACACACTGATCACATTTTTTTTTTTATTACCACCCACCTGTGCACACACATTCACACACCCACACTAGCGCTTTGCAAAGCGAAAAAACATTTTGTATACAAGCCACTTGTCAGTCTGACCACTAATAAAAAAAAGACACTAAACATCTTCTGCAGCAGATCAAAGATGTCACATGGTTATTATTCTGCTATTATGTAGGACAAGTCTTAGAAAGATTATCAGCTAGAAGTAGGCTCAGGCAGCAGGTAGTAAAACTGGCATACAGCTCACAACAAAGGGAACGTCTAAGATGGTCAAACACATCATCACGCATTCAAACTTGATCCATGACCTCCAGATTTAATGTAAAATTTAACGAAGAGGTGCTGATGAAATAATAGAAAAGACAGCTGTAACAAACATTCTCTCTATAAACTGAACGGAAAGAAAATAGCAAAAAATATATATATATAAAACATCCATCATTTATATCATCAGCGTCAGCCAAGTCTTTTATCTATCCTTTATCTAACTCACTCATCCATCTAAAAGACCTAAAAGACCTACACCAACCAACTTACAATCCATCCACTTATTTATAACCTACTATAAACCCATCTACCAACCCGTCATCCTACCCATCATCTATATGCCCTACATCCTACATCCACTCACCAATCCATCAATCCATCCATCCTTCACATCTATAATCCATACATATCCATACTGTACACATCCAGCTGTTTTACACATTCATCCACCCTACACATCCATCCATGTACCAATCCATCAATGCTTCCATCTATCATCCACCTACACATTTATAATCCATACATATAGTACCACCCCACACATTATGTACCCTACACATCCATCATTCTATTGATCCATCCACTCACCAATCCATCAACGTGTCCATCTATCAATCCACTCTTCACATCTATTATCCAGCCTATACATCATCCACCTTACAAACCCAACCACTCTATACATTACATAGTCATATTATCATCATACCATACTCATCTATTCAACACACTCATTCGTCCATTCACCCATCTATCAACCCACCTATCGACCAGACTATTAACCCTTCGACCATCAAATCTACACCATATAGTGTATCATCCTAACATCATCTCTGTGTATCAGCCAATATTGACTGGCGCATGTCAGAAAAATATGAACTATTCTGGTCATACTTTTACGGCTAAGGTTCAAAGAACTTATATCTCTGTTCACATTTCAACATACATTTCTAACCTAAAAATAATATAACATAATCTAACATATAAAAATCATGATAGGTTATTATACTAGCAATTCTACTTCTTAGAAGTCATCTCATCTTAGTTCTGTTGATAGATGAATTTATGTTCATAACAATTTTGACAGAAATGACATAATATTCAATAAACAAACCGGGCCACTCCTGCAGAGCCGAACGTACCTCTCGGAGTGGGATTATGAGGCTGCACACGGTCTCCCCCTTACTGGTGAAGCAGATGTAGTTGGTGGAGACGAACATTTGTCCCAAGATGTGCATTTTGTTGAAGGGTGTCCACAGCGTGCAGTCTGTGTGTCCGTCCAGCTTCTCGTCTTTCGGTAGGCGGAACAGCGTGCGGTAGCGTTCACTTTTAGCCCTGGCGTCCAGATCCCTGAAAAGAAAACAGGAGAAATAATATACAACCGTTTTCAAAATGATAAAATAACAATAAAAAATTCAGAAACCAATATTCAAGATTTTTTGTATATAGATTTTTTCTTCCTGCAAAAGTCAGAGGCAATATTTAATGTTTTACACTTTGCTGTATTTTTTTTTTGTATTAACAACCTAACCACGAAAGAAAAAAAGAGAGTTTGGTAACCGGAACTTGTTTGATGGGTGTTCCCCATTATTAAACAGAACAATAAATGGAATTCAAATATGGATTTACTCTTTACTCACATGTTGCCAGTTATTTAGACAATATTGGCTGTATTTTTGAGTTATTTTCAGAGGACAGTAAATCTGTACTGCTATACAAGCTGCATATTGACTTCTCTAAAATAAATCCACGTTTCATGTCTATAATATTGTCCCTCGAGAATATATATACTGCAATGGTTGCTGAAATGTGAGGGGTGTAGTTACTTTTGTAAGATATTGTATATAATATTCATTTCTAACCTCATTAGAGCTGCAACAACTAATCAATAAAATAATAATAATCGTTAATAAATTAATTAATGAAATAAAAGTTACGGGTTAGCGTAACGGCAAAATAACACACCCACCTTTATATTAATATTAATATTAAATATATAGTTTAATAAAGTGATATTCTGTAAACTGTTTGTTTGTAACTTCGAGATTCTTTTGACCTTTTCAGAATTTTAGGCATTTCCTGTGTGCCTGCTTAGCAAAAAAAAATCTGATTTGAGCGATGAGCTTTATAAACCAAGCAACTCTCTATATTGCAGAGAAAAATCCCAAACAGACATGGTGTTATATATATATATATATATGTATATATATATATATATATATATATATATATATATATATATATATATATATATATATATATATATATCGTGTGAAATGTTTGATTCACATTGGCTTAACATTAGAATTAGAGAAAAATCTTTCTCCCCTCCCCCCCACTCCCAAAATGAGTGACCCGATTGGTCAATAGAAAAAAAGATTGCCGTTCCGCTTAGCAATCGTTTAGGGCGCGTTCAGTAAGATTTCAATAAGAGCATTGCTACATTGAAATAATTTATAGTGCATCTGGAAAGTATTTACAGCGCATCACTTTTTTGTTATGTTAAAAAATTTCCATTTTAGAAAAAAGCTATAACACAACATGTGGAAAAAGTTAAGGCCTGTGAATTCTTTCTGGATGCTCTGTGTGCCTTATATGCCATAATGAACATATTATTTGTGATTTTCTTTTTTGGGTACAAATACTGACCTCTTGAGGGCCGACACTTTTTTAGGTGACTTTCTCTTGAGTTTGGGCAGTGAGCGATCCTGCTCGAAACCCTTGTTGTCCAGAAGCTGGCGCATGGCGATGTTGGCCAGCTGCTCCATGAGCTTGAAGGTCTCGTTGATGTTAAGAAAGACAGAGAAGACATGTTCGCTGCAGCGGGTGCTCACTCGCACCATGTCCGGCAGCAGCAGGGTGGCGTTCTTCTCCAGCTGAGTGATATCAGCCCAGCGAACCAACAGCTTGGCTATGACAGAGGACAGGATCAAAGTAAAGGGTTAATACCAGATAAAGTATAATCTCAGTAGGACTCAGTGATAAACAACATATATTATATATATTATATATATTTAAAGCACAGTGTAGACAAAAGTATTGGGACATCTGACTTTTCCAGCCATATTTGGTTCTTCCCCAAACTTATAGTAATTTTAGATATATTTGTCTCAGGCCACTTTGTTCCACTATCTATCCAACCGATATCTGATATCATTATTATCATCAATATCATCAATATTTCATACTACATTAATTAAAATTGCAGTAAATAATTAATGCCCAAATGTTAAATGCTCAAGGTGGCAGATCTTCCAGTAGAAAATATGCTATATAAACAAAGTATTGGGACCTTTTCAACCATATGTGGTTCTTCTCCAAACTGTTACCACAAAGCTGGAGGCACACAAAAGTATAGGGTGTTTCTGGATGCGGTTGCATTCAATTGTTCCTTCAGTTAAACTAGACAATACCCCTGTGCACAATGTGAGCTTCATATAGATATGCTTTACATGGGTTGGAGTGGAAGATGTCCTTCTACAGAGCTCTGTCTTCAACCCCATTGAACACCTTTGGAATGAATTGGAATGCTGACAGCACCCCTGGCCTCCTCACCTCACCTACACCAGTACCTGACTTTTTACTAACACCCTTGTAACTAAATGAGCACAAATCTCCATAAGCACACTCCAAAAATCTAGTGGAACATCATTCCTGAAGGTTATTATTAAGGACTAAATGTGGAATGGGATGTTAAAAAAGCACAAATCCTCTGCTCAGGGTCCACAAAGTTGTCATAGTGTATATTATACGCATATAAATATCCCTATGTACTATTTCACAAACCATTAAAAAGCATAATGAGAATAACACCAAGGTTAAGCCGCTCGTGTGCATAATATGCATAATATGGTTCCTCGCTCACCTTCCTTGCCCAGCAGATAAGAATAGAAGCAGAGATGGTTGATGCTGAGGTAGAGACAGCCCTGCCTGGGAACTCGGCCTTTCCAGTAGCTGCAGGAGTAATAGTTTACCAGCTTCTCCTCGTCCGGCATCCCGAACAACCTCCGAAACTTAGCCGTGGCTTCCTTAAACTTCTCCGTGTCGTCGTCTTCCTTATTGTCATGATTTTTGTTGTATTCGGCAATAATGCCCTTTAAAGGCGGAAGGGAAAAGGGAAAGTGAAAAACAAACAACAAAACAAAGAACAAACCAGTCGGAGTTCATAAATGCTGCAAATGTCAGCTTGTTAAACAACAAGGATAAATATATAAACATTGTATAACAGGATAATGCTGCAAGACTACATCCCTTTTTGGCACCCATTCCCTTTGAGTAACACTTGTGAAGAACACCATACATGACACACAGTGTCTCTTATTCGTCTTTCATGTTTGTTGTCTCTGGTTGGCACAATAAACACCTCAGGTTATGTTTTATGTCTTCTTGTATCATGCTTTGTCTATCTGTTCTTTGTGTATCTGTTTGCACTGTAAGTAAATTTTGCACTTGCATCTGCTTCCCCTTCATGACAGCTTCATGGCAGATGTGGGAACAGTAGTTTTGGGAGATGCTGTCCTATTACATAATCCTGTCAGTTATAACAACACAACACAACACAATGCCGTTGCATTAGTAAAAGGGATTGGAACGGAACAAATATAAAGGTATTGTGTGGAAGAATTTTGCACGTGAAAAGAATGTGTGTAAAGCAAAGCTGCCTATAAAGGGTTCTACATTTCTAGACAGAGCAGAAAAAAAATAACTAATCAAGCCAATATTGGATGTGACCCCATTTTTTTTTTTTAATAAAATAAAAAAAATAAAATTATGTTTGTTCTGCATCTAGAAGATCCTGTCACAGTTCTTCTGGAAACTTACAGCCAACCTCTATAAGGGCTTGTTCCGAAATGTACTCTAATACAATATATATTTTATTTTATAAATATTTGTAATTTAAACTTTTTTTGAAACTATTATTTTTCCAATAATAAACAGCTAAGACACAAGAAATTTTAGGCACCATAGTTTTGATATACATTTGATCAAAACTGTGATGCCTAAAATTTCTTGTGTATATAGATACATGGCTGTACATGAAAATGTAAAGTAATGTACTTAATCATATACCATGTTCAATTTGCATGCTTTTGGGTGATTTTCTTTGGTTTCTAAAATTCTTGATATAGACCGTTATACTGTCTGCTATTTCATTATGCAGCATCATTTCCTACATAATATAAACCTTTTCTTTAAAACCTTTCTGAGAAGGAGAAACAAGAAGCATGAAAAGATACCACATTTATAATTACATATACAATATACAGCCTTCAGACAGAATCCAAATCCAAATCCATATTTAAAAGCTATTAAAACCAAACATTACTATATTATTATTGCTTATGAACTTCTTGCAATTCTTATTATGAATATTGCTTTTTATAAAAAAAAATTTAAATTTAGAATCCTCATGCATGGATTAAATACAATAAAAGAAATGTATTTAAAATTGTCCGTATAATTTTACTGAATACAAACTGACACTATTTTTTCTATATGAAGGAATTCTTCTTCTTGCTTCTTATTCTTATATTGTTTGTAGAATTTTGAGAAAAAATAATAAATGTAATTAATTTTGGCTGTAACATAACAAAATGTGGAAAAAGTAAAGCAATGTGAATACTTTTTTGTGTGCACTGTAACTTGGAAAGTGGCACATTTGTTGAGCAGTATTGGATCAAATAGGATTAAAGTACACAACACTTAATATTTGGCAACCCACTTATATTACTGCTTCTTTCAGTTGTTTGCTTTGAGAAGTTTCTCTTTTCAGTCTCCTGGAAATGCTGCTTAACAGAGTTAACATTTGGTGATTGACTTTTATGTCTATAACCTTCCACTTGTTTCCCCTGATAAAGCTATTGTGTCACTGTGTCAATGTGTTTTGAGTCAAATTCTTGTTACATGATTAAGTTCCTTCCAATTAGACTGGATGACTTTCTCTGTAAATTGTGAGCCTGAATAGTCAGAATTCCTTTAAATGCATCTTTCTACTACCATCATGAGTTAAATGACTTATGCTAATCAACAATAAAGATTTGTGAGGACGTTCCAGAAGCAGCCAAGTAAGCCCTAGCCATTAAACAACCTCCATTATGCTTGACTGATAAGCTCATATGTTTTGGATCATGAGCAGATCCTTTCTTTCTCCACACTTTGGCACATCCATCACTTTGATAAACGTTAGTCTTGGCGTCATTACATAGTGGCTCATCTCTGTATTTATTAGCAAATCCCATTCTATAATTCAATTTCTTAGAATTGATAGGATGTTTGCATCTTGTAGTATGGGCTCTATATTTTTGAACTCTGAACAGTGGATTGTGATACCTTCACTTCTGTTTCCTGTACTCTACAGGAGCTCAACAAATCAGGAGATCTTACAGTTCAGACAACTGTAAGATCTATAGTCTGATATTTTATTGACTCAGTTTGTTCTCATTGGCATTAGAATTATTACACCTAGCATAAAGCCTCACTGGGCTATTAAAAGTGCTAAAGCAGTAAATTAATACAGTAATGAGCTCACAAGCTATTTCAGAATCACACAGACAGGGTTAGGAATAACTAGGTAAAATGTTTATAAATATGTGTGTGTGTGTGTGTGTGTGTGTGTGTGTGTGTGTGTGTGTGTGTGTGTGTGTGTGTGTGTGTGTGTGTGTGTGTGTGTGTGTGTGTTTGTGTGTGTGTGTGTTACCTGAATCTTGCCCTTGACAAAAGTAGTGATGTCATTCTCATTCTCAAATATAGACAGCGTCTGAAGGAGGTTGTGTTCTAGCCACTCCCAGTGTTCAGTAATCTCTCTACGGGAGCTTCCTGTAAAACACATATGATCCCTTCAGCCGCCACAATGACAACAACGTCTTTTGGAGGATAATAATAAAAATAATACTAATAATACTACTACTACTACTAATAATAATAATAATGAATATTATGCAAATGGCATAATGTATTTTGCCCACTTCTAACTTTATGACATCACCGTGAACCCATGGGTAGGGAAAAAATACATCAGCAAATAATGTCGTCATGCTGCAAAAGCCAAAATGAATAAAATCCATTTCCAGCCATAAAGTTCTTGAAAAAAAAAACTGTGCAAAGTTTCATGCTGTTGCGTTAACTGTTGAATCCTGGTGCAATTAAAGATAAATCTAAATATGATGTTTTTATTAACAGCAGAAAAATGTATGACCTGCATAAATTCATTCCAGTTAAATACTAATCGTACCAGAACTTGTGACCTTTTATAGCATAACTTCTCACCACTTTCTACTAAATATAACTACTGTTAATGCCTGATCATTTTTGCCTCTATAACCACTGAACTGACAATTAATAAATATCTGAATAACAGAACTTCCTGTTGTATGACAAATCGTGTTTTTTGGCAACATTTATAGCAGATTTCAGTACCAATGCTCCCTAACGATCAGAGGCAAAGCTGTAACTGTTTTCAGGAAGAACAACTGTTTGCTTTACTGTAAGTGATAACAGAAACTAGCACCTTGTCACTGATTATTATCCGTTTACATTTACATGTATATTTTGCAGACGCCCCTATCCATAATGACTCACAAAAGTCTGTAGCATTAAACACATTTTCATACTAGTTGAATAGGTCACAAACTAAGAATAAAATTGATCTAAAACTCTATTTTGTGGAAATATAGTAGTGCCAATTTACAGTACTTTCTAAAGAGGTAGGCCTTTGTTGGAAAACTGCTAGTGAAAGATTATTTCACCACTTTATTACTAGAATAGAGCAAAGTCTGGAAGCATGTCTTCCTTGTACCCTGTGAGATGGTAGGATGAGTTGAGCAGTGTTTGAAGCGAATGATGGTAAATTACAGGTGAGATAAATACTGTGAGGTAAACAAGTGTTGGTCCATTATAGTTATTATTATTAATATTAGTAGTAGTAGTAGTATTGTTATTATTATTATTATTATTGTTGTTATTTCTTTCACCTGAAGTTGGAATATTATGAGAGTTATGGTAAGAGCAGAATTTTGGATCTTGGTGCATGTCAACAAGAAGTTCTAAACCATAGATAAGCTATTTAATTTTTTTTTTTGCACTTCACAATGCAGCATGGAAAGAACTTTATTCATAACATGCTATTAATGAGCCAAATCACAGCCCTCGGTTTTTTTTGCTGCAGGTTACATAAGGTTCATAATGGGTCTGTTGTGTTCTGTTTTATTTTCTTTTTTTCCAACATGACATGCACTTGAGGAAGAATCCAAGAGCAGAGCTGAGATTCCGAGGGTTATCGGTTTTGCTCCAATGATCCAACGATTAATGATCGGCTCTATAGCTTTCAGAAGTCTTGAACTGACAGGCTTCTTGTTACTCCAACAGCATCATACCCTTTAAAATTCCAACAATCATTTCACAAGTTCAGACATTGCTCAGCTATACTAACTTTTGCAGACCTTTCTCTTTATGTAATGTTCTGTTTTCTATTACAGAAAAATGTAGGACACTGTGTATACCAACGTCAGCAAGAATAATTCATTTTCTACAATGAGAAATATTGTAGTGGTTACACCACTTTCTCCTGGATGCACATACAGATGTTTATTGCTGATATATTGTAATGATAACAGAAAATTGTGTCCAAGATTGTCATTTGAATGTCACTATGGAGTAAATGGCGGAAAGAAATATATCTCTCATGCATTCATATGTGGAAAACAAAGTCATGTTTCATTCTTTAGATGTTTCCTGACTGCAGTCATGTCCTACTTTCAGACCGCAGCCTGACAGCATGTACAGTAGACATTTTACGAATGTTATATGAATATACACCAAACAAGCATAACATTATAACATTATGACTGGTGAGTGAATAACACTGATTATCTCTTCATCATGGCTCCTGTTAGTGGGTGGGATATTAGCAGGCAGCAAGTGAACATTTTATCCTCAAAGTTGACGTGTTAGAAGCAGGAAAAATGGGCAAGCGTAAGGATTATTGCGAGTTTGACGAGGGCCAAACTGTGACGTCTAGACGACTGGGTCAGAGCATCTCCAAAACTGCAGCTCTGGTGGGATGTTCCTGGTCTGCAGTGGTCAGTATCTATCAAAAGTGGTCCAAGGAAGGAACAGTGGTGAACTGGCTAAAGGGTCGTGGGCAGCCATGAATCATTGATGCAAGTGGGGAGCAAAGGGTGGCCGGTGTGGTCCAATCCAACAGACGAGCTCAAACTGCTAAAAGCCGTTTATGTTGTTGATGCTCGACAGGTCAGGACTGTTTTAGCAGTAAAAGATGGACCAACAAATATTGGAAAAGGTGGTCATAATGTTATGCCTGATTGGTGGCCATGAAGTTATGCCTGGTCAGTGTATATTATGTAAACTATGTGTAAACAAACTATTTCTGTTGCTGTGTTAGCTATCCAAATCTGCTCTAACTCAGTGAAAAAAGTCTGCAAGGGTTCAGCCAATGTATGAGCATTGCTTTCTAATAAATACAATACAGAATAATGTAGACAGAGCCAAAAGGATTTCAGGCTAAGCTCAGTAAAGAAGTGAAACCTCTAAAGTGTGCCAGTGAGTAGATCCCACCATGCAGCTTTTCTCAAACCACATTAGAGCTAAAAGGAGTGAACACAATCTCTCCCTAGGGGCTTTCAGGTCTTTCCATCTCAAAGAAAATGAAGACACACGCCCATACAATAGACTACACTGCTCTTTGACATCTTTTTGCCATTTGACATCCAGCCTGTCACATTATTCACCTACTGTATAAGACCATTCGACTTTGTTTCATACTACAGCGTTAATAGTGGTTCTAAGAGACTGGAGAGAGAAGCATTGAGAACCATCAGGCTCAGCTAGCATAAGTGCCCAGGCCTAATTCAATTAAGCACGCCTAGATGCACTATTCTTAAAAGCCTGCAGCTAATCAATAGTGCACTGGTTGTAGTGTACACTGAAGCACACAACAGCAAAGTTAAGACCCTGAGCAAAGCTGGCTGAGATCATACACAGACACAAAACTGTCTGAGATCATGCACATAATTCCACAGCCTGCATCTAAACACCATCTAAAGGGGAGGAGGATGAGGATAATTTACTTCTGAGCTTTCGACTTCCCCTTTAAGCCCAGTGGAGCATGAGGTAATGCTTGGCATTCGGAGGCCAGCAGAGAACAAGGGGCAAGATGTGGGAGAATATTCTAGATCGAAGGGTGAGCGCAGGGTAGAAAGCACAGTGATTTACCGTGAGCAATGGTCCAGTATACCAGCGAGTCAGGGGTCTGATAAAGGATCCTGTATGGAGCCATGCGTGCACTGGAGTCCAGCATGACGTCCAGAGTCCCCACTAGCAAACCTGAGAACAAAAATATTTTGGAATTCAGAAATAAATAGCACGTAGCACTGTATCTAGAGTGCTTAGTAGTTTTCATATTATAGATTAAAGTTGTCCAATTTTCCAGTACCAGTAAACACATGATGTAACAGTGCATGTTCTAATCTAATAACACTGATTACCACTGATTAACATGATTATTACAACAATGAGGTGAATGGATGTTGAAATATAGCTTTTACAAACTGTTACATTTTTTTTTTTAATGCTTCATCTTTAAATTTTATGTTATATATTTAAAATAAATGTCATATACAGTAGATCACACTGAATATAAAACAGAAATATAAAAGAGAACAGTGTAGAACAAAACATATACTAAAACATTAAGTTAGAACAGGACAGAGTAAGAAAACAACACAATAGAATAGATTAGTCTGGAAGCATGTCTTCCTTGTACCCTGTGAGATGGTAGGATGAGTTGAGCAGGGTTTGAAGATAATGGTGGTAAATTACAGGATGAGATAAATGCTGTGAGGTAGACAAGTGTTGGTCCATTTTTGTAGCCAAGTCTTGTTTTATTTGTTAGTTTATTTTGCTATATTCTTCCATTAATTTATTATTATTATTATTATTATTATTATTATTATTATTATTATTTTGTTATTTCTTTCACCTGAAGTAGGAATATTATGAGAGTTGGTAATAAGAGAAGAGTTCTAATCCATAGATAAGCCATTTAATATTCTACTTTGCACTTCACAATGCAGCATGGAAAGAACTTTATTCATAACATGCTATTGATGAGACTGAAGGTAATTTGTAGGCTTAAAAATCCACAATCCAAAATGCACCGAGCCAAATCACAGCCCTCGGCTTAATCTGTGTTTTTTTTTGCTGCAGGTTACATAAGGTTCATAATGTGTCTGTTGTGTTCTGTTTTATTTTCTTTTATCCAACGTGACATGCACTTGAGGTAGTATCCAAGAGCAGATCATAGAATAGAATAGAATAGAATAGAATAGAATAGAATAGAATAGAATAGAATAGAATATTGAGAATTGGCATAAAATATAATGCCAGAAAAAAAATTTAACAGCGAAATCATTTTACAAGTACAAAGAAAATTATTATTCAATGTGACAGATTAGAGGAAAACAAAATTGTGTTTGAATAGAAACATTACCACAGAATAGAATAGAATACAATCAAATAAAATATAAAAGACTAGAGTTTGTTAGAATATAATAGAGCGCTGCAGAAAGAGAACTGAATAGAATGGCGTGTAGAACGGCATTGTGCAAGTACAATAGAATTATTAATAGTTACACCAAACTATTAACACTAGAATATTATTAACATAGAATAGAATAGAATAGAATAGAATAGAATAGAATAGAATAGAATACTGAACAGTAGCATAAAATATAATGCTGTAAAAGAAATAGAACAGCTTTATCATTGTTACAAAGTACAAAGGAAATTATTATTCAACAAGGCAGAATAGAAGAAGACAAAATAGTGTTTAAATAGAAAAAAGGTCACAGAATAGAATAGAATAGAATAGAATAGAATAGAATTTAATTGAATAATGTATAGTCTGTTAGAACATAATAGAGTGTAGCAAAATAGAAATGAATAAAATGGGATGAATAGAAACATTACTACAGAATAGAATAGAATAGAATAGAATAGAATAGAATAGAATAGAATAGAATAGGAGCATATACTGTATCATAATATCCAAATTAAACTACATACGTTTTATAATACTACCCGGTTTCTATGGTCAAAATGAAATAGGTCATTGGCTCATCACACACAAACCATTTCTGCAAATAATGATATAAATCTAGCACAGAATAGCAGCCATAGACCTGTCCATAAACACACAATGAGTTTTTACAGACACAGAGCTCCGACTGCTGTCTGTGAGAGTGCACAGGATTAGTGCTGTAATAGTACACATGAAGGAGTGCCGTTGTTGTTGTTTTTTTTTTATCTTATCAGTTTATCTGTTACTGATGTTCAGCACTTCACCAAGTGTGTGAGCGTGTGCTCTGGCAGCGCTGGATGTTGATGGAGGTTGATTTTTCCAGGATAACCGATTCTGAAACGTGATTGCCCTGGATAAGGAGCTTTCACTTAATCTAGAGATGTGCACATAAACAGTGCTAAGACGCCTGCCTGATGGGAACATTGCAAACAGAAGCTAGCAGGAGACAGGTCCTTGCAGATCTGTATAGAGAGCACAGGTTACGGGTGTCACGTGTAATCTAGGTCTAGCATCCCAGTAAATTCCTGTGCAGAAGAGTTTTGTTGTGTTTTTACTAGTGTGGTTTTCTAAGGACAGATCTTTTCTGTCATGGTTTCTGGGTAGGAACCTTATACAACATTTAAGAACATTTTTAAGCCCAAACCTTCTTTAAAAAATGATTAACTGGAATTAATGACTTTTTTTTATAACATTTTATAATATGCTCAAGTCATGGGGATATTGATATTTCTACTCAATCACTTCTTCATAACTCCTGGTTTGTCAAGCTCCATACAGGGTAGCCAGGTGCCTGTTTGAGAGATACTATCTCCCAGGACTGGCTCCAATAGTATATCCTGGTAATCCAAAATCAGGCAGGGAACACTTGGGCTTTTTGTACTTATCATATAGATCTTTAGGAATGTTCTCATCTGACCTTTCTCAAGGTTAACATAGCCTGAGGTTCTGCAAAAAAAACACAAACTGCTTCACCATGACATAGTCTTTGTAATCAGTGAAAGGCTGTACTATCCCAGGTATTTGTTTGGTTCAACCTGACCCTGACCAAGATATACAATTATTAATATATATATTTTTTAAAGGCTATTTTTTTTGCATTATTACACTGCATAATATTGCACTATATAGCTAAAAGTAAATAAACACCACACCCATATCTTGGGCATTTATGTGCAATAATCTTGGTGCAATAATAATAATTAATTAACAATAATAATAATTAATTAACAATAATATCAATAATATTGTGCAATATCTACTGTATACACAATAACAATTATTGTAGTCTGACTTTTCTGCCATCTGTTTTCACTGCTGCTACAAATTTCATTTCACTTAATACATAACTTATGTATATTTATTTAAATGTTGTTGTTTTTTTTCTTTTTACTTTACTTTACTTAATGGCAGATCAGTTACTAATGTCATGTGATGATCTACTCGACCTACCTATAGCCTGCTATATCCATGTAATCTTATGACCAGTGATTGCACAAGTCTAAAAAAAAATGTATATACATGAGCATTATCAAATGTCCATTACATACAGTACTTACAGGTTTGATCATAAATCTGTGTTTGTGTTATTAGGAAACTGTATGGGTGCATGTTTGGTTGGACATTAAAAAAAATGTTAGTTTCTGTCTCTGTTAGCCCATGTGTTTCTATTAATGTCTATGTAGGTGAATACTTTCACACCTAGTGATGTGTAATGGTTTTACACTACATACCAAACAACGGGCCGCCCAAGAGGACAATATGTGCATTTTATGACACACTGTATGTTAAAAGGAAGCTCAAAAAGGAGGGTGTGTTTTAAAAAAAAAAACAGGGTGTCAAGTCAGGTTTATTTCTATAGCGCTTTTCACAACAGACATTATCTCAAAGCAGCTTTACAGAATTTAACCGTTAAGGTGAGCGATGTGTATTTATCCCTGATGAGCAGCCGTGGCGACTGTGGCAAGGAAAAACTCCCTTAGATGTAATGAGGAAGAAACCTTGAGAGGAACCAGACTCTAAAGGGGAACCCATCCTCATTTGAGTGATATCAAGAGTGTGGAATGTGGTATGAGTAGAAAAGTTCATAAAGCTCTTCACGTTTGCAAGTATTTACTCTGATTTAAAAAAAAAAAAAGTGAATTAGGAATGAGATTCAGCCTGAGGGCAGAAAGACCACTAAGCTCTCTCGAGTAAATTTCCGACAATGGCGCTGCGTATTTATTTCTCTTTTCCCTTTTTAATTGTTCTCCATTCTCCACTATCAGTCTCTCACATTTAATTATCATGCCCTGGAACACACAATACGTCCTCGCTAACATGACAGGGTGAAAAAAAAGATCAAACATCACCAAAATACTGAACCAATTAACCAGATCATCATTTTTCCCAAAAATGTACACTTGTAAGTATAAATTTAAGTTCCTCTTTTAGTGTCATTTTATACTTCATACGATGTGTTTTTTTTCCAGATCTTATTCGCCTGATAATAAAAGCATTCATGTGCTGATAGCATCACTGAACCCTCATCATGTGATGGTTGGCACAGACTGAGCGCTACAGGAATAATTCTAATACAGGATTTATACTGATGAAACAGAGTAAAACTAGTATAACGAAACACAGTACAGGGTTTGTTTCTTAACACAGCCTCAAAATATTTACTGATCATTGTATAAAAGGGGATATGTAAACAGCTCATGTGAAAAAGAAAGTACAAAGATTCTTGAGGTAACTGGATATATAGCCAGTAAACCTGTTCATCTTGCTCTGCTACCTTCTCATTCAAGACTCACTACGCTCGGCATTTCACAAATACTTACCACATGTACACAAAACCTTAAAATTACTTTCCAAACCCAGTCATCTGCATCAAGAAATACATCAATAAAAAAGAATCCTTTCACCTCAGAAAGATCACCTGTTTCATTGATTTTGGTTACTTGACAGTTTTCAGCCTTTAGCGATTTCTTATAAAACAAGACTGTACATGCACGTGCTTTCTTCAAGACATGTGACGCTCGTTTCCATATCTTGTAGGAATAACAAATGAAAAAAACACAACACAGGATGCTCAATTGCAGGGTTATGATTTACTATACTTTGGAGGATCATATTCAAATTTTTTATTTTTTACCCTAAAGATAATCAAATATCATCACTTTTTTTGTTCTATACATCAGCCTACACTATTTGTATTCATAATCGGTATTTGTGATTGCAAAGTGATTCACTAGCTAGCAAAGGCTACTAGTCTACCTGAGAACCAACCGTCAACGATAAATCTTCTGTCAAACACAATAAAAAAGTATTTGATTCTTTTCATAAAATCTGGATATTCCTCCAAAATTCCTATTCTAAATAAAATGACATGGCGTGCTAATGTCAAAGAAAAAGTGCCAAATAATGGACACTTCCTGATGCCTTGTGTTTTCTGTAAAATGGTATATTTTCTGTAAAATGGTGTATTTCAAGCTACACTTATAATAAAAAATAGAAACCTAGCATAAAGATATATAGAGGCCATCACAAATTACATAATACTGTATTCAATAATAAATATACTGCACTGGCATTACTATTACAGTGTCAGTACTGTTCAGTACAGTGACACACTGTATGATGCCACTAAGATAGAGACAGAGGCAAACAAACTAGCCTGGCTCTCTTTTGTCGACTTCCAATGCAATTTTATATGGTCAATTAACATAACAGTCACCAGCACAGACTAGGGTTTACAGTATTCAAAACACCTGGCAAGAATTACAGCTAGTCGTTGACTCGGTCTGTAAAAGCCTTCAAAAGGCACACTGTCGTAAATGAATCTGACCATAAATGTGGACTCCTCCCGGCCATATGATGCTTTTGGTTCCGTCTTTCATCAACTGTTCAGGGTGAGCTTACCTCACTTGCTTAAAAGGAACAGGACGCATCACATGATGTTTTGAGGATAGAGATGTAGGCAAGGTCATTACCGGGAACGTATTGTCCTGAGTTACAAACCAATCTACTGTTCTTTTTAATGTTGGAAACCACAGACCAGGCTTTCAGCAGAACAATCATTTCTCTCATTGTCATTCTTTCTCACTGTAGTCCGCTTTAAGCTTTTTGCTCCCATTGCTGTTCTTTGGCAAAAGCTTAAAATCAATACAGTCTCGAATAACCTGAACCTAAGAGTCTGTATTGGAAAGCTACTGCCTGGATACTTACTTCACCACAGCACAGAAACTAGCACTGTTCCTCTTTAAGAGTTTCTACTGCTTATTTGTCACATGGTCCTAAAGACAAAAGAGTTGTGACTTAAGTGAACAAAGCTCTAAATGAAATCTGCAGGCCACAAGACCTCTAAGGAGATATTTGACTGTTTAGCACCTGGGATTTCTTCAATACTGTTTACCTATGATTTTCACAGGAAAACGTGAATCTGACACTGTGAAAAAAAACAACAATGCAAATGTCCTGGTTGAAGTCACCCACCTTGCAACTGAGCTACTTTTAGATTGAGCATCACTGGCTATGGTAGTTAATGCCACAAGCTCTGGTTTGATCTGTGCACAATCTCTGCCTTGGTTCAAATCCAGATGCCAAATAGTGTGCACAGGCCATGTGCCTCTGGAGCCATGGCCCTTTCACAAGCTTCCCCAACCTCCTCTGGGCTCAGGCTGCAGGGAGGGCAGGACCCGTGTGCCAGGCTCTCTGCCTTCCCTTTCAAGCGCCAACTGGCACATCACACTCATGCATTTACATAACAGTGACATCATCACCAACCACGAGCGCATGCTCCGCTCTTCCAACCAACATTCCTCCCCTCACAAAGCCCACCAGACACTTTTCCTGAAGATTAGCAAATTTGCTGTGGGGAAATAGGCAGCTTCTCAGCACATGTGCTTTCTTTAACTACAAAAACAACCCAGGCATATGACAGGTGTGCTGTTCACATGGCTTCAACAAAAACACAGTAATTGGACACCCAGTGGGACGAAGCTGGGCTAAACCTGACAGATTATTATTATAAATGTTCATGCACATGAGAGTTCAGAAGGTGGGGTCACTAAAGAGATTGTTGGGAACTAATTAAATGCTAATTACATTCAATTAAGAAATCTAGTCTTTCTCTGGAATATTTGTGTTTTCATAGGCAAAACACTGAAATGCGAGTGATTAACCAGCGCATATACAATATTCACTGTTGATTTGCAGAAATATTAATTAAGCAAAAATGTATTTGCGTCCATTTATTTATCTTCCAGAGCTGCAATCTCTTGGTTGGGGTTGCCGTGGATCCAAGGCCTATCCTGGGAATATAGCCTGGGTGAGACACCAGTTCATGCAGGGCTTCACACACACAAGCCCATTCACACATTATTCACACACCAGTTTAAATACCCATTCACACACCTTGGGGCAATTTAAAATCAGGATCAAACAAGGGTCATGGAGCTGTGAAGTGGCAATACAAGCCATTTTAGCATTAATAGATTGTTAGATAAATAATAATAAGGACTACCAAGCAGAATATCTCATTTTTGATAAACTCACATTAACACACGAGTAGAATTATGCAAACAATCCATTCTTCAGATGTTTTTACCCTCTGAATGTTTATTCCATTCCACCAAATAAGCCCAAAATCAAACCTGAATACCAACTCAAGTAAGAGCATGGAAACGCTTTTAATAACATTTGCTTGAAAGGCTTATAAATAAAATTGGTTACTTTGACAAATATATTTAGTGATTTTGTTTTTGCTCATGTTTGAACACTGAAGAATGATGAGTTTGCTCATCAGTTAGGACTTAATTTCAAACCGTAATATCACCAAGCTGTCAACCCTTGAGCAAAGCCTTTAGCCTTCACGTGCTCAGCTCAATTGACGGATGAAATTTGGATCAAAGCTCCTGTCAAGTGAGTAAAAGTAAAAATGTAAATGAATTACTGAAATAAGGTATTCGTTTAAACGTTCCCCTCACCCCGTAATTGCTTTAGAGGACTTCAACATTCACTGCACCATGTCTCAACTCAAAAGATTAAAGTATGACCAGGCTTCAATTGAGCAACCACAGAGGCTTGTGAGACAAAGCCCTGGCCTGACTCTGGACATTGATAAGGAAACCCAGGCAAGCATGTCAGCCTCTTAACTTTTGTAATACATGTTGGCTTTTCTGAATGCTTTATCAAACTCACTTCATTAATTTGATAATTCTCTTTCTTTTACAGTAAATTAGAGTAGGTTTTTGGGTTTTGGGGGGAAGCACATAACCCCCACATACACACATGTTGTTTGTGTGCTGTGTTTGTATTGTCTGTCTGAAAACCAGTAAGAATCCCAACATGCTCGTTGGCCAGTAAAGCTATTTAGTGCAATAAAAATGCTAAAAACGTCCACCACACATAAATAAATAATCAGTAAATAGCCATAAATTTGACATTAGCTCACTTAAGTCCAGTCAAGCTACACTGTTTGAGCAGTGAAGATACACACACACACACACACACACACACACAGATAGCTAAGGCAATGATTCAGCAGGAACGTTTTGCTCTGTGTCTGTCTGCACATACTGCCAGTGACTAAAAAAACTAGCCTTACCAACACATCACATATCTGATGAGTCACAAAGATGTACCAGATTCTATAATGAGAAAAATATACTTTGTGCTTTTTTGAGGAACAAAAGTCTGTTCACAGGCGCGTCAAGACGCGTCAAGCTTCATCTAAAACTAACCAACACCTTTTTTGGTGGTTAGCAATCATCAGTTCACAAGCTAATCACCTGACACGATGATTTAAAGAAATGTTTCCCAATTCTAAACACTTCCCATCTTTACACACCCGCTGACTATTTTATTTCTTTATTATTCTCTGTTGTGACACACATGATTGAACCCGAGCTCACTTACAAAGCCTGAGGTTGATTTGAGGATGGGAAACGGAGGAGGGTAAATCCCACCATGCACTGCTGAGTACGTCAGGATAAGGATTGGGCAACACTGGGAAAGTTTAGATTGCATTTGTTTGTACTAAGAAATTAAAGCCTGTGTAGTTTTACACTTATGTAAGCTCTATACGTTTACAGAGAATTCATGAGATTGCCAATACTTTTTTTAGAATTACAGATCAGTCTTTCATCGTCGTGCAACAGAAAAAGCCTAAAAGTCTTGTATTCTGTTTTCAAAAATGGTATCCACCCTATATTTATATAAATACGCTTAATAACATAATACTATATGGACCTATTTGAGGAAAAAGCATTCTTTGAGGCCTTTATTGGACTGTCAAATTTGGAAACCCTTGACGTCTCAATATACTGATTGTTTAGGAAACCCTAAATTATTCTTGGAAGTACCCTACAACAGACAGGTTCACATAATTACGTTTTTAAATACAACTGCTTGGAAAAGCTAGAACCCCTAAGCACCACTGGAGACCTACAGGAACCCTCTATTCTTATAAATGGCATAAAAAAAAAGAGTATGTGGGTTTTAGAGGGAGTAACTATGAATTTTTAGAACAAAAAAGCTTCCAACCTTTGGGCCAGAGGGACTTTTGAGAATCCTTACAAGGATCTATATTTAACTGTATTCTGGATTATCCATACTTTCAGGAGCAAAATGTCTTCATCTAGTAAACCCAGGACTTCGCACAAAGCTTCTACACCGAATCCTACAGTTTTCCAGTAATAGCCCCGATTGGAAGCTAAAAATCTATGAGGAACATTTTTTAGTCAAAGAGTATAGGAATATGTCATCCTAGAAAGCTGCAGTCCTAAAAATATACATGCGTTCATATAAACATTTCTGAGATTTCCCAAGAACCATTACCAACAAAACCTTTATGAAACCAGAGTGACTTTAGAACGGTTTACTCTCAATCTCTAAACAGCCTAAAGCATGCACCGTTTTAAACCCTCTTTTTGAACAGGATATAGAATATTTTCCAACACTACATTGAGAGGTTCTACATAGGATCTGTAAGTTATCTGCTTCCAGGAACAAAGCGACATCAAATTCCCAAGAGGTTCTAGATTTACCCTTACCTCAGGATGTCTCACCTACACATTTAGAGCATAAAAGGCTTCATCTAGCAAGTCTGTCATTCTGCACTGTTCTTTCAGTTTTCTCCTCTGCCGCCGAACCCAACAGTGTTTTACATCTAACCTTTTAAGGAAACTGGGAATTCTTGAGGAAACTTAAAAAAAAAGGTACATTACATATGTGCTTTATATTCTCAAATACACTTTCACACACGACCATGCGAAGGCATGATTTTCTTAATAAGGATCAAATTTATGATATATCATGGAGTTAATGTTTAAAGCAAACAAGCTCATCAAGAAATCAATTAGCGCTGAGGGGTATGCTGCATCCATAACCACACACTACTCCACTAAATAGTGTGTCAGATAAAATACCACCAGGTGTGGAAGCCATCTCCTATGCTATTATGTGGTTCTTCGCCAGTCAATAGCTCATCAGTTAATGTGATTACAGTAAAAATTTTTGCGTTAGAGAAACTACAAATCTCCGCAGGGCTGTGGTGGTGCTATGTTATTCTGCGAGAGTAAAAATGTGGGTTGAGTCCTTGAGGACTTCATTAAGAACCTCTGATCTACACCTAGACACCCACCATGGGCCTAGAGAGGTGGAGATTAACACTTTTATGTTTATTATGATTATTATTTTCTTATTATTATCTTATTATAAACTGGAGACCCACATAATTTACAGTTCAGATTCTTATTCCATCTCATCATCCACCTGGTCCAGATGATCAGGTGACCACCTCAGGTCTTCAAGACCTAGATCCCTATCACATGAGAGCATGTATGCATTATAACATGAATGCTAGATGATCTCACCAGCTAGTCCTCCTCCTCCTTCTCCATGTCCTTTTCTCTTCTGCAGGATGAAATACGGGTTTGCGCGCTCGGTGACCCAAAGCGCACCGGCCATCAACACCTCCTCCGGGTGGA
This sequence comes from Silurus lanzhouensis, assembly GCA_039877035.1. Classification (NCBI taxonomy): domain Eukaryota; kingdom Metazoa; phylum Chordata; class Actinopteri; order Siluriformes; family Siluridae; genus Silurus; species Silurus lanzhouensis. The sequence continues at coordinate 897,798 of JBCEWE010000061.1, read as the reverse complement.
TCCACATCTTCAGCTTCACAGCCTCGCTTTATGTCCCTACGTCGGCATCCAAATCCACACCGATCCGATCCAATCCGATACAGCTAAGATCCGAGGGGTTTGCGCAAACGGACCGGAGCGGTTGCGCAATCGGGCGACTCGAGCATACAATTAGACGGTCTAAAAAAAAAAAAACAAAAAAAATAATAATGAGACGAACAATAAGATAAATGGATGAGCACATAGGAAACAAAAACAGATTTCTATTTTCGTCTAGATTGAAATATATAATAATTATGTATTTCCATAGCATTTACATTACTGCATGCATGAATAAGTCTTTTGTTGTGAACGGAAATGTGCACCTTGTCTAATCTCTGTACCAATCAGATAATTCGGATCCAAGCCACGGCGCCACCGGACGGAATCGGATGAGCAGGAAATTCGCGTAATTACGGGTCCATTGCGTCCAAAAGCTGCGCGTCCAAAACCACGCAAATAAACAATGCGCTTTTCCGCAGAAGGCGCACCGTGAAGGAGAGGCGCGTCACGACCCAAGCCACGCCCACTCGCTACTCAGCACAGTGGGCGGGACTTCAGCCGGGCTTTAATACACACGCTGTTACACACAATGTGCACTGTTACGGTTGTTGTGAGGGTCACGTGATTAGTTCATAATTATTATCCATAATTTTTATGCTCATTTAGATTATTCTTAAGAGATGCTCAGTGATAAGGTCAGTATGCTGGGTATAGTAGTGTATGTGTAAAGTATTGCACATTTTTTTCTTAGGTAAAGGGGCAGATCTGGAGGGATCATGGTAAACTGGGATGTGTGTATGCTGAGAGTTCAGTGGGAGAGCTGGTAGCACAGTGGTTAAGGCCACATCTGAGTTACTGATCAGAAGGTCTGGGTTTTAAGCAGGGGCGTAGCCATCATTTATAAAGGGGGGGGGGGGGATGTCTAGTGTCTAGTTTTTTATCATTATTTTTTTGTTTTATATGCAAGACCTGATATCAATTATACAATGAGATAAAAATACACATTTAGTGTCACTTATTTTAAGCTTCCTGGCTGGTTTGTTTACAAGTAGTAGCTTTTTACACAGTGTTAAAGCTAACATATATCTCAATATATAAAGCTACTTAAAACTGCCAAAACGTAAAATTAGTGCAATAATGAAAGAGCAGCCCATAAAATAAAGATTGTTCCTATCAGCATACTGTAACGTTTCCCCTGTCATCTACCCTCATTTACCGGACTACATTACCCATCATGCTTTGCACCCCGTCATCCATCATGTTTGTTTCCCGTCTTCACCTGTCTGTTCACTCTATTTATACTCATCACCACTGTCTTCACTCAGTGTCGGTTATCGTCTTTACTACGTTGTATGTATGTGTGATTTACCTGCTCCTTATTATTAAAATTACATATTTAATGTTACTATTGGTGTCCTCGTGTCTCAGTGTACATACCGTGACACACATTAGTTAAACATGCTGTAAAATCTCACTTCAACATCACCTTTATTCTAATTTGAAGGGTTTTGATAACACACTTGTTAAAACAAAAGACGTTATTAAAAAGAGTTGAAGGAAAATACCTTTAAAACTTGCTAATTATTCAACAAGAGCAACAGGCAGAGTTACTAAACATTGTGCAACACAATTCGGATGCCATATGCCAACTTACACTGCTTGACTTTTTTGTAAAAAAAAGGAGTAAATCGGTTTTTTTTGCCGTTTTGAGTTTATCAGAACCAAATGTGGGACCGCGGATGCGACTCGAGCTACAGTACTGGGACGTGTTATTATGACGTAACAAGTGAGTGACTGATTGCCATGGATACGTGAACGTCATGTATAGACTATCTTGTCTCTTTGAATTTTAAATCACTCTGCATTTATATACATTGCTCCATTAAAACCTCAACATGTCCTGAACACAACACTCCACTAAAAAAAGTGAGGGGGACGAATTTACTTTTTATTAAAAAGTGTCCCCCGCGTAATCTACGCCCCTGGTTTAAAGTCCCTTATCGAAAAGCTGCCACTCTTGGGGTCCCTTTGTGCTCCAGGGGCACTGCAATCTTATCCCAGAGATCCGTCCTGTCTGTGTTACTGTCTGGCTCTACCTTTTAGTTACGCTGCCATAGCTAGTCCTGCTGGAGTCCCTACTTGCACCCTGGACACACTGTACAGAGTCTTTAACTTTAATGTGGCAATTTTCCACCCCTCTCTTTCTTGCTCTGTCTTTCTCTCTATCTTTGTCCTGGGTTAACAGTGGCTCAGAGTTCCCATTAAACATGGAAATTCTGGAATATCATGGACTTTTTAAAAGGTCTTTTCCAGACATTGAAAGTCTGGAAATTGTATAAAATTTTTGGCCCAAGTCATAGAATATCAGGGATTTTTCTTTGTCGCAGCATTTCTTTTACACCTTTTTTTTTTGCCTGTAGCAGTGACAGTTGAATGTGAGACACAGTGGAGCCCGTCTCGCTAAACACCAGCAAAGACCCTGGAGGCTGAAATCTTGTTGCGCCTAAAGCTTACTAAATCCCACTGGTCATGCAGGTCATCAGAACAAAGTGGTATGTAGTTATAACTTTCATTTATTTTTTATATATCTAATATTGTGTTGGTCCCCCTTTTGCTACTAAAACAGTTCTGACTCGTTAAGCATTAACAGCATTAACTTCTTCAGCAGTTTGAGCTAGAGTAGCATGCCTTTGCCCCCCACATGCATGAGTGAGCCTCCACCACTTGGACCACTTTTGATAGATACTGACCACTGCAGACCAGGAACATCCCACAGAAGCTGCAGTTTTGGAGATGCTCTGACCCAGTCGTCTAGCCATCACACGTCATTTAGCCCTCGTCAAATCCTTACACTTGCCCATTTTTCCGGCTTCTAACACGTCAACTTTGAGGACAAAATCTTCACATGCTGCCTAATATATCACACGCACCCACAGGTGCCATGACAAAGAGATAATCAGTGTTATTCACTCACCGGTCATAATGTCATAATGTCATGCTGTATGTATGTATTAACATAAAGGGTGGAAAAATCCCCAGTGCACGATAAAAAGTTCAGGTCAGGTTCCATATTTGGAAAAATCAGTGTGTGTGAATCCAGCGCTAAACTAGGTCTGTATTTATAAACACACAGAGGTGTAGGCACAGGGGTTTTTGTGACTCAGAGTGTTATGCAGTGGGGTGGTGTACAGACGTATAGCAGCTGACCTACTTAGTGAATCTGCATTAATACAAAACCGGAGTCAAATTTCAGAAAGCCAACTTTGGTTTGCAATACAAGACACGTGTAGAGACATTCTAATAAGTCCGTATTGATTCCTGTCTGAAGTAGAAGATAACGCATTTCTAAATATATAGTAGCTACAAAGCCTTTAGGGCATACAGGATGTTTTGAAAGTGTATAAGAGCCCTTTGTTTCAGTGACAGACGAGTGCGCAGTGTTGCCGAAATCTATTTTGAATAATAATTACTGAAAATTAAGAAACATTAGCAGCTTCTGTTGTTTATGTATGTCACCCACACCCAAGGTAAATAACCACACAGTGAGACGTCTTTCACCAGTGTAAGCAAAGGTGTCGGTTTGGTGGTTTCACTGCTTGGTAAATGTGTTTGCTTTTCTGTCACACAGAAGACTTTCCTGTCTTGGTGAAGCAGAGGAAAAAACAAAGTGTATGTGTGCGCCTGTGTGTGTCTAACCACAGCCGGGTAGGCGGGAAAAAAAAAGATGTTTATGTGTTACAAACCAAAATCTACCCCATTGCACTACAGCTTTCCAACCAACTCTTCGATTTCTATTAATATTCTCTTGTATTACAAAAACTAACATTATAAATATAGCAAGACCAAATCCACCTGACACATCCTTGTGCTGTTATCTAATACTATATATAAAAATATAAACCATGAAGCAGCATAAAAAAATAACTGGCATAAACATATGCTGCCCTATAAGTAAGATAAAGCCTGTCTCATTGCTCATTTTTTTTTATCCTAGTCTCTGTACTTAATGGCAAATAAAAGTCTTTTCTTCAATCATTCAATTTCTCTTTGTTCTGAGTCAGAACAGACCCAAAGTCTGTCCCTGGAAAACTGGGAACAAGGCAAGACCTGAATGGGATGCTATTATATCACAGGAGACGTTCACACACTCATTCACACATTTATTCAAATTCAAATTCACACCTAAGTGCAATTTAGCCAAGCCAATCCTGTCTCCAGCATGTATTTGAGAGCTGGGAGACACCAAACCACTAAAAGAAACCCACACGGTCACAGGAAGAGTGTGTTCTTTTTCTATATGCACTCCAAAGTGGGTGTAAAGAAAATACGCTTCCACCTTTACTAAACCGGCAAGATGGAACTGGAAAATTCCTATACGTCTTACATTTAAGGCAGACGCCCCCTTATCCAGAGCATCTTACAAATGAGCAGTTGAAGACTAAGGGCCTTGCTCAAGGGCCCAGCAGAGGTAACTTGTTGGTGCTGGGATTTGAACCCTTTTGATCCAAAGTCCAACCACTCAGCAACGACCTCCACCATAGGTAAAATATAAAATATCACCATGATGGTGCTAGGATCTGAACTCATAACCTTCTAGTCAGAAGCCCAACATGTTAACCACTGAGCTATTACTTCCCAGAGAAGAAGAAAGAATAGCTTCATCATCGTCATTAAGTAAATGCTTTATGTGGTTCAGGATTTTGATCTTTTACCTTTGCATTTATTAGAAACCCCTTATCCAGAATGACTTGCAATAATCTAAGACGTTGAGGTTTAAGGGCCTTTCCCAAGGGCCCTCAATGTTTTCTTTCTGCATCATTTGTAACTCTTTGTAACACAGAGATGTGAAAGTCTGTGAATCACCTGTCAAGTGGTTTCTGGTATTCCAAAGCAAATTCCTGTAAAGGATTGGGGAAAAACTGTTTCAAATTCCAGTTATTTAACTATCACATAATGTGGCTTGTCCATGTAAAGATAAGTTTTTATCTGTTTCTACAAAAGAAAAAAGATTTGAAACTAATTAGTTGACTGGATAAGGTGCATTTGAATCACTCTTTTAAATCATATGGGGACTGTTGACTAAAATAAGGAATAAAAATGTGCAGGTTAAAAGATTTGAAACTGCACATCAGAAAGCACCCCAGAGGAAACTGACTGCTTTGAATATAGGAAGTGGAACTCTGCTCTGCTTTAGTTTTACTTTCTCATTTCTCATTTCTGAATGAAGCTAAACTAAATATCCCCAGTAAAAGTGTTTCCCATTAACATTTTGATCAATTTGCATTTCAGTTCAGGGCATTACAGAATGGGGATTAACTGACTAGAGGCCCTAGAGAGAGAGGGACAGTCCTTAGGAGCCTACACTAAAAAGTTTTAATCGTCAAGAGAGTGTGACTCATTGAGACTGTATTGGACTGGGTGACATGGGTGTATCTTGTTGTTGTTTTAAACACTCTAAACCCTTCACTAACATGAAAAGTCACCAAGCTACTGCAATGGAGACTTGATGAGTAACAAGCAAACGCAGACTGTAATATCTCCAAACAATGAGGACAGAGTTTTTGTTTTGGGCCTGAAATGAGTGCTGTGGTTCACTTTCTTCTCGCTCTGGTAAAACATGCTATTTGTGTAAACAGTTGAATCAAGAGCCCCCAACCACAAAGCCACAGGACCCATTCTATCATCAATATAAATGTAAAGCTAGCCACACTGGGGAACTACAGATCATGGTAAATAAGACTGGGGAAGTACCACATTGACCTGAATCTGGGGTGACTTCAGCGATCAACGTTCTAATCTTATTTCAGATTTGACATGACAATTAAGAGCTACTTACAGGACAGTTACAGGACCAGCTGTCCTCAATTACTCAAAAAACAGCAGGGCATAACACTCATGTTTTTCATCTAAAACAACAAAAATATAAAAAATAATTATATCTGTACATCTTACCACTAATTATATATATAATTGGATATAAATATATATATATCGAAAATGTATTTAACCAAATTTGCGACTTTTAACACTCCCATTAGGGGTCGCCACAGCGTATCATCCATCTCCATACCACCCTGTGCTCTACATCTTCCTCTTTCACACCAACTACCTGCATGTCTTCCCTCATCACATCCATGAACCTCTTCTTTGGTCTTCCTCTTCCGGCATTCTCCTACCAATATAACTGATGTCCCTCCTCTGCAAATGTCCAAACCATTTCAATCTCGCCTCCCTCACCTCGTCACCAAAACGTCCGACATGCGCTGTCCCTCTAATAAACTCATTTCTAATCCTGTCCATCCTCGTCACTCCCAACGAAAACCATAACATCTTCAGCTCTGCTACCTCCAGCTCCACCTCCTGTCTTTTTGGAAGAAAATAAGGGATATTTGTACTGTCCATTTCATAAACATTGCATAAAGACAACATGAATCACTAAACTGAGAACAAACAGCCCTGGTCTTTTATTTATCTAATTTAATTTATTTATTTACTAATCTAAGAAAAGAGACAGATTCGAAAAACAATAGTGATCCTATATTTTGTAAGAACCTCCAAACTAACTGACAGATGAGGTAGTATCAAAGCAAATAATTCTGTTTAGCTATAAATAAGTTGCAATAGTAACTTGTATTATTGTTAGCCAATATTTTGCATCGTTTCTACATTTCCACTCTACTTATTCTGGTCTGTTTACTGTTTTTATAGGAATAACACTTCACACTGTATACAGACAACTCTGGAGTGGTCCAGTTGTCTGTATAGTGAAGTTTCTTTTAGGAGGAACACTTCCAAAAGGAGTCTCCACTGTCAGTGCTTTGTAACAGTCACTGTGACTTTTCTGTCATAGAGAAGAGTAAGGCCACATCACATCTCATCACCTTGGCAATAGGTATTTTCCCAAAATGGCATTCCACAAGATGCACTTTATTACTCCTTCCTTTTCCTTTCGCTTACTTAATAAACAGCAATGTCTAGGGAGTTATATTGATGTGCTGGTTTTATAGTCATGGAAATTAACTTCATTTATTGTAATTAATAGCCTTTAACTATTCTATAATAAGTATACAGACTAACAGGAAAGATTTACCATAGAGGTTTTCCCACACTTTGTCCTTTTACAAGACGCCAATTAAGTTGCATAATGTAGACAAAATGGTAACTTGAATGTTCTTGAGATAGATAATGATTCTTTGCTGTCTCAAAAAGATTTGCTCTAAACCCAGCTGAGCCCGTTGTGTTTGACCTACTTTAAAACCTTAAAGGGCTTATGCAAAAAAAAAACCCAAGAGTTATAGATACTTTTAAAACAGCTTGGGCCTTTAAAACCCCAAATAACCTTGAGAAAGCATCAGTTATTTGTTTGTAAAAAATGTTTTTATTTACTTCCCTTATGGCAACAGCAGCTTTTTAATGTTCTGCTGATTTTATGTAAGAAACATACATTTCCTGGCCTACAGAGGAAGTTTTCCTACCCGGCTCGAAGGACCAAATGTTAGGAAAGTTTCCTATCTAACTCGAAGGACATATAAGGGTGTTTCACTATCTGGTGTGCGCTGATGAGGGGATTGTACTTGTCCGAGCGTATCAGTAAAAACACGGTACAGGATTCAGAACACTCAAACTTTACTGGGTTTAGAATTGATTGTGTGTGATTCTTGCTGTCAATTGCTAGCTGCTGTTTGGTAGGTTGCGCGATGCCGAACGCCCAGTGCTGGCGTGGAAATACAACTGAATGGGAATCCTTTTATACAGGGGTATTAACTCAAAAACAAATTGGAGCATAAGGTGCATAAGGGTTGTGGAAGTGCAGAAATGTGATATAGTGCAGTGAGTAGCTTTGTTACCTCACACCACCAGGGTCCCCAGTTTGATCCGAAGTTAGGGAAACTATCCATGTGGAGATTCATGTGTTCTTTATATGTGCAGGTGGGTTTCCTGTAGGTTAGTATGTGTCCTCCTGTATCCCATTAAAATACGAGGTGGATTGGTTCCCCCAAAAAATCCCAGAAAATCTCCCCTAGGTGTGAACATGTGTCTTCATAGTGCCCTGTAATGGAATAATGTCTTATCTGCCTCATGGTTAGTGATAGACGCCATAGGAAGGAAAGGATTTCAAAGGCAATTTGCTATATAAGCATTTCTGATCTTTGTTCCAACAAAATAAAACAAAAATGAAGCAACACCCAAATATTTTTTGACCTTTCGCCAACATCCTGTTATAATTCAACACAGTGATGGCTGAAAATACCACACAATTTTATGTAGCATCATCGGTCTTCTGGGCTCTGATGCAACCTAACTGAAGATCAAACCACAGATGGTTCATTAAGGTCATGACTGTACAACTAAGGTAACATTCTTTATTACACTCTCTAATATAATAAAGTGTTCGGTTTTCTCTGGTAGCTTCTACATGTCTCAAAAAAACCTCCAAAAGCATTTAATAAACAGTTTCTTCCTTATTGAGCTGATTTTAATCAGGTCATTAAATCTGACCCCAAAGCCACAGAGTACCTGGGTAATCCAAATTATCCAAAGAATTTTGAGATTGCTTAAACCAGGACACAATGTCTATTTAACTCACAATTCACTGAAATCAATTCAAGGATCTCTACTGCTCTCTATACTAAAAGGATTGCTACTCATTATGCTTTCTAGTAGACAGCAGCCATCGGTTGGAAGTAAATTATTTGCTCAGTAAGCAGTAAATGGTAATGGCATTCATTAGTTTTTCAGTCTGTTGTTTTAAAAGAGATGAAGGTTTCAAAGTGACGGATTTATTTTACATTCTTAGAACACTTCATTGCACTTCACATTTCATAAGGTCGAGGGTGTACTTTTATATTTGCCTGAATGACAATGATGTTTTTTTACTGATGATGGATTATGATCCATAGTTTTCTACAAAACCGAACCATTACACCCTGTCATTTTATGACAGCAAGCTACAGACGAGTTTCTTTCCCATTGGCAAATGTCTGTGTAATCGACCACCTTCTGCCCCACCCGTCTGTCTGTCACATACAGCCTCCAGCAATTCGCTGATGTTGGCTTTTTTCATTACTCATTCTTCCTTTCCTCAAAGGCAACGACGGTCTTTTAGCTGCTGCTCACATTCACACGTTCACTCAATAAACAGTACAATGCGACTGACTTGTATTAATCTGCTAAAATGTGAATCAGTGTGAATGAACACTTTAGCAGATTAATGTCTATACTTATATAAATAAGGGTTTTTTTCTTGGTTCCTTAAGGATTCTTAAGTCTGAAATGTAAATCTCATTTTTCAAGATAACTCCTTGGCTGTTATTTATCTATTTATTTTTGGAACATTTAAAAGAATCATTCACATCAGGGCTCCTTTACCATAACCAATCCACCTACTGCCATATTTTGGGCAGTTGGAAGGAAACCAAAGAACCCAGGAGGCCCATTTGAAAATGAAGTGAACATGCACAGCTTAAGCACCACAGCAGGTGGTGTTACCAAATCTCCCTGAAAAAAAGTGTACTTTGAATTATTTTCTATAGTGTTTACTAAGAAACTTCTTCCTTTAAGGTTCTTTGCGATTTTTTTTAGCGAGGCTCTCTTATTAATGTGTGTGTGTGGTAAAAGTTTCAGATGGTGGTTGACTACAGCAGATGCTTACTGTCAAACAAATATTTGCAATATACATGCCTTTTTTAAAGGTTTTATGTTTCTTGGTTCTGAGTTTTGCATCATGATCATAGCTTTAAGTAAGGCGGGCTGACTCACACAGGCCGACTCAGATCAACTCAGCCGAAATGAAGTGCTATTACACTTGAATTATGCAATAGGATATGATTTGGTCAGTTTTTAGATTAATCCTGTAATAGGCAGTTGAGAGTTGGTGTGTTTGAGGTAAAAAACTTCAACCTTAAAAACCACACAGAAGTCTTAAAAAAATGTATTCATAATATGTGGTTATTGGGAAAGAAGACATTATCTGCTCTATAACTCACCATTAAAAATATATACTACAATAGAAATGTTTTGTGCATTAAAGAAATATGGCCTGTATTTACACGTTGCCTATTTGCAGTTATTTGTTAAAAGAACTTGGTGGCCACCGAATTTTTTTGAAACTAACCCAATCTGTCAAACCCATCAACTCTGTTTGCTCCTCCTCCAAGTGAGCATGGGGCAACATGATTCCTGCCCCAACAGGCCTATGATAACACCTGGTAAATCTCCTGTTCTTGACCACTAGGTGCAACTGAAATTGTAAAGCATACCGTTTAGCAATTGCACAACATCTAGATAGGAACATTCGCTCATATCTGCCACATAAAAAATTAGCAATCAGTATTTAAATAGAATCTAAAATGTACAAAGATTAATGTATATTGAACAGTGAATAATAAATAGTGGAAGTAGGCATCATTTATGCCTTTATCTGCTCTTGAGTCACTTCTATCCTGACCGAAATTAATCATGAGTCTAATTTCTTTATATGTTGCCTCAGTATTTTCTTTCAACATTGGATAACTATTGTTAAAAGCATTGTAAGAAAAAATGTAATTGAATAGGTGAATGAATGAACGTACTGAAATCAGTTTGATATCGGTGAAGTGCTGGTAAATTATTTCATTTTTGATTAAGTGTAACTTTTTAATCTATGTATATATTGTGAATATTGAATTGTGACAATAAATCTACACTGGTTTAAGTGGTAGCTCAGTGGTTACATTTTTTTACTTCTACTAGGAAGGTGGTGAGTTCGCATTAACCCTAAACCCTGATTCTGGATACGGATGTCTACCGAAAGCTGTACGTATAAATCAGGAAAGTTTGAATGTATTTGTGTTGTTTATTTCAAAAATTCACACCTCTTTGTCAAAATGAAACCAAGAACACTGTAATTTCACGCTTTTCTTTTGGTCCCTTACACTCATTTCTCATCAACAGTCTGGTTAGATGTTTAAAGATGATGTATATAATGGGATGGGGGTTTTCTTGATGCCTTTCAGCTTGCAAATTTTCTCCAATGACAGTTAAAACTACAGGGGATATTTCCGAATCAACATCACACCTCCCTCGCCTTGATAAGGAAAGTGAAGATTGTACGTAGTGAATTTTATGATATAGGTTGTGAGAGTAGATGTAGAACCCCGCGGGAAGAAAACAAAAATAAATTGAGGAAGTGTACGATGATGTCAGTGCATCTCATGAGTAGATTTTACATCATAAAAGAAGTTCTAAAGAAATACAGCCAAAATAATCTTTCTTTAATGAAAGATTAACCCAAACCCAACGAGGGATCTTTTTTTTAGGCCAATGGTTTAACATTAACAAAGTCATATTTCTTTCAGATCTGTATGTACACATGGCTTTCATAGAGACTCCTTCAGCTCTCAGATTTATAACTGGCCATAAATTCTTATAATTGTGATTCACAGTACATACAGTAAGTATTATAGCTTCCTGTCAGGAGGACGAGTTTTCTGTTAGTACATCTTTATTAATAATGCTATTCTTTATAACTTGCCTGTGTAAATCAGGAGTCTGTTTTGAACTGGAAGGTTAAGCTTATAAGGCGCAGATCAACGCTGACACTCAAACACAACATGGTTTAGTCTTTCACATTCACCGTTTCACACACTGGCAATATTTTTCGAGAATTTCAATGGTGGTTCTTTAATATATTTTTATATTAATGTGCATTGCTTGATATAAATAGGGAGAAAACCACTGAGAAATGTGGCGTTATATGAAAATAAAATCGTGACATCGTAGCCAGATTTATTCTCAACAAGCCAGACTTGCTTCTTTATTTAAGATCCTTTTGTTTATTAAAGGATCACATCATACGTTTGATCCATTTATGAAACATCCACTGTATAGTTAGTTCAACCTTTTACAAAGCAGTGGTACTGGAGACTCCTTCCCTAAATGCTAGATAAACCCCATCTCTATTAATAACTTCGCCATATCAATAATTAGATATTTCTTTTTGAAAAACATTATTTTTAATCTGTGTATTTAGAGCATCGGTCATACATACAAGTCATACTATAGAACACAGAGTACACTTTCCATCAGCCACTGCACCAAGTCACGTTTGTTTTTTTTATACATGATTCACATTTTCCGATGATTATCTTTTAGGTATATATGCTCACAGTTCACGCCACTCTTTCTCTTTCGCTATCTATCCTCCCATTATTCATTTTGCAATGCTCTTATTAAAATGTTGTGTTCTTTTGTGTTTTGTTTGTTTTTCTTTATTTCTTGATTTGTATATTTATATCATTAATTAGGTTCATCCCCATTTGCATCTGCTTCAACACCAGATAATAGAAAAGGCATCTGAAACACATCATCAGCGCTGATGCTTTAAAAATGGATCCATATCCTCTGACCAATTAAAATGAGGTATCCATTATCTGTTATCTTGATGCTCTTCACTTGATTTCTATGACTCTGGGCACCAGTATAAATACTGTTGTGTCTCCAGCTCCTAGATTTAAACACTATACTATATGGATACCTGAGCATAAGATTGGTTTGCGCTTTTTGAACATCACCTTCCACATTTAGTCCGCATTTACTGTTATAATAACCTCCACTTTTCTTGGAAGATGATCCACTACATTTTAGAGTTTTACACTAAATTTGTGCCCATTTAGCAACATGGGGTGCAGTCAGCTTTCCAATTCAGCACTTCAATAGGGTTGAGGTCAGAGCTCCATAGCAGGCCACTCAAGATCATCCATTCCAACCATATAAATCATATCTTCATGGAGTTGGTTTTGTGCACTGAGGCACTGTCATGCTGGAACATGTTTGGGTTTCCGAGTGCAAATAACAGGAACATTTTATAAGAACACACACAAAGACATGCTTTTCCTACAACATGGTAACCTTTCAACAATGAACATTATCTCAAAACAGCTTTACAGAAATAAACTGATCATGAATACACATTTTTATGTTATAAATTATTTCCTATAGGTTTATCCCTAAAGAGTGAGCCCACAACAGTGGAAAAGGAAAACTCCCTGACATAGTATGGGGAAGAAACCTTGAGAGGAACCAGACAGTTTGAGGAAGAACCACGCATGGTAGGAAATATATTGTAAATGCAATCGTGATGACAGAATAGTTTTTAAACTAGCACCAGCCTTAAAACTAAAACTAGCCTTGATGAATCAATGCTTAAGCACCAATAGTCCTGTTTGCAGTGGTGATGTACAGGTTGACGGACGAGGTCAGAAATGAGTCTCCATGGACTATGATGTTTGTGGATGATATTGTGATTTGTGGTGAAAGTAGGGAGCAGGTTGAGAAGAGCCTGGAGAGGTGGAGGTACGCGCAGGGGGGGGGGGGGGAGGGGATGAAAGTCAGTAGGAGTAAGACAGAGTACATGTGTGTGAATGAGAGGGAGGGCAGTGGAGTGGTCCGGTTGCAGGGTGAAGAGGTGGAGAACGTGGAGGAGTTCAGGTACCTGGGGTCAACAGTGCAAAGTAATGGAGAGTGTGTTAGAGAAGTGAAGAAAAAAAGTGCAGGCAGGGTGAAGTGGGTGGAGAAGAGTGATAGCAGGAGTGATTTGTGATAGAAGAGTATCTGCGAGAGTAAAAGGGAAAGTTTATAGGACTGTGGTGAGACCTGAGATGTTGTATGGTTTAGAGACAGTGGCATTGAGTAAAAGACAGGAGGTGGAGCTGGAGGTAGCAGAGCTGAAGATGCTGAGATTTTCTTTGGGAGTGACGAGGATGGACAGGATTAGAAATGAGTTTATTAGAGACACAGCGCATGTAGGACGTTTTGGAGACAAGATGAGGGAGGCGAGATTGAGATAGTTTAGACATGTACAGAGGAGAAACATGGGGTACAGCAGTAAGAGAATACTGAGGATGGAGCCACGAGGAAGGATGAAAAGAGGAGGACCAAGAAGGAGGTTTATGGATTTGGTGAGGGAAGACATGTAGGTAGTTGGTTTGAAAGAGGCAGATGTAGAGGACAGGGGGGTATGGAGATGAATGATCCGCTGTGGCGACCCCTAATGCGAGCAGCTGAAAGAAGAAGAAGAAGTCACCCCTGGTCTTTCACTTTTCACAGGTTCACTCACACCTCAGAAAAGACTACCAAGTGTTTTCTTTATATGTTTTACTGGAATATACATGAATTTCCCAGATGCAAACAATGGATAGCATGTTTGAAATAAACAGATAGAAAAGATGGCAATGATAGGTATAAAAGCTCCAAGTTAGATTTAAGGTTAAATGTCTGGTTTCATTCATACGAGTCATCAACACCCATATGAAGAGGAAAATACATGGTAATAATTGAGTATTTGGGTAATTTTTCTGCTGCATATCTGGAGCATTCAGCTCTTCATTTCTATGTGCATTTGTAAACACCAGAATGAGGTTAGAATCTTACTGGCATCCTGTGCACCATTGAGCTGAATGTCCTGAATGTATGGTGCACAATGTGCAGAGGAAAATAGCTCAGCAGCCTCATCTTTTTCCTTTTCTCTTCCTCTATCTGTCTACAGAGATGCTATTTATAGCACACCTGTTTCCTTTCATTGCTCAGACAGGGGAGGTAACACGTGAGATGATGGGTTTACTTTTCCACTCTGATGCTAAAAGTAACTCCCTTCTCTTCTCTAATGCTAGCATGAGACTAAGAGAGAGAGAGAGAGAGAGAGAGAGAGAGAGAGAGAGAGAGAGGGAGAAAGAAGAGGGGTGTAGTGATAGAGTAGTGATTCATGAGGTGACTCATTCATATATTTTTAGCAATGACGAATGACTGGTTGGCAAAAATAAGCTAAAAATTACAAAAACTATGCTGTAATTTCATATATTATTTATCCCCATATCCCCAATATCTGTTTCTTTCTATTCCAAGCTAAGTTAAATAGAATCCTTTACAGCAACAGGACTAGCAGGTTGAAGTCATAGATGACCTGATCAGGGTCAAGATTAAATTACTGAAATTAAAATATTATTTTACAACTCTGTGTAACACTTTAACGACAATCATACTGGGACACTTTAAACTGTACTTCTGTCTGTATTTCTCAAATACATATCCAGTCTTTGCTGTCTATTTCATATATATATATATATATACAGTATATATATGAGCTGATTAAAGTGTGTGGCAGGTGGATCCCTGACACACACTTTAATCAGCTCATTAAATCTAAACACCTGCAAAGGTTTCCTGAGCCTTTAAATAGTGTCTAAGTCTGATTCAGGCTACACAATCATGGGAAGACTGCTGACTCTACATTTGCCCAGGAGACGATCATTGACACCCTGCACATGGAGGGTAAGACACAAAAGGTCATCGCTAAAGAAGCTGCTGTTCACAGAGTGCTGTATCCGAGCACATTAATGGAAAGTTGAATGGAAGGAAAATATGTGGTAGAAAAAGTTGAAACGAAGCCCATTCAAGAATTTGGGGAGATTCACAAAGAGTGGACTGCAGCTGGAGTCAGTGCTTCAAGAGCCACCACACACAGACGTATCCATGGGCTACAACTGACGCATTCCTTGTGTCAAGCCACTCCTCAACCAGAGACAACATCAGAGGTGTCTTACTTGAGCAAAGGACATAATGGACTGGACTGTTGCTCAGTGGGACAAAGTCATCTTTTCAGATGAAAGGAAATTTTGCATTTCATTTGGAAATCAAGGTCCCATAGTCTGGAAGAAGAGAAGCGAGGCACAGTATCCAAGTTGCTTGAGGTCCAGTGTAAAGTTTGCACAGTCAGTGGTGGTTTGGGGAGTCACATCATCTGCTGGTGTTGGTCCACTGTGTTTTATCAGGTCCAAGGTCAGCACAGCCATCTACCAGGAACTTTTAGAACACTTCATGCACACTGCCAAAAGTACTAATACCTGGTTTAAGGACCATGATATCCATGTGCTTGATTGGCCAGCAAACTCGCCCAAACTAAACCCCTGGAGAATCTGTGGGGTATTGTAAAGAGGAAGATATGAGACACCAGACCCACGACGTAGAAGGCCGCTTTCAGAGCAACCTGGGCTTCCATAAAACATCAACAGCATCACAGACCGATCGCCTCCATGTCACTGCTGTACTTCATGCAAAAGGAGCCCCCACTGAGTATTGAGTTCTGTACATGTTAATACTTTTCAGTAGTCCAACACTTCATCATTTTTTTTTTTATTGATAATTTTTTATTCGTCTTAAGGAATATACACATTTTCTGAGATACTGAATTTTGGGTTTTCATTAGCTGTAAGCCATAATCATTAAAATTAAAAGAAATAAACACTTGAAATATATCAGTATGTGTGTGATGATATATAATATTATTCCTAATTGTATTTGCATACTTCATAGTTACACTTTTTAATATTTGTAATACTTTATATTTTATATATGTACTTTATATTTTATTTTTTATTTAATTTACTTTATTTTATTTGTATATTTTATTTCTATTTTCATAGACAGTTATAAAAAGCATTTTACTACATGCTGTACTCTGTATGAATGTGTATGTGACAAATAAAACATTTGTTTTTAATATAGAATTAGCATAATCCATGCTAATGGAATGTGGTCCATAAGGACATCTGACATAAAAATTGTTTTTTTTTTTTACTTAAGGCCAATTTATCTGTTTATTTCAAATTTGGGTAGCAGGGTCAAACTTTCGATGTCAGATGATAGTACAATATATATATATATATATAGGTGCTGAAACTCAGGGTGTGTCCCAGTCATGCAATGAGTCCACATATCTGTGGAAGACAGAATAGCAACTTGTACTCATGACGTTCTCTGGGAAACCCGTCTGAATTGTTATTATATCTGGAGCTGCTTTGTATGTGTCTCTGTTTAAAAATGTAAATGTGTTTAATGATGTATGACTAATTGCTTTTGAAAAATTAAAATATACAAACAGGAACCACTGAATTGAGTCTTGCAGATCGTGATAGAGTGTTAGTGCCCCCAAGTGGACAAACACAGATTTACACTGACTTTTAAAAATGGCTGGCTGATGTTTGTTCCTCAGAACTCCTGTCTCCAGTATGAAAAATAGTATGAAAAGTAGAACACACAGTAGCCACAATGAACCACAAACACAAGTATGACCACACACACACACACACACACACACACACACACACACACACACACACACACACACACACACACACACACACATAAACACATAATTCCACCCATACCTCCATCCAGCTATCCACCTATCTATCTATCTATCTATCTATCTATCTATCTATCTATCTATCTATCTATCTATCTATCTATCTATCTATCTATCTATCTATCTATCTATCTATCTATCTATCTATCTATATTTTTAAAGGACAGTGCTAAAGAAATTAAAATTGGATATAGTTTAGAGTAGTGAATGTGCAGCTTGTATAACAGTGTGCTGAAGAAGTACGCTTAAGGAGCCCCACAGGTGTTTAATAGAGAGATAGTTCAGTGAGACAGGGCCTTATAGGACAGGTCCCTGAAAGCAACAAGGCTTCTTTGTGCTCAACTGTTTTTGAATATTTCAATCCTGTTTCTCTCTCCACTCTTTCAGACATTGTTTCTTCCTTAAGGCCAACATCATCCCCTCTAGATGTAGTACTGACCAGAATACTAAAAAAGGTTTTCACTTGAATGGGTCCCTGTCTTGTAGCCTTTTTAAATGATTGTCTTAGGTTGGGGTATGTGCCAGATGTTTTTAAACACGCTGTTGTCACTCCACTCTTAAAAAACTCTATCTTGACCCTTCTGTTTTAGTTCAATTGAGCCCCATTTCACACTTACCCTTTCTCTCTAAAATACTAGAGAAACTTGTATTTTATCAATTACAACAATTTTTATTTTATTTTATGAAAATACAATTCTGGAGAAATTTCAATCTGGTTTAAGAACAAGTCATAGCACTGAGTCTGCCCCATTAAAGATTTACATTGATATAATGCTCCCAAGAGATAGTGGCTGCCCAGTTGTCTTGATCCTTTTAGACTTCACAGCAGGTTTTCACACCATAGAATCTATCTAGAATCTACCTGGTAGTTGTAATGCGCTATATAATAAAGTTTAAATTGGATTACATGGAATTGTTGTTGCGCTATGGGATGAGTCAGTAAGAAAAAAAAACATTTTACTACATCACATGTATGTCAAATTTATGTGACAAATAAACATCCTTGAGCCTTGAACCTTCAAATGTTCTTTAAATCTTTTGGTCTAATGTAAATCTTGAACAAAATAACAGCTTGTATTTGGTTTTCTTGTGTGAGCTGAGTTCCTCTATTGACCTCACTTTATTTCTGTCTTCTCACTGTACTGTCTTGAGGAGAATGGCTTCTGCTTTCTGAGTCTCAGTTCCTCTTAAAGGTTTCATTTTTCATCCCACAATTTTACTTTCCTCTAAGCCATTTCTTCTCAACATTATCTTATGACTGGATATTTACTTGTGCTGTCATTTTTGTGGCTTTCCTCCCCTTTCATGTCCTCTTTGTGTGTATTTCGAACAAATGCATCCTTTGTTTAATTCAAGGTATCACAGGACTGAAAAAACATCCAGTCCTAGTCTATTATTGTGAATAACCTGATGGCTGGCTTTGAGCCTGAAATCCTATTTACAGCATTTTTTGTTTGAGGAAGAACCCCATGCAGCTGGAAAGGTCAGTTTCAATTCCAAAAACTTGGGACACTGTGTAAAATGTAAATAAAAACAGAATGCAATGAAGTGCAAATCTCAGAAACACACATTTTATTCACAGTAGAACAAAATTAAAAATACAACAAAGGACACCCAGAACTGTTTAAAATTAAATTCGACCTTATTTTTTTCTTGAAATTGTATATATTTTCAGTTCAAACATCGAATTAGTTTTTTAGTTGTGGTTAATGTGAATAAAAAATAGGAAATAGGCACAACATTTTTAGAATTGTGGTTGTGTATGCATGTATATATATATATATATATATATACAGTACAGACCAAATGTTTTCATTTGGTCAAAACTATGAATGAACACATGTGGAATTATATATGGAATTATATACATAACAAAAAAGTGTGAAACAACTGAAAAATGTCATATTCTAGGTTCTTCAAAGTAGCCACCTTTTGCTTTGATTACTGCTTTGCACACTCTTGGCATTCTCTTGATGAGCTTCAAGAGGTAGTCACCTGAAATGGTCTTCCAACAGTCTTGAAGGAGTTCCCCGAGAGATGCTTGGCACTTGTTGGCCCTTTTGCCTTCACTCTGCGGTCCAGCTCACCCCTAAACCATCTCGATTGGGTTCAGGTCCGGTGACTGTGGAGGCCAGGTCATCTGGCGCAGCACCCCATCACTCTCCTTCTTGGTCAAATAGCCCTTGATGCCTTCAGTGTGACTCTACAATTTTCATAGTGATGAAAATAAAGAAAACTCTTTGAATGAGAAGGTGTGTCCAAACTTTTGGTCTGTACTGTATATATATATATATATATATTTGATCTGTTTCTTCATTATACACAATTTATTAAGTAAACAATCTTTGATTCTTTGATAGCAACAGCTTTTAATGGCTGAATCACACAATAAATCTGACACATGCAACAGGTTAACAGATCAAATATTCACTTACATAATCCCTGTGATCTCCCAGATGAAGGTTAGTTTTAAATTAACCAACAATTTAATGTTGGTTAATGTTGGTTAACCAACAGTTTGCGAATGACTTATAATTGTATCCTAATTTAGTTACTGTTTTTGGAAACTGATTGCACCTGTATTCAACTAATTATTCACTTGTTTGTTAATCATAAATATAAGAATATAATAATATATTATGTGACATGCAGTCGTTCATGCAATGGTATACAAAATCATGCTAAACAGGTGTCTATCAATCATTGGACTCCTATTTGAAAGCTGGCAGCTGCACGTTTCTTACCTTCACCACCTTCTTCCATATGGAGCAATTTTCTGTTCTGATCTTAACAAGTCTGTGCAAACGACTATGTAGGCACCAATCAGAGGCTGCAATTTTATGATGTCATCATGTAGATTCTTACAAAGTATTTAACGGCATTTTAAAACTACAAACATACAAAACACTAAAGTATTTTGACACAGAATATGAAGCCATTTCCATCACCCCTATCAAATACAAATAACAAAATCCTATTTTATATTTTCAAAACATATTTGAAATACATGTATCATAAATACTACCCCTCCTTGATCATCAGGAAGCCTTGCCAAAATAAACAGAATGATGTTGAATAATGTTTCTATTGTAGGTAAAACTGGGGAACTGCAGGATATTCTCAGACACAGTGGGAACAAAAAATTAGGTTTCTATAAAAAAAAGTGGACCAGCTATTTTAGTCACCAAAGAGATTTTATAGGATGACGTCTGTGTCTTTTCCCTGGGTTTATTACTTCATGATGCTAATAGTGCTTATGTTCATGGTTAGTTTAAAAATAAAACGTTTTCTAAGAGTGTTTCACGTCAAATGAAATGCTAAAATCAGTGCTAAAGTACTAAATGATTAATAAAAGCCAATGTAAAACATTTTACTGATTTAGCTTTGGCCACAATATTTAAAAAATCACTGTAACGACCAACGGGACCAGGATGTGTGCTGTGTTAGTTTATATATATATATATATATATATATATATATATATATATATATATATATATATATATATATATATATATACAGGTCAAATTATATGTTAAAAGAGACAAGATAAAGAGAGTGACAAAGAAGAAGAGGGCAAGCATGCAAAAGAGAGAAAGAAAGAGACAGAGAGCGAGAGACTGGATGTGAAGAAGAAGACAGACAGACAGACAGACAGACAGACAGACAGACAGACAGACAGACAGATAGATAGATAGATAGATAGATAGATAGATAGATAGATAGATAGATAGATAGATAGATAGATAGATAGAGAAAGCAAGTAAGAGAGAGAGAGAGAGAGAGAGATAGAGAGACAGCCAGAGAAAAAAAGTGAGAAAGAAATTGAGTGAGCAAAGGAGAGAGTAAGAGCTAATAATAATTGGGATCATTGGAACAATCTGAAAAAACTGATCAAGTATTGCCCAGAAAATATTAGAATCAGTAATTAAGCCGATTGCCCTTTATGGCAGTGAGGTGTGGGGTTCTCTGACAAATCCAAATCAAGAATTCACCAAATGGGTAAAACATCCATTTAAGACCCTGCATGCAGATCTCTGTAAAAAAATATATAACACGTGCACCAGCACACTAAAAATAACGCATGCATGCCAGAATTAGGCAAATATCCATTAATCATAAAGAAACAAAAAAGGTCAAATCAAATTCTGGAAAAAATCTAAAACTCAGTAACCCTCAATCATATCACAGTAAAGCCCTGAAATGCCAAAAGATGAGCAAAGAAACCAGTCCCCTCTTTCAGCTGATCCAGAGATTTAGTCATAATGTTTCACTAATATCTACTGACCCTCATCACACTGATGAAATCAAACAAATTGACAACACACACTGGCAAACTCAAACAAAACAACCAAGTAAAATTCAATGTTATTTGGTCCTAAAGAGAGGATACAGTACGGCAGACTATCTGTACACAGTTTCAGATAAAAAAACTAAGAGCCACGTTGAGCAGCTACACACTTCAGCACACACAAGCTGATTATAGAGACGAGCAGACACAGAAAAACATGGCTGCCACATGATGATGATTGTGTCAACATTGTGAGTTGAACTAGATTGAGACAGAACTGCACTTGCTAACAGAATGCACAAAATACACTGATTTAGTATGAGTGAAAAAATCAAGTGCATCCACCACACTTTGAAGAAACTGCTGTATCTGTTAGGAGAACACAGAGACTGTTGTGTGTTAGCAGCACAATCTGTATCTGACTGTCACAACAGAAGAGAAAACACTCAATCTGCTCTGATCTTCTTTGAAAATATCTGTTTAAACTGTATTTTATTCCACACTATATTTCACCATATTGCTTTTATTGAATTCTCAACTAAACACATCTTACTTTTTGTTTTTGCTTTGTCAACATTTTATTTTATTATTATTATTATTTTGCAATATTGCGAGAAATAAAATTGAGAAAAAGACACAGACAGAGAGAGAGAGAGAGAGAGAGAGAGAGAGAGAGAGAGAGAGAGAGAGAGAGAGAGAGAGAGAGAGAGAGAGAGAGAGAGAGAGAGAGAGAGAAAGAGAGAGAGAGAGAGACCGACAGAATGAGAGAGAGAGAGAGAGAGAGAGAGAGTGAGTGAGTGAGTGAGAGAGACCGACAGAATGAGAGAGAGTGAGACAAAGAGAGACCAACAGAATGAGAGAGTGAGAGAAAGAGAGAGAGAGAGAGAGAGAGAGAGAGATTGGATGTAAAGAAGACAGACAGACAGACAGACAGACAGACAGACAGACAGATAAAGATAGAGCAAGTGTGTGTGTGTGTGTGTGTGTGTGTGTGTGTGTGTGTGTGTGTGAGAGAGAGAGAGAGAGAGAGAGAGAGAGAGAGAGAGAGAGAGAGAGAGAGAGAGAGAGAGATTGGATGTAAAGAAGACAGACAGACAGACAGACAGACAGACAGACAGACAGACAGACAGACAAAGATAGAGCAAGTGTGTTTGTGTGTGTGTGCGTGTGTGTGTGTGTGTGTGTGTGTGTGTGTGTGTGAGAGAGAGAGAGAGAGAGAGAGAGAGAGAGAGAGAGAGAGAGAGAGAGAGAGAGAGAAGAAATTAGAGAGAAAGAGTGAGAGAGTTGTTATAAAGCTCTGACACTGGAGAATCCTTCCATAATCAATCAACAAAAAAACATACCAAAAATGCCTCCTCATCAATACAAGTTTATTTCAAATTGTTTAATTGTGTGTAATTTGTTACCATGGAAACCTATCAGTACGTGATTTGGAACAACTGTCCGAGCTGCTGCTCTAGAAAATAAAACTGGTGCTACAATAGTCTCAGCGGTTCCTGACAGCTGCTTACCACGTTGCCATGTTTCCCCCGAGGGCCAATCCAGTGACATGGTGGAAAGATGACGCTCACTAAAGATGTGCTGTAAAGGAACAGAACTTTTTCCAGATGACAGACACTGCCAGGAAACAACTGCACACCCAGAGAGGGGGGGAGACAGACAGTTAATAAGAACCAGATATGCTATTATGGGGCAGGGTGTAGCGAAAAAAATCTGAATTAATGAACCTGAATGGACCATTACCTCTGGTGCTCTTTTTCTTCTAGCATTGAATGTTCAAACGTGGCCCTAATGATTAGCATATTTTCTCCATATTCAGTCATATTTTGCTAATTCCAAACCAACACACATTCATTTGAGCTTTTTGAACATCCCATTCTATATATATTTTTGTTTTCCATTTGCTGTTATTGTAATCTCCAGTCTTCTGGGAAGGTGTTCCACTAGATTTTGCACTCATTCAGCCACAAGGGCTTTAATAAAGTCAGGTACTGATGTAGGTGAGGTAATGAGGCCTGGGTGCAGTCAGTATTCCAAATCACAAGGGTTGAGGCCAGGCCACTCGAGTTCTTCCACTAAACCATATCTTCATGCTGGAACAGGTTTAGTTTAAAGCAAGGCAAGGTTAAAGAAACATGTAATGCATTCAATGACATCCTCTACAATTGTGTGCCTCAAACTTTGTGGTAGCAGTTTGAGGAAGAACCACATATGGCTAAAGTCAGGTGTGCCAATATTTTTGTCCATATAGTATCGCTCTGAACCTCATACATGAGCTAGTATGAATTAGTAATTGGTTAGCATCGCTTGGAGGCACTGTTGCCTCACATCCCCAGGGATCTGGTTCAATCCAGAACTCTGCTTACTGTCTTTCCAAACCCCCCCAAGAGACATCTCTTGTTTATTTTCTTTCCATCACCCAACAGAATAATCTCTGGCTTCACATTTAAAGAACAGTAATAGAATGAATCAAAGGACTTTTTATATTTGTAGCAACAATTTTTACAAACACCTTCAATCAAAGAGCCCAGAATTGATTTGGTGTCCACCACAAACAAGATAATGACAAATCTCATTGTTTAAAATGAAGGTTAACCCTAGGTCAGAGGTCACATATGCTATCTACCATTGTAATATATCTCATCTTATCAGTGTCAACATCCTCCCAAGAGTTTAGAATGTTCAATTTCATTCATTTTTATTTGTATAGCGATTTTAAAAGAGGCTTTACACAGATAAAGTTTTATTAAAAGAATTTGTCTCTGATGAGTGAACCAGTGGTGTCTATGGCAAGGAAAATCTCAAGGAGAACCCGTCCTCAACTCGGTCGCACCGAGTGTCCATTCATTACAGTTCCATGCTTGTTAAGCTGTGATATGTGATTAAATAGGTGGTCCTGAGCCAATTTAGTAGACTGTTGATATTAAATGCATTCTCAAAGTTCTTGTGATTTCACAGCTCTTTAGGCTGTTGATGTGGGTTGAATGTCATTGGTGTACACTAATACTTCTTTGTGAATGAATTATGCTCACTTTAGCTTATTCAATTGAAAGCACTGAATCTTAAATAACATTATTATCTTCTTCTTCTTTCAGCTGCTCCTATTAGGGGTCATCCATCTCCATACTACTTTGTCCTCTAGATCTGCCTCTTTAAATGAAATTATTATGTGCAATGAAATCACATTTGGGTTAGAAATTCTTCCAGGTATTTGGTCCGTTCCTCCAGGGAATTCGACATCATTTAACTCGAACACATTACATCATGCATGTGGAGGCTTTTGTACTTTCCACTCAGAGAGGGATAAACAGGAACACACAGGAAAAAAACTCACTTAATATGATGTTTTTTAATATATTTAAATGCATTTATCACATTATGAAACGTAAAAATGGAGGCTTCATGGAGGTTTTTGGCCATCCTTCTGAAACTCCAGGATTCTTTAAAGATTTAAATGAACCAGTTTAACTTCTGCAGCTGATTTCTTTTGTGTTTATCTAATCACTAATCTGACCTCAATCAGTAGGGTTGAGGTCAGAGTTCTATAGCAGGACAATCAAGATCTTCCATTCCAACCCATCTTATGGAGCTAGCTTTGTGCACAGGGGCATTTTCATGCTAGAACAAGTTTGGGTCTCCTATTTCAAGTTAAAGGAGAATTGAATGACATCTTACACAACTGTGTGCTTTCAACTTTGCGGTAACAGTTTGGAGAAGGACCAGTTATGGCAGGAACATTTTAGATAAAAAAGCTCATTAGACTAAAGAACTGTTACAGGGCTACAAACATTATCTATAGATTTTTCATTTAACTGACCCGTTTCGCTTTGATTAGTGAATTGACCATGTGGTTTGTTAAAAAAAATGATGAAAACAAACAAAAAAAAGACTAATTGAAAAATACATATGGTTATATGACTTCCTCCAAGTCAAATGTAACTAATGCAAAAATGTAAATGTAAAAAGTGATCCCATTAGGCTCAAAGCAAATGCTAGTCATTAATGGTTGAATATTAAAAGGAAACCATTGTCACTGTTTGCATCTGTTAGGTGCTTATCTGGATTTCTGTAAATACAAAAAGAAAAAAACTTTTTAGACGTTTTTTTGATAAATTAAATATTCATAATTTGTTCAATTTTGATACATCTAACTCTAACTAAAAGGTTTCTTACAGATATAAACCCCGCCCTGTCTAAAACCATGAATAAAGTAATACAGTAATGTGAAAAGTATTTTTTTTTTTAATATTACATTTGTATTATACAAATGTACAAAAAACTAAATTAAATATAAAATGCAGTTTTTGAATGATGATTTTATTTATAGGGGGGAGCTGTACAAACTTGTCTGGCTGTATATGAAACAGTAATTGCCTCTAAAAATAATAACTAGTTGTGTTACCTTTGGTGGCAACAACTGCAATCAAGCATTTGTGAAAACTGCCAGGGAGTCTTTCACATTGCGGTGGAGAAATTTTGGCCCACTCTTATTAGCAGGATTGTTTTAATTTAGCCACATTTGGAGGCATTTCGAGCATGAATGGCCTGTTTAATCTGCCTAAACTAGATTTTATTTTTTGAGCCGTTGCTGGTGTGTTTTGGATCATTGTCCTGCTGCAAAATGCACTTGAGCTTGAGGTTATGAACTGACGGATAGACAGTCTCCTTTAGCTCTGAATTCATTGTTCCATCAATTATGGCAAGTCATCCATGTACTGAAGCTGCCAAGCAGCCCCATACTATCATACAACCACCACCATGTTTGACTGTTGGTATGTTCTTTTGATTAAATTCTGTTAGTTTTACGCCAGATGTACACATTGTAAACCAAAAAGTTTTTTTTTTGCCTTAATACAGGAAATCACATTTGAAAAATTTTTGTATTTAAGTGTAATATTAAAAGTTGCTTTATGATCTGAATCATGTGTGACAAATATGCAAAAATCTAATAATTGTCTCAGCACTGTATATATGAATTCTTTATACCTCTCTTTTTATAGTAAACCTGCTTTAGCAATTGACTTCAAGACAAAAAAAAAAACCTCAATACACAGATTTAGAAAAAAAAGAAAAGAAATTGCAGTAAAATTTATTGTACCTCACAATCAAAGACTCAAACACGTGCAACATTGTACTAGAACAGTAAACCGAGACGGCTGAATATATTTACATTGTCCTGTATATAACAAAATAGCAATACTGTTGAACTCCACTGAATACAGTATATAAGTTTACAGTCGTTGTCTTTAAAACCCATGGTCATTCGAAAGGAGAATAAACATATGACTGATTGTATTTTTGATTTAAAAAATCTCCTAAATGTGTGCTAAACGCAAAATGGTAGCCCTAGAGTAACTGCTACAGGATGGGCGATCACCCTGCTGAGTTTTCAATCAGGGGCGACTTGTGTTTGATGTTTGCGTCTCTCCATAATGGAGATAAAGTGCTTTTGTGAAAGGGTGTGCACACAAAGCGAACTGAAATGATTAACCATGATGATATCGATGATGATGGAGAAATGAAGAGGACATGGTAGTGTAAGTGAGGAAAAGGAAACAATGGTACAGAACAACACACTGTTGCTTACAATCTAATTGGGCCTAATTTATCAATCTGAAAATGAAAATGTATCGGTAAAATCAATCGCGTGAACGTTTACTGCATTTGGGAGACTCCCTTAAGCCAGAGCTTCTTACGATTATCTCATTCATACAACTGAGCAGTTGAGGGTTGAGGGCCTTTGCTCAGGAAACCAGCAGTGGCAGCTTAATGGTGGTGGTGGGATTTGAACTCATGACCATTTGATCAGAACTGAAAGAGAGCAATGCGAATAAGACGAATAAAACATCAAACATCATTAAAATCTCAATGCGTTTGGTCTATGGTAGATTCTGCATTGACTGATTTGTGCTACTGGACAATTTAGAGCGTTTTCAGAGGTGAGTGCGTTCAATATTTAAGACCAGTACACACTAGCCTGATAATCCAGTCATGGGTTCATTGTGGTGACCTTTCATCTGGGTGCTAATATTTTCAAGCACGTTCAAGATTTTTTTCGTTCATGAGTAGTGTGAAAAGCTTCTCCATCTAGTTACATGTAAAACAATAAAAAACAGTCGGGCGAGGATCTAAAAGGAAATTAATTATGTATGATTTCATGCACAGATCACCAAATCCAGTTGGTCATGTCTAGTTATGTAAGAGTTCAGGGGGATACCATGAGCACACTTTTCCTCGCATGGTATCGAAATAGCTCACCAATACTTCCTCCACATTTTCCTTTGGTTTCAGTACAAACTATAGACAAAGTCATCATAGTTCTCACATCTTGTTACTGGGGAAGTGGTAACTCTGGGGTTAAGGCTCTGGGTTATTGATCGGAAAGTGAAAGGTTCAAGCCTTGGTATCGCCAAGCTGCCATTCTTGGGACCCTTGAGCATGGCCCTTAACCTTCTGTGCTCCAGGGGCGCTGTAACATGTCTGAGCCAAGCTTCTTAACATCGCTGGGACATGCGAAGAAAGTATTTCACTGTGCTGTAAAGTACATGTGACAAGTATAACGCACCCTTTAACCCTTTGTTGTTTGAGAGAAAGTTCAGCGAAAGGAAAATTGTGTAGTGTATTGGGATGTAGCAGTCATTTTCTGGCTCAGATTGAAAAATCAGGGGTATAATAAAAAAAAAAAAAGTGCTGTTGTACCATCTCCGGGATCTGTTATGTTCCTCCATAATCATAACACAACCGAACGACACAACTAGAATACAAATCAGTAACCGACTCAGGATTCCTACAGTCAAAACATTAAAAAGCATTAAAAAAAAATTAAAATGGTTTCTATCAAGGATTGAAATTGAACCAACATTCGAGCACCGGCGTGTGCCAGGAAATAGAGTACACACGAAACGCACAAAATAAAGCATGCACAGCTACAATCTTTTAGCATTTCATTCAACACTGACCCCTTTACTGGCTCACAAGGGCTGTTTTTCTGAACCCGCACCCACGATAAGCCTCGTGTCAGGCTAAAGAGGATTTGGTGATCAGTTTGGAAACTGTGTGTGATTGCATAACCTGATCTAAGACTCCACACTCCGGATCACAGAGCTGTGTGAGGGTCGGCGAAAAAGCTTCTTTTCCGTGATCGGTTACAACAACGAGCACCAACATTAACATACTAACATAGTAACAGTAACTCAATCGTATAATAGGACACTTAAAGACACGGAGGGAAAAGCTCCTACACTTGAAGAGAAATAGTGATATTTAAAAAGGAGGGCAAATCCAAAATGAGTGTCATGTAACATATTACAATACCTTGTGCTTATTGAGTGACGGCTGAATATTAAACTCAATACAAGCTTTTTTTTGGTTGGAATGATCCTTTTAACATCATCCTCTAGTTACTCTGTCTAACCTGAAAACTGCCTTAGAAAACGTTTGTGCTGATAGAGATACACTATAGGGACAAAAGTATTGGGACACCTGACTCTTCCAGTTATATGTGCTCCTTAAAGCACAAAACTGTATATGGTAACGATAGTATGAAATTTTCCCTTTACTTGAACTAGAAGACCTAAATCCGTTTCATGAAGATCTGCTTTACATGGGTTGGAATGGAAGATCTCCTGCTATCTGACCGCAACGCTATTGAGCACCTTTGGGATGAATTGGAACACTGACTGCACCCCAGTCCTCCTCACCTCACCTACATCAGTACCTGCCTTTAAGCACAATGTACACAAATGTCCACAAGCACACTCTTAAACCTAGTGGAACATCTTCCCAGAAGAGTGGACCGAATTATAAAAGCTAATCGCGACATTGGAATGTGACGCTCAAAAATCACACACCAAACTTATGACCAGGTGTCCGCAAACTTCTGGCAATACTGTGTATCAGTGGTTTTATTGAATGTTTTGAGATTTATAAATTGCCACCACAAGCACTTGACTCCTTTCAGCACTTATTCAGTGTCTAAAAAGTTCCAGTCATCATATGCATTTTGGTTTCGGAGCCTGTGTGGAAAGGGGAGGGGGGGGGGGGGGGGGATGAACTGTTCGATTAGGTCAGGGTTAGAAAACATACTGGGGGGACTGTTGATTTCTCGAAAACAACAAACACTGGCATGCTTGTTGGTGTGAATGCTGGAATGAAGATGATTAAAACGCCTACTATGGAGAAAAAGAATGAAATGAATACAGATTTAGAGCAAATTAATTATAAACATACACACGTAATAAATTACGCTTTACTCTTTGGATGATAAAATGAAATGTGAGTGGGAAAAAAAAAAACGGGAGACTGATTTCGCTATTTCACGAACCCCTATATATCGTGTAAACAGGGCCTGTTTGTTTCTTTGATTATTTATTTTTTTCTATTTAGAAAAATAAAACTTTGATATTAAAATAAAAGTCGTTCGGTAGACTTTTGCTCTCCTGTTCGCAATGTGCAATTAAAAAAAAAAAAAAGGAAAAAAAAAAAAAACGCCTCGTGACAATCAATTCAATCGGAGCGCTCGCATATCAAAAAGTTAGAACTTGGTTACAATATTTGGCCGATGGCTCTGATCAGAACCTCTGGGAGGATGAAGTGAGACTTAGTGCTGCTTTGGAATGAAGCA
This sequence comes from Silurus lanzhouensis, assembly GCA_039877035.1. Classification (NCBI taxonomy): domain Eukaryota; kingdom Metazoa; phylum Chordata; class Actinopteri; order Siluriformes; family Siluridae; genus Silurus; species Silurus lanzhouensis. Next base: position 867,684 of record JBCEWE010000061.1, on the reverse strand, counting down.
TTAGACAACTCGGTGTAATGCTCGTACTGAAATCCTTAGGCGTTATATTGAAAAAAAAAAAGGAAAAAAGGAAAGAATGAAACATTCGACGTGATCGCTGATCATCCTCATGCTGAGTAAAGACCTGCCCTTGTTTGTATGGCACGACAGGATGAACGCAGGGAGAACTCAGCTTCATGAGCTCGAGTGGCACTTCAGAAGACACGACCCCTACAAGCGAAGTTCACATTAGTTTTGCGGAATGTGGACGGATCGTAAATCGTATGTTCGGCCGGCAAACCCGACATTAAAACAAAAAAACAAAAAAACAAACGAGATTTCTGGAATATTCGATGTTTCTCTCTCACATCATAAAAAGATGACTGATGTGGATTGTGCTTGTGGTTTTCTCAAAACTCGGACGGCAAAAGCGTTGTTTGGTGCAGATTTGGAAAAAGACGCTAAAAAGGCGAGCACTAGTGACTTCTCAAGAGAACACTTGAGACACGACACATTGATTCCCTTGTTTTTTTTGTTTTTTTTTTTTAAGTTGAATGAACTGCACTCGAACTGCTTCAGACATTAAACGCAGCAGGCTGGTCACAGCTATACACATTTGTGTATATATGTATATATATAAATTAGATATATATATATATCTGTTCTAGAATATATCTGTGTATATTGGCAGTGATCCCACAAGAAGATTTAAAAAGGCAGAATTCCCGAGCTGTCGAATCTGGTATCTTGAAACTCGATGTGCTTTTTTTTCCCACCCGAATGCAAACCGATAAAATAGAGACATCAAGAACGACCTGGTGTGACCAGAGAGAGCGAGAGAAAAAAAAAAAAAAAAAAAAAAAAGACCTTATTTTGTGACTAAATGAGGCCATAGGGGAGAAAGTATTGCTTATTGTTCTTTTTTCCTTCTTTTTCCCCCTCCCTACATTCTGGTCCTGCTCCATATTTAGCTCCATAGGAGCTCCCTCTAAAGCTGTGCCTCGGTTGTAGCCAGGGCTGTGCAACTCAGGCACTCAGGATTTGGCCTCTTCTTGTTCAGCTTCAGCAGAAAGCTCAACATCAGACAGGCTGACTTCTACTGGCAGGATGAATGACGTGTCCGAATCACTGCTCAGAGGAGGCTGGTGCTCACCTGGAGGAGAGAAAAGAAGTGAAAAAGAAGTCATTTATCAGGTACAAAAACAAAAACTGGATCTGTGAGACATTATTCACATAGGTGGAAGCACACAATTGTATATAATGTTCTTGGATGTGGAAACATAAAATTTTTCCTTCACCAAACCTGCAGCATGACAGTACCCCTATGCACAAAGCCAGCTCCATGAAGACGTGCTTCACATGGGTTGGAGTGGACGATGTCCCGCTATAGAACCCTGAACCCACCCCTCCTGAACAACTTTGGATCACCTTCCCAGAAGAGTGGAGGTTATTGTAATAGCAAATAGGGATTAAATGTGGAATGGAATGTTCCACAAGCACATACCAAACTTGTGGTCCACAAACCTTCATCCATATTGTGTATTTATATACTCCATATTCTATTCCTAGTTTTATTATTTTATCCCCCCCCCCTTTTTTTTTTTGTAAATCTGATTGAAATTTTTTCAACCATATTCTATTATATTCCATTTTATTTAGATATTTAATTTTTTATTGTTCAATGTTGTAATTCTTTATTTTATTTTTGTCACAGTATTTTGCATTTCACTGTTCAGCTTCACTGAAATTGTGGATTCTGGAGTTCTTACTGAAAAGTCAAGTATTGATGTAGAGATGAGGGCCTAGGGTGCAGTCAGCATTCTAATTCATCCCAAAGATGTCCAATAGGGTTGAGGTCAGAGGTCTATAGCAGAAGATCTTCCACTCCAAACCATCTAAAGCATATCTTCATAAAGCCGATTTTGTGCACAGGGGTATTTCAAATAAAAGGGGATTTCAATGCTACAACATCCAAAGACTTCTTATACGACTGTGTGCCACATATGGCAGGAAAGGTCTGTTGTCCCAAAACTTTTGAATATATAATGTATCCCAGGTGTTTAAATATTTGATTTACATTTATGGAATTAAAAGTTTAAGCTATTTTCTTTTATCATTTGTTTGTATTCACTTTGTCTTTAAGTGATGCTGAGCTCAGCACATCTGCTCATTATGCTTGACTCATGGCAAAGTGAAAATAAATCATCATCATGTGCTGTACAGGAAAATACACAATAGAGTAAGAATGCATGCGGGTGTGTGTGTGCTGGAGTGAAACAGGCAACATCTGGGCAGCTGCTTTAAAAAAACCTTCATAAAACAATAAATGCAGCACCTCATCAATGATTCATGAAAGAACAGCAGTTAGAGGAGACAGTGTTCAGTCACATCGTTGTAATATTACTAGCATGTCATGTCCTCCTGGCTCTCGTTTTCATAGCTAGACCAGCTGTTTGCACTCTGATCACAATGTACAACCTTTCAAACCATAGTTAACAAACCATTCTGTCTCTCTCCCTGTACAATACACACACTTGCGGCTGCACTGGGTGGTCCCACATGAAAATCTACACTTCCCAATAATAAAATAAAATAAAATTGATATATATATATATATATATATATAAATAAAAGTAGAGCTTTTTGGTAAAGGACATCATGGCACTGTTTACAGAAAAAGAAATGAGGCCTTCAAAGAAAAGAACATGGCGGAGGTTCAAAAATGTTTTGGGGTTGCTTTGCTGCTTCTGGCACCGGATGCCTTGACTGTGTGAATGGTATTATGAAATCTGTTGATTACCAAAGAATTTGGGGCGCAATGTAGTGGCCAGTGTCAGAAAGCTGCGTCTCCACCAGAGGTCATGGGTCTTCCAGCAGGACAACGACCCGAAACACACTTAAAAAAGCACTCAGAAATGGTTCCAAAAAAACCGCTGGAAAGTTCTGAGAGCCCAGATCGGAACCCTATAAAACACCGGTGGAGAGATCTCAGAACAGCAATTGGGAGAAGGCGTCCTTCAAACCTGAAAGACTTGCGGCAGTTTGCAAAAGAAGAGTGGTTTCCTTCATGGTTACAGGAGGTGCTACCAAATATTATATTATATTATAATTCATAATTTTGTCCAGTGCATTTTTGGGGTTCTATGTGGAATTGTATCAGATTTGACTTTTCTTCTCAGTTTTTTCTGTTGTTCCAATGCAAACAAAAAAATAAATAAACACGTGAGTATCAAAACACTTGCGAATGCTTGCATTGCGACATCGGTGAAGTTTGAACTTTGAAAACACGTGCCAATATTTCTAAATAGAATAGAATAGCCTTTATTTATCACATATACATTACAGCACAGTGAAATGTTTTGTCTATGCATATCAGAGCGCAGGATCAGCCGTGATTCGACGCCCCTGGAGCACAAAGGGTTAAGGGCCTTGTTCAAGGGCCCAAGAGTGGCAGCTTGGGAATACCAGGGTTTGATTCTGTGCCCTTCCAATCAGAAACCCAGCACTTTAACCACTGAGCTACCACTCCCCCAAAAAGGTCTCTAGAAGTCACAGTGAATGACATGCTTCACTAGCAGGGGGTTCAATGATAGAAATTGATTCCTTTCTTTTATTAGCCACCAAAACCCCAAACTTTATTTATATTTATAATTGTGTTGTTCATATTAAAAAGTTTGAACTTCTATTTGCAGGATTTAACAGACAAATCAACAGGCACCTCGAGAAACGCAAAAAATGGACATGGAAGTTCAGTTCAGAGCCGCGTTTAGGTCTGAAACGTGAAGTATGGTTTTAAATATGTACTTAGTGCTCATGAACTATACGGTTGACTCTTCCCTCACGTGTGTAGGGGATGAGTGGGGTCCAAATAGAGCTCACTTTGTTGGTTTGGAGTTTAAATCCCAGCATCACCGAGCTGCCACTGTGGGGGCCCATGAGCATGGCCCTTAACACTCAACTGCTCAGTTGTTTCAATGAGACAATCTCTGTGGATAAGGTCTGTCAAACGTCATAAATGTTAATGTAGGGTTTGGAATGTTTAATATTATTGTCGTTATTGTTGTAAAATATAGCAAGATATCTCATAACTGCAGGAGAGAATAAACATTTTTATTTAAGAATGAATAGTCCTAATTGTAATAACTACATTTATCACAAAAAATGTGGCTTTATTTGAGAATATTGTGTCAACCCTTATTATTCATGTACCTGAATATCGTCAGAGTCAGTATTATTATGACATAAAATAGCCATATAGGACTTTCGGTCCAAAAACTTTATTAGCATGAACATCATTATGAGGCAGAGATCTTAAGATTATTATGAGAGTCAAGGTACAGTGTGAAACAAGGTCAAGCTGTGCCTTTTCCCGTGTCCACATCCGGTCTTGCCACGGCCTAAAATGTTATCTGACCCACATATATGTAGCTCAGAATACTGCTATACAAACAGGATGCTCAGGAGCAAGAGAAAAGAAGGAAATACATGAGCTCAGGTCTAAAGGGTGGCCCTGATGATGCAAAGTGTGGCGATGTTGTTGTGTGTTCTTTTGTCCAAATTGACATAATCGTAATTCACTTCACTACAAGAATCTAAAAATATAAATTTTTTGCCTAACTCAGCACTTATTTTACTGAGCACTTTGTATTACAGATGTAAAAAAATATTTCTCAACGTGAAATATTGGATCAATATACAGCAGCTGTGTCTGAATGTTAAGACGTGCAAGAGCCATCCATTTTTATGCGTTTTCTGAAAATGCAGAGTTTGTAACAGAAAATGTAGCACACTGATGAACATTTTTCTTCTCAGCAAAACAGGCGATTATATATCAACATACAGTGAAAAAGTATGAACTGCCTGATCACCCGCATGCTGATGAAAAAGTCAACTGTAAGCGAAACCTAAGAGTGCAATATCAGTGTTTTTTTAAAGCACCTGGCAACCTGGGAACTGGCACACTAATTAAAATATTGGTATAAAAATGCAGGATTCGATAGTATTCATTTTGTCACTACAGGACAAAATTATACAGATAATTAACTCTAAATGCAGTTGGCAAATGAGAATAAATTTCGAGTTCAAGGGAAGTGAAAGTTTAATTCTAGCACATCCAAAACAACTGTGTGCTTCCAAGTTTTCCACATATGACAGGAAAAGTCTGGTGTCTTAGTACTTATGCTCATATAGCAAAAGTTAACATAAAGCTATTATTATTGATGTATTGATTGTTATTTCTACAGTTGTTTCTATAGTACCTTCACATAACTTGGCTGCTTATAGCTGCTAGAACTGTTTTTAATGGATAACTAAGCAAATATTGCTTCTGTTGGCAAATTGCTAGGATGTGGATGTGTTCTGGGTCTTGCAGAGGGCTGCATGTACACCATGCTACTACTGATTACTTTTCTGTTCCACTCCTTCCCCCGTGTGTTGTATTCCTTATTGACTGAACCCTGACATTCAAAGCTCTTTGATGTGACAGCATGAGAAGAGACAGACAGAAATCTAAAAACCGAGCCAGGACGTCTGTACAAGTGATCAGAGGCGAGAGGACAGCATGTGGCCTCATTTTTTGCAGCTGATTCAGAATAAAAGCGATAACTTCTCAACATCAAAAAGACGAAGAGAAAACATAAGATACAGGCAGGCTAGTCCTGTGAGACCCAAGAGGCTCATGCTGAGCAAACTGAGTAATTTAGTAGGAATGTTAAAGTGGTCGCACGATGAATGAACATCAAACGCCAAACCTACTATTACCACTATCCATCTTTCCACCAGCGGTTCATGAAGTGGTGTCTGGGGACCTCTGGAGCGTCTTTGATCGAAACCTACCATTACCTAAGCTTTTATATTCATTAGCATGTTTTGACGACTAATTTGATTTGAATGCGTGATAACAATAAGCATCTCTAAATCATCCAAGAATTAGGCCTAATGCATTTTCCTGAAAAGGAAGCTCAGGAATAGAAAGGTGTATGGCCATATTATCAAGCCAGTAACTACAGCTCTGAAAAGCTGTACATAAATGAGCACATTATATATGTATACAAAAACCAATCAGGATGAAGCCTTTAAGATTCGGAGGCTTGTGGCCAGAAAAGTTTAAAAGTAACAGAGGATTTATAGCCGAGGCTAAAGAGCGGTCGATTGTTAGCACAAAATAATAACGTTTTAAAGAAGAAAATGACGGATTAGTTGCGAAGTGATCAAAGCGATACACTTTCTTTAACGGGATCAAAAAACCTCTGGGACTTTTCTTAACGCAAAATAGCAGCAAAAACGTGTGGCCGTTGTTTTGGCAAACGCTCGCAAACCAGCAGGGATCCATCCAGATAGCTAAGCGATCCCAGCTGCCTCTCTTTTTCCTCTCCGTATACGTCAGTGACAACGGAATGAGCCTTGATGGACTACGGAAAGGCATGCGAGGGATGATGATGATGATGATGAAGCTCTGTTTTAGAAGCCGTTTTTTGGATCGAGGCCCTGCGAATGTTTGTCCGAGTGTAACCGCGGAAACAACCTCCGGGGGTCTCGTTTGGAGGTCAGATCGGGAGTTCAAGCCTGGCTGCAAAATTACACTGATGGTCCTACACACTCTTTCACTCACACGCACACACACAGCCTTGAGCACTGTTTGAGAACTGTTTTCTGGCACCGGAACACGTTTTTGAGCCAAAGTGCATACCACACTGAACGAATGTAATTGTGTAAAAGAATGCAATTCGGCTTTTGTGTGCGTTTCCTATGCTACCACTAATGCACTAATGCTCCCTATTACCTTCTAACCCTTGCTTTAAATCAACCTTGGGTTTCTGGTACCACTAATGCAGACACCAATAATGTGGGCTCATTAAACAAGAACTAAGCTCCTGAGAAAACGTAGCATGGCTGATTAAAGGAAGCTGTAGGTGGTAGCAAATTCCCTCAAGTTATAGCTCCTATCATGTCAGTCCTGATCGAGCCATTTGAAGAGGAGAACATAAAGGCACTATTCATCTTCCCTTCTCTTTGGAACACGATGTTCGTGCTCGAAGGTCCTGGGTGGGTGTTCACACTACCTCGAATGGAATCTTGGCTTGGCTGACAGGAAGTGAACGAGTCCAAGGTAAACGATCAGCAGGCAACCCTGCATCCCGGAGCCATGGCCTGATTAGCGCACTTTAGCATGTTTGACATTCCGTACTGCACAGAGGATTAGCTCTGGATAAGCTGTGACTGTAAATATTGTTTTTATTATATATTTCGTTGGGATTGAGTGTTACATGATAGTAAGGGCTTGATGGATGATCCGTCATAATTACAAAATGATTAGTCAAAAGCTACTTAACGATTAAAAAATATGTAACGAGTTAGCTGGATAAGTGGACTAATGCAGATTAGTGATAAATGAGTACAAACATAAATTTGTCATTGGCTAACAATTCAACAATTATACTGCTAATAATAATAGGTAGATAATCCTACCACGCAAGGTCGACCCAGTTCCAGCTACCATCCAAGTACGACTTTGTCAAGTTCAACATACGATCCAAGTTCAACTTTACCCAGAGATTTGCACCAATAACAGAAAGCTGATTGGCTGTTGCATGCTGGTCTCATTAGTAGTGGTAATACAGCTAATTATATTTGTACTAGCGAAAAAAAAGAACTACAACACCATGAAAACTAACAAACAAAAACAGCCTGTTACAAGAGCATTTCAATTAGCATTAGAGGATTAGCGTTACGTGGACATCAGTAAAATTAAGACCGGTTTAAAATTATTTTTAAGACCTAAAACAGCGAATTTATGTTAGACCTTTTAATGCCTAAAATTTAAATTGTAAAACTTTTTTAGACCCCCACGGAAACCCTGATGTGGTAACGTAGGCTATGATGTGATATGACCAATCAACAAACATTGCAGCTAGTTGCACCCACAAGCAACATTGCGTAAGCGACTAGACCACGACATTTAATTCTGAACCGATTTTTAGTACTTTGTACAGTTGATAAAACCGCAGTTATCCAGTAAACGTATCCTGATTAACTCCAGCTTTTGATTTTTGCAGTAATAATATTTAAAATGTATTTATTTTTATAATACTCACTGCTGGCGATACGAGGTCCCACTTCAAGCTGTGAAAGAGACTCGGGCTCGTGGTGAAGGTGTGGCAGGCGGTCCAAGGCCATAGAGCTCTCGCTCACGGTAACGTCGCTGCCCCCGTTTCCAGGGTTAGTGGGAGGGCTGCCGACGGACAGCTCGTAGTCAGGAGGGACGTCGTCAGAGCAGTCTGCGTTCGCCTGCAAGCACAGCGTGAATACTAAATTACCCTTGTTTAGCAAGAGCTGAACACAAACATTTAAAAAAATTGTTGAAATATAACCTAACACAGCAGCAGTTGGTAAAATAAAGCTTTAAAAAATATTGACTAATGTTTGTTCAATGGTTTGTGCAAAAATAAACCATACCCACATCAGCTAATCCAGGTCTTTAACCTCAAGTTACAGCTAATCGGTTTCTGGCAGCTACACTATGGAGTGCAGCACGGACAAGAAAAATATAAGTAAACAGCCATGCTGTTAAACCGCCTCGTTTGCTGAATGCACTTTAAATACGATTGTGTTTTTTATGCGCCTAATTTGCTTTTGGTTAGATATAAAACACTGTTCACAAGCTATAATACTATTATAATCAACTATGATAGAAAAATGATTCATTGAGAGGGATAGGTGTGTTATTATGACAGGGATACAGGCTTACCGGGATGCCAAGGGCTTTAAGGATGTTCATCTTGCACATTGGACAGGTTCTGTGGTCCTGCAGCCAAGGGTCCACGCAGTTCTTATGAAATACATGTCTGAGAAACACAGCTCATTTATTAGCTGATCTAGACTGTACAGTGAGGATTCAACATAAAAACTCAATAAAACCTCAACTCAATTCAATATAAAAACATCTACCGTAATTTCCGGACTATAAAGCGCACCCATATATAAGCCGCACCCACTGAATTTTACAAATATTTTTATTTTTAAGATAAATAGGCCGCACCCGTCTATAAGCCCTGTCTACACTAATGAACTTTAAACAGGCTTTAACGAAAGACACGTTACACACGGAGTAACGGGTGAAATATGTTGCGCTTCCTTTAGGAGCATAGCGGTATTTTGGGAATAGCCTGCCACTTCATTTTCTTCGATATTACTGCATGTGTTCAAGATGAGGATTATGTCCTTATTATTTTCTGATGCTGATTTCTAAGTTTCTTTGACTAACCCGTAACGCTGTTGCCAAGAAAAATAAAAAAGCATGAGTTTTGGAAACCTGTCTGTGCTTATATGATTTCTGTTGCAACTGGAGTTAGCGAGCTCTCCCTTCACCCAGACTCAAAACGTTACAACGGCTTGTATCTAAACAGTAGCCGACCAAGAAAGTCATTGTTCACTGTCTTCCTCCTTCCTTTTACAACTATTTCTCTCAGGAGTTTATCTTTTGGCATCGTCAAAAAGATTTTCTCCCGAAGCCGTGCAGCTCATAAAAAAGGTAAGGTGCATTTTTTTCGTTTCCGTTCAGAAATTTCATTGATCTAATGTTATGGGGTTCAGTTTTTTGAAGTTTGTGGAACCGGGAAAAACCCAGGAAAAAATTAATAAATTAGCTGCTTCGTTGTTTATGCCTCGGGGTTCAAAGCGTAGGAAAAAGCGGCTTATAGTCCGAAAAATATGGTATATTTAAATGAAATGATCCATGTTGAAAGTTTAGTGTTTTTGATTTAGAGGACACAAGCCGTATGTCACTAGCTGACTAGTTTTGTAGCACGCCAACAGATTACATTTTTCTATCTCTCATCCCTTAAATAATCTTAAACTATCGTTTGGATGTCCTGTATTCTCTACTTTCTGTCAGTTGCGTTTCTGTTTTTTCTTTTCTGGAAGAACGCTTTATTCCTTGCTTTAAAGCAGTGAGTGGAGGCCATTCCCAACGAAACTGCAAAGACACACTACAGTAAACACACTAAGGTACGTAATTTCTCTGCTATGGCGAACGTCCAGTTCATTCAGTGTGTGGAGTGTGGAATGTATAGTCTGTCTTTCCCTGTCACTAGCGATAATTTTGCCTGTGAGAAGTGCAAGTTAGTTAGCATTAGAGGAGCGCATCCAGAGTCTAGAGAGAATTAGCGAGTGCAAAAGCAGTCCAGGTTCTGCAGGGCAAAATCTGGATGCTCTAGGTGGAGATAGCACTCCCCTGACTCGCAGCAGGGTGAGTGGGTGACGACTCTGCGGTATACTTGCAATAGCAAAGCTAACGCTGATGTTCGCCCACGGGAGCACCATTTCTCCCCGCTTCACGTGTCCAACAGGTTTGCTCTCCTCAGTGAAGCACCCGCTGAGAAACCTGAAAGAGCTCAGGTTATGGGAGACTTTCAGGCATGTGAATTAGCTAGGCTTTTAGGGGCACCAGCAGCACAGGCCAGGGTGCTGGACAAAGTTGATAAGCTTAGGTTTTTAGGAAAGAATAGGTTTTTTTTAAGATAGCTTTTCACACAGAAGCCTAACTCTAACCCTTCAACAGTCAAAGGTTACTAAGAGTTACATTATAGAGGGGTGTAAATTAGCAAAGGCAATGTCTGATGCTGTAATATGCTCTGGCCCCATTCCAATGATGCTATGGTGCTGTGTGCTCTTAGTGCTTCTAGATCCGCATATTTCTTAACCCTTATAGAACATTAGCATAATCCATAAATTTTATTCAGTACTGTAGAAAAATTAACAAGGAATAAAAGTACTGCACTAACATGCAAACCATCAATAAGTAGTAATGATTTCATGCTTTTCAATAATACAATTTTAAACATCACGCAAAAAATCCAGATTAATATAAATCCAAACTATTTTATAAATAACCTGGTAGATATTACTATAATTATAACAGACAATCAATTACAATTAAGTTTTACTCCTATTCAAGAGAATGACTAATTCTGATTAAAGGGAACAGCTCTCTCCTGGCTTAGGTATTATTGATTGCTATCAGTTTGTTGATGTAAATAGTGAGTTCTCCACACTCTCTGAGGTAAAGTTTGGTGTTCTGCAAGGATCTGCCTTAGGCCCACTGCTTTTCTCTTTATATATGCTGCCTCTGGGTGCAATTATATGTAAACATGGTATTAGCTTCCATTGCTATGCTGATGATTAACAGTTGTATATTTCAGCAAAGCCAGATGAGAAAGATCAGCTTAACAATGTGTGCAAAGAACATTAGACAGTGGATGCTTAAAAACTTCCTTCTGCTCAACTCGGATAAGATGTAAGTACTTTTACTAGGACCACATGCAGCTAGAAGTAAACTTTCCGATTACGTAGCATCTCTGAATGTTGTTTCTGTGTTAGTGTAAACAGCAGTCAAAGACCTTGGTGTGATTATTGACCCTGGTCTTTCCAATGAGGCTCAAGTGAATAACTTACCGGGATATTCTTTCACCTTAAAAATATTGCAAAAATTTTAAATATGATGTCGTTACAGGTTGCAGAAAAACTAGTTCATGCTTTTGTTACATCTAGATTAGACTACTGTAATGTTTTACTGTCTGGGTGCTCGAGTAAGTGCATAAATAAGCTTAAGTTAGTCCAGAATGCTGCAGTTAATTAATACTAATTATACTAACTACTATTGATGTATAAAGCATTTAACGGTTTCACGGCACAGTATGAATCAACTTCTGTACCATTTATGATCCCACATGCCTACTTATATCAAAAGGTGCAGGCTATTTGTTGGTACCTCAAATAATAAAAGACTAAAGCAGATCTTTCTCTTATAAACCCCTACAGTTACGGAACAGCCTTCTAATTAGTGTCCGGGACTCAGACACATTCTTAGTGTTCAAGTTAAGGCTGAAAACATATTTATTTAGTAAAGCCTTTTATCTGTAGGTTTTTCTAAGGTAAAGGAGCAGATCTGGAGGCATCATGGATATAGAGTGTTTGGTGAACTGGGATATTTGAATACTGTCATCCTCTCTCTCTCACTAAAAGCGCTATACAAATAAAAATGAATTAAATTGAACAGATGGCTGCTTGCACAGTAGCACAGACCTTCATAAGTCTGGGAGTGCTGTATTGCTGTGCAAGGGGACTATTTTAAAGGTAATAGTGTGTAAACGTAGATAAATAAAGCACTTTATTGTAAACAGAGCTCGAACGAGTCTCAAAACGTTTTGCTACTACCACGTACAAAAAATTTAAATCGTACATAAATCTCGATTATAAACTAAGATTACCAAATAATGCCAAATCACACCTGCTAATTCATAAGCATATATAGATATTAATAAGACAACTTGAACTCTTTGATTTTGCTTGTAGTGGCTCTTTGTGTTACTACTTTTAATTACAGCTACAAACATGAACATATTAGATGGCTTTGACATTGAGTCATACAAAGGAGTTTTTTTTTTGTTAAAACCTGATACATACCTGATGCTTGCAGAAACAACATTCTGGGAGGTTTAACTGGAACTAGTACAACTAATCTACAACTTATTCTAACCCCTAACCTCCACAGTGCTGGACAATATGCAACCATTAAACACATGAATCCAGCATAAAAAAACACACCTGCCCATTTCTGGCTGGACTCCGCCCAGTTCCACCTACCTATTAAGTCTGACAATGCTCCATGGACTTTAATTTAGGCTCCACCTACCACTCAAGTCAACCTTCTTACCCATGGACTATTTGCTAGACTCCGCCTATCTCCACCAACCACCATCCAGCTCCATCCACATTTACAGCATTTGAGACTTACAGTTTTACAGCTGAGCAGTAAAAGATTAAGGGTCTTGCTCAAGGACCCAGCAGTGGTGCTGGGATTTGAACCCATGACCTTCCAATCAGTAGTCCAACATCTTATCCACTGAGGTACCCAATGGACTTTTTGTTCTGTTGCAAGCATTACTTTGGAAAAATTCCCCTTTCTAAACTAAGTTAAAGCAACAGAAAGTAGATTGACGAGGAAGTACAGGAAGTAGAGACGGCTACTTTCGTTATTGGTTTCAAAAATCTGCACTTCAAATCTTTTGGGTTTTTGTTTTTTAAATTGGTGTTCCTTCAAAAATCACCTTGAATTATTTTATTTCAACCAATATCCTAAATGAATATTGCAGTGTGTGCTAAATGCCAGTGGAGTTAAATGGATGATTTAGTCATTAATTGATAAATCCAGAACCGCTGGAGCTTACCGACACGGCAGTATCCTTACGACATCGTTGGCCTTGTAGCCCTCGATGCACACGGCGCAGTTGTCAAACTCTGACTCCGTTTCCTAGAAACAAGATCCACAGACGCAATTATGTCAATGTGTGTGGATCTGTTTGTTTTGGCTAATGGAGATTTCCCAGTAACTGAGAAGGCAGGGACGCTGCTGTAATAAAAGGCATGAAGCGTGGCTAATGAGAATAAATGGCACACAAGGCAATAGCTGCAGCTTTTTTTTTTTTTTTTACGCTTTTTATGACATGGAGCACAGACTGGGATAACGACTGTACTACAGCTACCGATTCTCGAACAGCAAACCCAATTTCCAACCATCTGTTTTTAACTTTAGAATGCAATAATTAGTCTGATGTGTAAATATTATTCTGATGTATATTATTCCTGCTGCAAATTTCTTAGGAATGTTTTAGTTCTTTTTTGGAGTAACTTCAAAAAAAGGTTTAAAACATTCCTAAGAAAAGTGCAATAGGAATATTATACATCAGAAGACATTTATTTTTAGGTGAGAAGATGAAAAGACGTGTAGCTAAATGATAAAGAGCAGGTCACCTTGTCCCCTTTCTTGATGGTGCGCACTTGGAGCTTGCTTATGGCTTTCTTTGCAGCATCTCCCAGTCGCCTCTGCAAACAAATATAACATAAGAGCCATGCATAAAGACCGAAGCGTTCGACATGAATTGCAGCGATATATTCAAATCAATGGGTTTTTCGTATGTGTTTTTTAAGCATCGCATTCAACCTTTAATCCCAATTTGCCTTTATAATTTCCTCCACTCTTCTAGGAAGATGTTCCACTAGATTTTGGAGTGTGCTTGTGGAGATTTGTGCTTATTCAGCCACAAGGGTGTTAGTAAAGTCAGGTACTGATGTAGGTGATGTGAGGAGGCCTGGGGTTCCAGTTCATCCCAACTGTGCTCAGCAGTGTACTTTGTACTGTGTTTCTGTTTAATATTGTTGGTTTCAATAGCTGTGATGTCATAATGTTGCTATTTTGAGCTAGATTGATTCTGGAGGGCTAAGTGTTAAATGCACGACCCATTACTGCAGCATCTACTGTAGGTCTTTGGTGCAAGCGAGCTTCTCTTATCACTTAAAAAAGTTAAACTTATATTGTAATCATAACAGCAAAAAAAACCCCTCAAAACTGTTCCGTCACCATGCTTTATTTTTTCTAGATTTTATAATTAATTATAAAAAAAAAATCACGAAAAAACAAAAAATGGCAGGCACATTATCCAGAACTTTTACCAGTGTCTCCATACAAAAAGCAAAAATGCCCCTTTTCCACAATTACACGTTCGTTTTAATCCATTATAAAGTCACTAAGTAAGTTGTTACTAGAGAAACTATAATCAAGGTTTCCTAAAATAAAACCAGAAAATAACTTCATAGTTTTTTTTTCTTGAATCATCCAAGTCAAAATGTCCATATGATACAATCTGAAAATCATGTAGTCATGAATTTGATTCTTTTTGTAGCTATGGGAATGTGGTTTATGTGAAGCATCGCCTCGACCAGATCTTTTTTAACATCACTCGGAATAAAACCAGTACCACCGCTCATCACCTGACAGCTTCTACAAGGCACTTCTAGAAACATAAAGGATGTCAGGTTGAGGAATCCAAAACCACCTGCAAATTCTTAGACTATTAGCCCATACTAAACTTCACAGATTGCATGCGAGGTGTGTACCTGGTTGCGGTCGCGTGCGTTGGCATAGCGGAAGCGCTGGATGTAGTAGAAGACGAGCCACGCCAGTGAGATAATCATGAGCACGATGAAGGAGATGGAGACGAACACGACCGAGGTTCGGCTCACGTACTTCTGCAGGTTGCGAGTGCCGATGGTGATGTGCATGATCACGCTCACGTTCTTCTCCAGCAACGCAACGATCTCTCGCCCTTTTGGCTCGGGGATCATGATGGCCACCACGTCTCCTGTTCCTGAAAGCCAGAAAGATGATATGAGTAACATGAATAAGACATACATTCACACTTACTGTGTTTTTTTAAAGGTTTAGCGTTCCAAAGCTTCATTCATTTACTCAATTGTTATTATTAAACTTTCAATGAAAATGTGATGAATATAAAAGTGTACACTATATGGACAAAACATTGTGGACACCTGACAGTAAGATATCTGCTTTTTAAACATCCCATTCCCTGTTTAGTCCATCTGAGATGATGTTCCACTAGATTTTGGAGTGAGCTTGTGGAGATTTGTGCTCATTCAGCCACGTTAGTAAAGCCAGGTACTGATGTAGGTGAGGTAAGGAGGCCTGGGGCGCAGTCACCGTTCCAGTTCATCCCAATGGTGTTCAATAGGGTTGAGGTCAGAGCTCTATAGCAGGAGACATTCTCCTTCAACCCATGTAAAGCATATCTTCATAGAGCTGGCTTTGTGAACAGGGGCATTGGGTCTCATAGTTCAAACGAAGGGAAAATGTCATGCTACCACACCTCTAAAATTGCGTGCCACCAACTTTATGTTAACATTTTGGAAAAGAACCACAAATGGCTGGAAAAGACAGTTTGTCCAAATAGTGTAACTAGTAACCCACCGCATGCCATTCCTGTCTCCAGAGAATAACATGAGCTGAAGCACTTGCTGGTATGCAGCAGGACTGGAACAGATCTGTGCTGATCTTGCTGGGATAAAAATAACCCGCTCTGGGAGATCACTGTTCACTGGTGAATAATTAGCATCATGCCCTGCAAACGGTGCGAAGACGGGATGAACAAACACAGATCCATGTTGTTCGTGCCAATCGATCCCCATGGCAACAGCATCCTTAAGTCAATTAAATTATGCCTCAATCCAGCTCTCAAAACATTGAATTATAAAATATTAGAACTTGGCTGAGGAGTAGAATGATAAATGATGAGCATCTACCTTACTGTGTTCGCCTGTATGATGACACTAATAATGCATTTTTGTTAGAATAAAAAGAGACCCTAATTTCCGGACTATTAAGCGCACCCATATATAAGCCGCACCCACTGAATTTTACAAATATTTTTATTTTAAACATAAATAAGCCGCACCCGTCTATAAGTCTAAACTAATGTTCTTTACACAGGCTTTAACAAAAGACACGTTACACACGGTGTAACGGGTGAAATATGTTGCGCTTCCTTTAGGAGCATAGCGGTATTTTGGGAATAGCCTAGCACTACATTTTTCCGGTATTACTGCATGTGTGCAAGACTGAGGATTATGTCCTTATTATTTTCTGATGCCCATTTCTAAGTTTCTTTGACTAACCCATAACGCTGTTGCCAAGAAAAATAAAAAAGCATGAGTTTTGGAAACCTGTCTGTGCTTATATGATTTCTGTTGCAACTGGAGTTAGCGAGCTCTCCCTTCACCCAGACTCAACGCGTTACAACGGCTTGTATCTAAACAGTAGCCGACCAAGAAAGTTATTGTTCACTGTCTTCCTGCTTCCTTCCACAACTATTTCTCTCGGGAGTTTATCTTTTGGCATCGTCGTGCGTTAAAAAAAAAAAGTTTTTTTCTCCCGAAGCCGTGCAGCTCAGAACACAGGTGAGGTGCGTTTTTTTTGTTTCCGTTCAGAAATTTCATTGGTCTAATGTTATGGGGTTCAGTTTTTTGGCTTGAAGTTTGTGAAACCGGGAAAAATTCATAAATTAGCCGCTTCGTTGTTTAAGCCGTGGGGTTCAAAACTTGGGAAAAAAGTAGCGGCTTATAGTCCGAAAAATACGGTAATGTTCTCCATATTATCTTTTAAAAAAAGTTAACAAAAAATCCATAAAAGCCGTGACATTGTCTCGGTTTCTTAAAAACTACTTACATAACCTACTAATCATTTTGTCCATTACCTTCAAAAGTAGCATATGATTTGCATAAAGGCTTCAATTTTCATGTAATCGCTAAAGTCAAATAAACATGACCAAAGATACAGACATGCTACACAGCATGGGTAAAAAAAACTCATCACTTCCATCTGCTAGACAAGTGAAGAAATGTTCTCAGTTACAAAAATATGGAACTGAGTGACCTATAAATATCTCATTTACACTATTGAGCAGTTAAGGGTTAAGGGCCTTGCTCAAGCTCAAGAGCCAGCAGCATGGGGTGGAACTGAAAATTAAAGTGAACATCTTTCCCAGTGAGTGTCATCATAAGAGAAGAAGGTTATCAAGAAATATTGAGGCAACACAGCAAGAAATCAGCAAAGAAAAAGTCTCTCAGAATCGATCGATAAATCTATCGATCTTATTTATATATATATTTATGCCATTTGACAGACATACTTGCCACTACCTTGCTGGGATTTGAACTCAAAATCTTCCACAAATCAAGACTCATCAACATTCCCACTAACAACTCCCTCAACATGCCTACAAATTTGCCACTAAATGATGTCTAGTCAAGAAACTCAAAGGGTTTAAGAGTTGTGAAAACATCTGCGGACCGAATCTGTGGAAAAAGCATGTCTGAGCAAGGACAACCTCAAACCTGCCTCAGTTACACCAGTTCTGTCAGAAGACAGTTGTGGAGAAAGAGATCTAGGACAAGAGTTTGATTCAAAGTTCAAGCAATTAAAAGACAACGACGCTAAATCCCAACAATCCCAGAAGTGTGCAACTTCCGAAAATTAGATCAAGTAAATAAAAACTGAAAGAAGTCGGTCTCTTAGCTGTTTTTATTATTTATTTATTTTTAATGACCTTGTATGGAAGTAAAGAATGAACCCAGATGGTCTCAACACAGGAACTGTGTATTAAAAAGAAATGTCTTGAATGTCTATAGCCTGGGTGTGTGTGAACCTTTGGCCTCAACTGTTTAAAATGTGACTAGGGAGATTTTTCATTTGGATTTGATAGAATATCGAATAGAGGGGATGGAAATGCAATGAAAAACTTGCACCCTGATTTCTCTCCCTGTCTATCAAATTAAACCAGAGTCCAGTGTTCCTGTCTTTTTTATTTTTTTCTTCGGATCTGCCCGAATCATCTCAACACCCCCAACATCATCCCTAGATGGAGTTATCTTGGAGATAGAAGCAGCTGGGGATGATTCCACATAAACAGCCTAAAGATCCATGAAGTTACTGAGCAGCTCAAGAACTATAAGGATGGATTTGAATTTAAATGAATATGCACAGTCTGCTACAATGGCTCAGGACCCTAGTTCCTCTCAAGGTTTCTTTCTGATGTCATCTCAGGGAGATTTTCCTTGTAGCAGTCGCCACTGGCTCGCTCATTAGGGATAAAAATTAAAAGGAACAAACGTACAAATTTGAACTTTATAACTTATTTATCTCTGCAGTGCTGATTTGGGACAATGTTAAAAGTGCTCTACAATTGAAAATGAAGGAATAAACAACGAGCGGAGTTACTGATTGCTTTCTAATAACAGAATATCCCACCATAACAGAATATTCCCACAGTAAACTGCACACAAATAATCAATGAACAACATATTATGGGCTTTTATCTGTTTACTGTTACAAAGCGCTGACACTGGAGACTCCTTCCACAACAAATGTCAGTTTACTAAATATTTCCATATTTATCTATATACATCTATCTATTTATCTCTCCCTCTTTAGCTCCACCTCCTGTTTTTTTACTTAATGCCACTGTCCCTATGTTGTATGGTACAGGAGATGGCGCTGGAGGTAGCAGAGCTGAAGATGTTGAGGTTTACGTTGGGATTGACGAAGATGGACAGGATTAGAAACAAGTTTATTAGAGTGCATGTAGGACATTTTGGAGACAAGGTGAGGGAGATGAGATTGAGATGGTTTGGACATGTGTAGAGGAGGGACATGGGGTATATCGGGAGGAGAACGCTGAGGATGGAGCCATGAGGAAGGAGGAAAAGAGGAAGACATAGGATGAGGTTTAATGGATGTGGTGAAGGAAGACATGCAGGTAGTTGGTTTGAAAGAGGCAGATGTAGAGGACAGGGGGGGGGGGGTATAGAGACAGATGTAAAAATTAAATAAGACTCGTCTTATTTCCTCTTGTATATTTAGTATCGCTCTTTAATAAACAAAAAGTACTTCTTATCCGTTTACTCGTTTAATCGATATAATAATCATTATCTTGATTACTAAAATAATCCACAGCTGCAGCCCGAATATCAACATTAAAGAAGGAATAAACTACTTAATATTATGCCGTTGTGGGAAAATCATCAATAATGGAGTATTTTGATGGGGTCCACAATTATCAACCACAAAGTGGGTTTTGTTACTAAAGAAACAACAATGTATAAGAACAGGCGCATTCATATAAACTTTGTGAATTGTGATAGAAACTACAGTTATACTGGAAAATGAATGAACAGTTCAATGACCAATCAGATTATATATATATATATATAAAAAACAGCATTGGAATACATTTCAGTCATTCTAGCCACAATGCTGCTCTAGTCTCTGACTTTTCAAAGAAATGAGAGAAAATTTCAAACGACCGCAAACAACCCAGGGCCGAAAAAACTCCACCTTTTGCTCCACCACTGCTAAAAATAGCCACAATCTATTTAAAGCTATGGCTCAGAGGGCAGCCCGGGGCAGTCTCGTCCCGACTCTGTCTCAACATGTTGATCATTATATCCTCCGTTCAGCAGCATACAGAGATCGAGAGCTTTTCCAACCTAAATTGAGAATTTGAGGAGACATACAGTATATATAAGCACCTATAGCGCAAGTAGACCGTTAACACACAGCCATGCTTTATATCTCTCCAACCTGTTACTGTCTACATACTTCACACTCTGTGCTTCCTGTGAAAGTCAGACAGAACTCATAACTCAAACACTCTTCCATCAGGTGCTTATGAAGTCTAAAAATATCCACAGGTTGCGAGAGACCAATTAAAACCACATGATCCAGTCGGCGTTATCACGCTGTGCCTTTAATGCCTTTATGTAATGTTTCCACTCTGACAACACGAACACTGTGTGTCTATGGACCGAGGTATTGAGAGACAGCTTAAGCTGTAACACTCGCACAAAAGGTGATGGATTTTTATTAAATGCTATCAGAACGCTGTTAGCAGGCTCGTTTAGTGTTTCAGCGTGAGGACATTATAGTTGAAAATTCATTGTCATACACTATTTGGACAAAAGTATTAGGACCTTTCCAACCATATGAGGTTCTTCTCCGAGCTCCAAAAAATTGGAGACGCACAGTTGTATAACATGTCTCTGGAGGCAATACCAATAAATTTTGAACTAGGAGTTTTAAACCTATTTCAGCATGATAAGGCACCAATGCCAGCTTCATGAAGATATGCTTTGCATGGGTTGGAGTAGAAGATAATGAGTGGCCTTATTAAACCCTACTGAACCCTTTTAGGGTGAATGATCACAAATCTCCAGAAGTACACTTCAAAGTCTAATGGAACATCTTCCCAGAAGAGTGGAGGTTATTATAACAGCAAATGGGGACTAAATGTGGAATTGGGATGTTCAAAAAAGCACATACAAATCTCAAAGTCTGGTAAGTAAAACCAGGTACTGATGTAGAGTGAGGAGGCCTGGGGTGTAGTTAGCGTTCCAATTCATACCGAAGTTGTTCAAAGCTCTATAGCAAACGACTCATGATCTTCCACTCCAACCCATGTCAAGCATATCTTCATGGTAGCTTTGTGCACATGTTATGCTGGAGCAGGTCTGGGTCTCCAAATGTAATTCTCCTACACAATTGTGTTTCTCCAGCTTTGTGGTAACAGTTTGTGAACGAACCATACATCGCTGGAAAAGTCACAGCCCTTATAGTGTATATGAAAATTCATAAATATATCAAATATAATAAGCAAAGTTGTGAATGTTGGGCTGCACATAAGAATTTGAAATCACGTCCTTGATTTTTTTTTCCCTCATGAACATAAAACATCGCTAATCACACAACCTTGTTCACACACCTGAGCAGTAGTGAGTCTAAAAAAAAGGAAGAAACGACGTAGAAAAGCTGAGTGAAAAGTGACACACTTAAACACGTTAAATATGATGCACTGAATATTAAAACACCTGACACACACACACACACACACACACACACACACACACACACACACACACACACACACACAGTGTTAACACCTAGCTAGCAAATGGACAAACCACTGTATTTAATGAATAATAGAGCTGGATGTGTATGTAATTATGTAATAATTGGGACACATCTAGCAGTTGAGTTAAGCCGGTGAAACTGACTAATACAATTCTGTGATATTCTGTCCATCTGAGACATTTGCTGTAAAATCCGTCTCTGCTCGTGAGTCAGACGACTGATGGCGACCGCAAGGTTTTAACAATTATTCAACAATTCCAACATGAACGCCAGTGTATGCGTATATGATTTGGACTTTCCAGACACACTGTGGCCATCTGCTAAATACCCAGGAAGCCTCTAGTCCTTTACAATCCTCATCATTAATCCTCAAGCGTTCTTGTTTATGTCGACTTCGGTTACGTAAAGCTGCTTTAAATCTAGCTTGTTTCAACTCTGATGCATTAAAGGGCCAGAGGCTGAGCATTGCTCATCGAAAATCCAATTCACTTCAGCCAGTAAAAGAGCGTGACCATCGGCAAGAGGGATTGCAGACAGACTACAAAACTGTTGAAAAAGTTTTAATACATTTACACATAAGGAATTTACAATTATCTTGTTCCTACAATGGAGAAATTGAGGGATAAATGAAGAGAAGTGAAAACTTGAACTCATGATGGTTTTATGACACTCAATTATTACTCAATTACTTAATTTAATCAATAATTGTATTAAAAAAAAAAAATTTTTTAGGGCTGCAACAAATAAAATAAATATATTTCGTCCGATTAATCGAAATAAAATAAAAAACAATCGTCTGATTAATCGATTTTGGAAATAATCCTTAGTTGCAGCCCTTTTGCTTGATTTGCAAATGGATTTGATTTAATATATTTTATTTGTAGATATTTTAAATTTGTAAATTTGGATATCTGCTCTTACAGGGTAAAATGCAATAAATTATAAAGAATTATATCTTCAGACATTTTCCCCAAAAGGTTTTTACAACGTAGCAGCAACTCTTCCATGGCTCTCAGAATGGGTCATGACCTGGTGGTTGAGGACCTCTGTCTAAAGGCTTTCAACCTGTATGCACCAAAGGTCTTCAGCCTGTTCTGACATAATAGCTGGACTTCTAAACCATTCAGTGCCATGGCTCAGGTCCCTCAGATCATTCTGACTGAGAATTTATTTTAAACTAGACCAGTCGACTATCAAATATCCCGAAACTCCATTAGACTTAGACTGATGGAATGCTATGTAATGAAACTATCCATGTAATATAATCATACAGAATTTTATTCTACATTTGAACTTCACCAACTGAATCAAACCACCTGTGTGTACTTTTCTACCAGAGGCCGTCTGTGAGATCAACAATCGAATCCGCTTCCATGATCTTCTATCCATATTTCTTCTCTCAGCCTCCTGTTAGCTTGATGACTGGAGTTAGACCAGCTGCACACACTGCTCAGGGATCATCTTATGTAAAGGAGTGTGTGTGTGTGTGTGTGTGTGTGTGTGTGTGTGTGTGTGTGTGTGTGTGTGTGTGTGTGTGTTGGGGAAGCCGAGTTACTCTCTCCAATTCCATTTAACATGCAGAGTCTGTCAGAACAGTCTCTCTCCTCACCTAGTCATAACATGCCAGACCCCTTCGCCCCACTAGGAGTAGACACACACACACACACACACACACACACACACACACACACACATCCACATCCACATCCACACAAGGCTTTTAGTGTTGACTGCTGTGTTGCTCAAAACCTAACACCTCACACTCATAATGGCCTCAATACACATCAGTCCAAGAGGGTCTGACTTTAATACTGATGAAGAAAAAGAGGGAAAAAAGAGGAAAAACAAAAAGAAGGGAAGACAAAAAATGAAAGAAGAGATGGAGAGAAGAAAAAAAAAGATAAAAAAAGAAGAGAAGAGAAAGAGAAGAGCAAAAAAGAGGAAAAAAGAAGAGAAAAGACAAAATTAAAGAAGAGATGGAAAGAAGGAAGAGAATAGGAAAAATAAGAGAAGATTAAACAGAGGGGAAAAAATAAAAGAAGAGATGAAGAAAAATAAAAGAAGAGATGAAGAAAAATAAAAGATGAAGAAAATTAAAAGAAGAGATGAAGAAAAATAAAAGAAGAGATGGAGAGAAGAAAAAAGATAAAAGAGAAGAGAAGAACAGAACAGAAGTAAAAAACAAAAGGAGAGGAGAGAAAGAGAAGAGGAAAAAAGAGGGCAAACAAGAAGAGAAAAGAAGAGAAGAAAAATGAAAGAAGAGATGGAGAGAAAAAAAAAAGGTAAAAGAGAAGATAATAGCAGAAAAATCAAATAAGAGAAAAGAAAAGGGGGGAAAAACGAAAAAAAGAAGAGAAAAGAAGAGAAGAAGAAAAATTGAAGAAGAGCTGGAGAGATGACAAGATTAACAAGAGGGGGGGGGGAAAAAGAAGAGAAGAGGAAAAAAGAAAGCAGAGATGGAGAGAAGAAAAAAAAGAGAAGAGAAAAAGGAGGGGGGGATATGAAAAGGAGAGAAGAGAAGAAAATTGAAATAAAATGAAATAAGAGAAGAAAGAAGATAGAAGAGAAGAGAAAAGAGAAAAAAGAGTGATGTGAAGAAAAGAGTATTCGGGCAGAGAGGAGAAGTAAAAAAAGTAAACAAATGATTAAGAATAAATAAATAATTCTACAATAATGAAGATGATGTGAGAAGCCTGGACACGCAGACGTCTGTCTACTAAAACCCGCCCAAGTCAAATGAGACACAGAGAAACACAGAAACACGGGGCTGGGGAAAGAAATAAAAACAGGCCCTGGGGGGATGAAACGACAGCCGGTTTGATCATGAAGAACAGGCTGAGAGGACGCGTGCCCTTTCTGCTTAACTGTTCTACAATCACAGAAACAGCAGTGCATTGTGGGAGAGGTAGAAACATTAGATTGGGCACTTCTTCCTTTTTCTTCACACTTGAAGAAACAGCTCATGCTTCACAGCCTCTGTAATGACCACGGGTTCTACGTGCTAGTAAATGTGTGTGTGCGTGTGCGTGTGCGTGTGTGTGTGTGTATCTTCACCCAGGTCCTCAGGTCCTTGTGTTTAAGCTAGTTACAGTCACTTACATCATTTTCTGAGCGTTTCTCACCACATCTCCTGAGGTGAAAAAAAGAAGCTTATTTGGAAAAACAGTCGTCTCTGATGCTCTCTGGGTTTCTAATGGGAACAAAACAGACAACACAATGGAGCTCACAAGAATAAGACACGTAAGGTTGAGAATCCTGTGAAATTAAAGCTAGGATTTAAAGTTAGCCTGAAGTATATGGTCTCTCTCTCTCTCTCTCTCTCTCTCTCTCTCTCTCTCTCTCTGTCACAGTGGTGGATGAAGTACACAAACCATGTACTTGAGTTAAAGTAGAGATGTAAAATATGTACAAAAAAGTATTTGCCTTCAAATGTACTTAAGTATCCTAAAGTACTATGACTTATTACGGCTATAATGTTCCTATTATCGCTTTTTGTCACTTAGACACTCGGGTAATCAACTCAGTTTACGTGAAAAGACTCTAATGTGACTATTAAAACACAAATCTTCTTTTTAGCTAACGTCATTTCCGGACTATTAAACGCACCCAAATATAAGCCGCACCCACTGAATTTGAAAAAGATTTTTATTTTGAACATAAATACGCCGCACCTGTCTATAAGCCGCAGGTGTCTACACTGAAACTAATGAACTTTACACAGGCTTTAATGAAAGACAGTGTCTGTTACACGGCTTGTATCTAAACAGTAGCCTACCAAGAAAGTCATTGTTCACTGTCTTCCTCCTTCCTTTCACAACAATTTCTCTCGAGAGTTTATCTTTTGGCATCGTCGTGCGTTTAAAAATCACCATCGGTGAATCTTTTCTACCGATGCCGTGCAGCTCAGAACACAGGTGAAGTGTGTTTTCATGCCCGGTTATTTTCAGCGTGACGAATGATTCACATTTCCTGTAGACAGTCCGAGTGAGCGGCAGATCAAACATCAGAGGAACATCATTCATATTTATGATGTGGTGCGGCCCAATTCAGTGGGAGCGCATCTGATTTAATATAAAGAGTTTCCTTGGTTCACCTGAACCCGTTCCGCAATTTCATTGGTCTAATGTTTTGCGGTTCAGTGTTTTGGCTTGAAGTTTGTGAAACCGGGAAAAACCCTGGAAAAATCCATATATTAGCCGCTTCATTGTTTAATCCGGGGGTTCAAAGCGTGAGAAAAAAGGAGCGGCTTATAGTCCAGAAAATACAGTACTTAAAAAGAAATTCATGCAAGTAAAACCACGTGAGTTGTGGCGAGTTCGAGTCTGGAGTTACCTCATCATTTATTCCTCTCTAAATGTCCTGCTTGCTGTTGAACTGATGCTGAACTGTATGTTGGTGATCAGAAGATACACCAAGCGCCAATCAAAACAAGTTCAAAACGGAGCGAGCGCTCGATCCTGATTGGTGGATCGCTGCGTGTTTGAGCGGTTCAGTTTATTTATAAAACAAACGACTGATTTCGCAACATGTATTTGAGTAAAAAGGGAGATATTGGACTTTGAAATGTAGTGAAGTTAAAGTAAAAGTATCCCCAAATGGAAATGCTTCAGTAACGTATGGATACACAGAAAACCGCTTGCAGCTGAGACTCCTATTAATCAATATATTTCTCGTCCACGGCGTCACCGTGTCAACAGTTATACACTTGTTTTACTTCATTATACAACTTTTTGTTATTCATCTTATTACCTATGGTGTCTGTAAGCCCAGGCTATGAGCTGTTACTACAGAAACAACGAGTGCATTAAGATTAAATGGTTCATGTTACAGGCGAGCTGCTATACACACAAACAACACACACACCTTCTGGCCAGTCAACACTAATCCTGTGCTGTTTTATAAGACCGTGTACTATACTATATACACTGTAAAGCAACAGCTGTCATGTCAGGGGTAATATACTGCACTGTTAATACACTGCATGACATAACACCATTCTTTCTGCCCCAGGGTTGTCATTCAACCATAAGCCTGCCTTTCTGCCTTAAGATCACTATTCTACCACAAGAACATCCCTCTGCAAGAAGATCCCTATTTTACCACAAGAACGTCTTTCTGCCTCAAGATCACTATTCTACCACAAGATCGTCCTTCTGCCTCAAGATCACTATTCTACCACAAGATCGTCCTTCTGCCTCAAGATCACTATTCCACCACAAAATCATAATTTTGCCTCAAGATCCCCTTTCAACCTCAGTGGAGGTAAAACGTAAAAATCAGTATGTACATTGTAAATGATTCAAATGAGTCTGTGCAACAAACACACATTAGTGTAAATAAAAAAGTGTGAATAAAAATTTGGGTTGAAACAGTATTTAGTAAGTGTCTTACACCACCTAAACCTGGACAAAGCACAAAAGTGTTACCTTTTTAACATGTACAGTGCCCTCCACAATTATTGGCACCCCTGTTTAAGATGTGGTCGTGGACTTCTAAAAATTCTCCTTTTTTTTAAAACAACATAGAACCCAAATGCAAAAAAAGAGAAAAATCCAACCTTTCATTTAAGTACATTACTTTGGTGGTAAAAAAATCACACATTTAGAAAAGAAAAAAAAACTTGAAATCATGTGTGCCACAATTATTGGCACCCCTGATGTTAATACTTTGTACAACCTCCTTTTGCCAACAAGACAGCACTTAATCTCCTCCTATAACATTTCACAAGATTGGAGAACACAGAGAGAGGGATTTTTGACCATTCTTCTTTGCACAATCTTTCTAGATCATCCAGTGTCCTGGGTCCTCTCTTATGCACTCTTCTCTTTAGCTCGCCCCACAGGTTTTCGATTGGCTTGAGGTCTAGGGACTGAGATGGCCATAGGAGGACCTTGAGTTTGTGACTGCTGAACCACTTTTGTGTAGATTTTGCCACATGTTTTGGATCATTATCCTGCTGAAAGACCCAATGACGACCCATCTTCAGCTTTCTGGCAGAGGCCATCAGGTTTTTATTTAAAATATCCTGGTACTTCAAAGCGTTCATAATGCCATGCACCCTAACAAGGTTCCCAGGGCCTTTGGAAGAGAAACAGGCCCACAGCATCACAGATCCTCCACCATACTTCACGGTGGGCATGGGGTGCTTTTCGGCATACTCATTCGCCAGACCCACTTAGAGTGTTTGTTGCCAAAAAGCTCAATCTTAGTCTCATCTGACCAAAGCACACGATCCCAGTTGAAGTCCCAGTACCGCTTAGCAAACTCCAGACGTTTACGTTTGTGAGTGTTAGTGAGAAAAGGCTTTTTCCTTGCATGCCTCCCAAACAGCTTGTTGGCATGTAGAGAGCGTCTGATGGTTGTTTTGGAGACTCTGTGACCCCAAGATGCCACTCTTTGATGCAATTCTGTGACGGTGAGCTTGGGAAATTTTTTTACTTCTCTTACCATCCTCCTCACTGTGCGTTGTGGCAAGATAAACTTGGGACCTCTTCCAGCCTTGTTTGTCACTGTTCCAGTTGTTTTAAACTTCTTAATGATTCCTCTGACTGTAGATACCGGCAAGTTAAGGCGAGTGGCTATTTTCTTGTAGCCATTGCCTGACTTATGAAGGTCGACACACATCTGCCTTACTTGAATGGTGTGTTCTCTTGTCTTTGCCATGTTGACAAATGGGTAAGAGAATTAGGCCTCTGTGTCACGTCATATTTATACCCCAGGGAAACAGGAAATCATGAATTACTAATTAAAAGTCCCTAGATACCCTGACCAACCTTAGCAACTACAGAAAAATATATATAAAAAAAAAAATAATTAAATTTTTCAGAGGAATTCTTAGGGGTGCCAATAATTGTGGCACACATGATTTCAAGTTTTTTTTTTTTTCTAAATGTGTGATTTTTTTTTACCACCAAAGTAATGTACTTAAAAGAAAGGTTGGATTTTTCTCTTTTTTTGCATTTGGGTTCTATGTTGTTTTAAAAAAAAGGAGAATTTTTAGAAGTCCACGACCACATCTTAAACAGGGGTGCCAATAATTGTGGAGGGCACTGTAATTTATACCACTGAAATGCTTGAACATTAGGAAAACGTTAGGACCGTGTTGATAGAACGCTAGGATAACATTAGAAGAACATTAGGAAAACATCAGGCTAGCATAAGGATAGTGTTGCTTGAAATTTTAAACAGAAACCCAATAGTAAGCATAAACAAAACCTGTCTGTCTGTCTGTCTGGTCTGTCTGTCTGTCTCTGTCTGTCTGTCTGTCTGTCTGTGCGTGCCCTTTGCACTTGCCTGCTCTGCATATTGCTAGCACCAGCCCTTTGTACATCCCTATTTTATACGCTCTATACCTGTCTAACACAAATGCACACAACTCTTAGTCTCAGTGTCACATGCTAACAATTTATGTTGTCAAATAAATCTCTTGATCATCTGATCAATTGCTTCAAAACGCAAAAACCTCAGGGTTTCTAAATTCTGATCCTGAATTCAATCAATCACTACAAAAAAACTTCACTTAGCTTATATAATACATATATATATATATACACATATACACACACATACATGTATACATACATATATATATATATATATATAATACATTCCTGCACCAGGATCTCCCACAAACGGGACTGTTAAAAAGGGTAACAGGTATAAAGAGATAGGACTTTACCCAATGCGTTAATCTTCGGCCACAATACACTTTCTGTTTCAAACTTTGGTGAACTCTGACATTTGTATCACGCTAAGATAAAAAACATACACATGTAACCCTTTTAAAAAAAATACAATATTCAGAAATACAGATTATGGTCTGCGGTGTTGC
Source organism: Silurus lanzhouensis (assembly GCA_039877035.1). Taxonomy (NCBI): domain Eukaryota; kingdom Metazoa; phylum Chordata; class Actinopteri; order Siluriformes; family Siluridae; genus Silurus; species Silurus lanzhouensis. Next base: position 838,561 of record JBCEWE010000061.1, on the reverse strand, counting down.
TTCATATATAAGCAGATTGTATACTAAACATCGTCATTTCCAACTGCTGGTCCTCTGAGTCACTTTCAGCTGCTAAAAGTTTAATTGAATTTTATTCCTATCGCACTTTCAAGAATAGACACGTGTCCTGGAGCAGCTTTACAGACTGAAACAGAACGTGACTATAACTTTTAGCATCATAAATGAGTCCCTATAAGTTTATCACTAATAAGTGCGCCAGTGGCAATGCCGGGAATGAAAAACTCCCTGAGAAGTCTAAAGTCTTTATCCAGTCAGCACTGAAATTCAGTGTCTACGTGACAGCGACAGCACGGCTTCCGGATCCATGGGCTCTGAAGACGTTTCTAATTGGACTGGTGACAGAATCATAATGTCAGGAGTGTGATTCATGCCTGCTGTGGAAATGGCAGTGAATTTCTCATCATTCAGCAGAGATTAGATATGTGGTAAAGAATAAAAAAAAAAAAAAAAACATCCAAGCGATGAGAAGCTCAGGATTAAACATGTCCCTCTAACGGTGTACGGTTACTGGCCCTGTCACGCTTGTTTTTACAAACAGTTCAGGTTTGTCAGTCCTCGTCTCCTCTGTCCAGTGGAAAGAAAACACCGCTCAGCAGATATCATCTGAGTTGTGTACAGTTTCAGGTGGTGAGGGTGCTGTTAGTACAAGTGTATCTGATGCTGGAGAATGGTTAGTGTATATACTGTATATAATTGACAAAATAGCTGTCAACAATCACCCTGAGTGATAAATGTACATCATGTAATCTGAGTTACACTACAGTGGTCAGGGTCACACAGAGGTTTTCCAAGGCAGTTTCCACTCGGAACAGACCTCACAAGGGTCCATCAAAGAAGTTAAATCCTCATGCTATGCGTTAGATGCAGCAGCTTTTTTTAAATGACAGACACATGAGTGCTGCAGCATTGCTTTAGAGGTTGCAGAAGGTCCGCTTTGCAGTGCTTTTACACCATATGCTGCAACAAGTCGCTTTGCATGGCCATCGTCCCAGGAGGAAGCCTCTTCTGAAGCTGGCTTACAAAAAAGCCTGCAGTTTGCTGAAGAAAAACCTGTCCAAGAACATGAATTACTGGAAATATGTCCTGTGTTCTGAAAAGACTAAGATAAACCTGTTTGGTTCAAATGGTATCCAGCATGTGTGGTAACGCCCTGGTGAGGAGAACCAAGAAAATTGTGTCTTGTGTCAAACATGGTGGTGGCAGCATCATGGTCTGGGGCTGCAGGAGTGCTGCTGGTATTGGGAAGGTTCATTCAAGGAAACATGGATTCCAATATATACTGTGACATTCTGAAGCAAAACATGATGCCCTCCTTTCAGAAACTGGGCCGAACAGCAGTTTTCCAACATAATAACAACTCCAAACACACCGCAAATGTGGGGCTCCTCAAGCGGAAGGTGGAGAAGCACCATGTGTCTAAAATCCAGCAGCTCCATGATGTCATTATGGAGGAGTGGAAGAGGATCCCAGCAACAACCTGTGCAGCTCTGGTGAATTTCATACCCACAGAACAATGGTGCTTACACAAAATATTAACTTTGGACACAGAGTCACTGAGGGTGAACATGTCATTTTCAGAGGACAGTAAATCTGTACTGCGATACAAACTGCACATTGACGACTCTAAAATATATCCGAATTACATTTCTATAGTATTGTCCCTGTGGCGGAGAGTCTGAGTCTGAGACGGCGTACTGGGATACAGGAACTGTGGTATAGGGACTGGGACAAATGTACTGGAATAGAGGAACTGTGTTATGGTGACTAGACATACTGGGACACAGAAACTATATAGGGACTAGGACAGACAGACTGAGAGACAGACTGGGGTGGATGGGCTGTTGAATAGGGACAAGGACAGACAGGTTAAGACACATGGAATGGGACGGATTGACTGGGATATAGGAACTAAGACAGACAGACTGGGACAGATGGACATTCAAACAGGCAAACTGGATAATAAACAATCCCACAGAAGACTGGGACATCTTACTGACATGTCCATTAGAGAAGACACAGGGGACGAGTCTTACCTTGGTGAGGCATGGTGATTGTCTCATTGGGGTTACTCGACCCCACGTTATAGATGACCACGGCGGAGGCGTTGAGACTGGCTGCGTGGCGGATTTTCTCTCGGTAAGTGCAGTTGCCTTTGGCTATGAGCGCGATCCATGGCCCGTGTGCAGCCTGCGGTGAGGGGAACCTGGTGCTGGAGTCGCAGGCCAGCCGGTCGTGACCGGGCAGCGGGATGAACACCGGGCCCCGGGCCTCTCTTTTGGGCGATTGCTCACCATAGCGGCCGCTCTCTGATTTCTCCGTCTTCGGCTCGGAGGTGGCCGGGTCCTGGTAGCTGATGTTCACGAACGCGGTGTACCACTCCTCCTTCTCGGCCACGGTAAAGTCCAGACACAGCAAGTGCACGAAGCAGAAAGACAGCAGCCAGGTGGAGAGCGCAAGACTCCGGCACGCTTTACTCACTGACATGGGCATGGTTACTGTCGCGCTTGGGCTTCCCAGGATCTCCCCTGGACCTCCACTGAATTTCCACTGGATCTTCTCTAGATCTACCCAGGTTCTTCTCCTGATCTCCACTTGGATCTCTTTTGGAACTTCCCCGGATCTCGCCTGGATCACCCCCAAACAGGGTTCCAACACATCCAGACACAGAGCCCTGACTCGCGCGGCCGCCGCACTATTGTTGTGACTGGACTACAGATAGTTGTTGCCAGATATTGCAATATTCATGCATGCGCAATCACCTAGACTAACACGTCAAAGCCGCCGCCATTGCAGTAAGGGCAACAACTGGGTCCTCTGAACCTTCAACTCGGCTCATCAGAGCTCATCAGTATAACTAAACACATTAACGTGCATATTAAAACTACTATCAGTTGTGTTTGGAGACCCCTGATAGAACGTGATATATATATATATATATATATATATATATATATATATATATATATATATATATATATATATATATATATATCACGTTCTATCAGGGGTCTCCAAACACCGGGCCACACAGAAAGAATTAAAACTTCATTGATTTTCATGATTATTTTATATCTTAATATGATCTCTTCTGGCCATGCACATTTCCTGCACTTGTTTTAACTTGTGTGTTTTTTTTATGCATTATTAAATAAAGCTCACACTGATACTGCATTATGGTGAGCTGAGTTGCATTTTCATTTTATATATATATGTAATGAATAAATCATATAATATGTATACGAGTAATATAATATGCATGTTTTGCACATTCAGGGCCGGTTCTAGAAATTTGGAGGCCATAGGCAAAATTTATATTGGAGCCCCGTTTTGCCTCTAACTTTCGAAATAAATAAAACATACTTGAAACAATTGTAAATTCTAAACCTTTTATCTATACAAAACCTGTTATCAGAACTTTTATATACTTTAGAAATTTAACTAAGGTCAACAGTAAAAAAAAAAAAAAAAAGGTATAAAGGTAAACTGAACCAGCTTCTTCTTCTTCTTCTTTTTCTTCTTTTTCTTCTTCGTCTTCTTCTTCTTCTTTTCTTCTTCGTCTTCTTCTTCTTTCTTGGCCATGACATGTCATTAGCTAGGCTACACTGTAAAATAATCATTTTCTTTGATACATTTGTTTTTTATTACTTTTAAATGCTAAGATTAGTAGGTTTAAGATTATAATTTTATAATAAATAACTCACATAGACACACTGACTAAATCACTCAGGACTTTTATTAATTAATGCTCGATAAAATGTAATTTTTATCGAGCATCTGCGATTGCTGTTTTTATTGAAAATCTTGTACTTCGTCTTTAGTATTTTTAAAGTCGTCACGGCTTAACAGGCTGCTGATGCGGATCAGCAGAATAAAGCCCCGTTTATTTTGGTAATACTTTATAATCAAAAACGCATGATGACAGCTCACATAGCTGCATCACAAGCTGTTCCTACCATTTGAACTCACATTAAAAAGTGATATTTACTGGTTCCACTTGGGCTGAGTTACAGTTATTTATATTCAATGAATAAAGAACCTTGTCTTACGCTGCTCGTCTTGATTGGTGAACTAGTGTATAGGTTTGTTAGGGTTATGGAGGCCACCCATTCAATTTTTACTGCTGCATCATTGAGAGCATCCTCACCAACTCCATCACTGTATGGTATGGAGGCTCCTTTGTTTGTGAATGTGAAGCCTTGCAAAAGGTGGCCCAAACTGCCTGACGCATCACTGGCACCCAAGTACCTGCCATCCATCCATCCATCCATCCATCCATCCATTCATCTAGTTAGCTAACAACCGAGGCCCTAGGCAATTGCCTGCTTTGCTTATAGCTAGTGCTGGCCATGTGCACATCCCTATGATATACACACACATACGCACACATACGCACACACACACACACACACACACGCACGCACGCACGCACGCACGCACGCACGCACGCACGCACACACACACACACACACACACATTCTGTGGAAAATTATTATTATTATTATTATTTTAAAGTGTCTTAAAATATTTAATCATTAATTGAATTACTGCATGTATTATGCAATTTTAACTTAACTCACCATAATGCAGAATTGTTGCAAGTTAATTTTTCAGCGCATAAAAAAATATTAAACAAGTGCGAGGAAATTGTCATTAACAATAGTCAGAAGTGATTATTTTTTTCAGAAACAAACACACTGCAAAAAAATAGATTTTAAAAAAGTTTGTATTCATTTTGTGCAGCTTTTTGACCAGATGATCCACGGCCCAGTGATTGTAGACCCCTGGCTCATTAGTGTTGAAATAAAATATATAAATTATTTTATGAATTTAGTCTGGTTGGCATTTAATTCTAATCTTTCAGAAAGTGAATGAATATCTATGTCAGATCCATACCCATCTCTTTCTGTACATGTATTATTAATTATTTTTATTTATTATTATTACTCTATTTCTATTTACATGTTGGACAATTGTTAAAAAAAACATTTCACTACATTTCGTACTCGGTATGAATGTCTATGTAACAAATAAAATTTGATTTGATTTACTTTGCTGCTATAAATGCATGTTATTGGACACGGGCTTGCTTCTTTTGATGAGCTTTATTTCTGTTTACTCACAAACAGTTACAGGAGGAAAAAAACTGTTTGGTTTAAGTAAAAGAAAAAAAAAACAATTTATGGTGAAAGTTAAAAAGACAAAAACAGTTTTATAGTGAAAGCAAAAGTGCAATATGTTGATATGGCGGTCACTTGCAATATGGGAGAAATAATTGATCACTGTATCAAAGTAAATATAAAAAACATTTAAATGTAAAGAAAGTTTCAGCTTGTTTTCCCAAGCTACATAATGCTTAGCTGAAGACCTTTCCAATATGGCGGACTCTCTGAGCCGAGAAAGTCTGCTAATGCATAAAGATGACAATCGGATGAGGGATTTTGTAAAAACATGGCAACCTCTCCAGTAACAAATCGCGTGCCCGCGTCTATCATTAGAGTGGAAACTTCGTGTAAATACTTCAGTATATATTTTTATACGTTTATTTCCATTTCAGTAAATCAATTACACTTTCTTAAACCCTGATAAACATGGAATATTTTTTTTATTTGCTGTTGGTAGCTGGAGAATGTCCTTAATTTGGATCAAATTCAGTTTATACATAAATAATACATGCGACAAATTATTATTATTATTTTTTTTACTTATTTAATTTAATTTATTCATTATTATTTTTATTATTATTATTAAATGTATATTATCAGTGTTTTGTTTGAGACAATATTTTGCAACGTGCATAATCCGGAACTGATATTAGGAGCGTTAGTTTGTAATAGGGAGCAGTATCGAGAGCGGACCAGAACATCAGCTGCTTGCGGAACTTCCGGTTTTATCTCGCCTGCCTTGCTGAACGTGATTTAATAAGGTGTTTCTTACAGTTAATACTTTAAAAATTATTATTATTATTATTGTAATTATTGTAATTATTATCATCAATAAGTGTTTCGTGTAAAAGCATTTTTGCTACTTGCTCTTCCCGGAACTTATTTTACGAGCTTTAGTTTTTTTTTTTTGTAGGGAGCGATATCGGGGACGGACGTGTAGGTCAACTTCCGATTTGATCTCGTCAGTCGTGCGGGGAGTCATTTCAAGTGTGGTATGTTTGTGACAGTCAATCATTTGAAGTTTCTTATTATTATGATGATGTTTGTACTGTAGAAATCTCGACTGGTCCACTCTCCAGAATCTCAGTGCTTTATGTATATATATATATATATATATATATATATATATATATATATTGTGTGTGTGTGTGTGTGTGTGTGTGTGTGTGTGTGTGTGTGTATATATATGTGTGTATGTGTATATACACACGTGCTGATACTAACTCATCTGTTGCTGTACACATTGTTTTACCAGATCACCATATCCATCTGATGGAAGACTAGAGGAACGATGAGCTTTATCCTCTAAATCTGCATTAAACTACACCACACAAGTGCAGGAGTCACCCTGCAGCTCCACTTTCCAGTTTACTAGTTAACCTCTAATAACCTGAGAGGTAAAATTCATCATGACAAACTCTGATGTTAACAAATTCACTGTGAACGATTGAAACTGCTTCATCAGCCTGAAGATTCGACAGAACGGAAAAAAAAAAGAAAAAAAAGGATATATATATATAAATATATAATAAAAAGAAATTAGATAGATAGATAGATAGATAGATTGATTTTTAATTTATTTTCTTATTCTTAATTTGTATTATTTATATTCTTTTATTTACAGATTCATCCAAGTTAGCTAGTCTATACAACCCCTAACACACACAATAATATCTTTCCCATGTGCAATAATATTCTGTAACAAACTAAAACATGACTGCACCATCCTGGGCAGTGTGCTGTTTATTTATTTATGTTCTGCACTACTATTTATCTCTAACCCTGAAACAGATTGCTTGCATGCTCAGCCATTAAGTCAGATTTTTATAAGTGTACTTAAAGGTTTTTCAGGCTCTTATGTTCTCTCTATCTGCAGTTGCGTTGTCGAGCACCGATACTTGCGTCCACGATGCCGAAGAAGAAAACAGGAGCTCGCAAGAAGGCTGAAAGCCGCAAAGAGCGCGAGAAACAGAATCGAGCCAACCGAGAGCACGTTGATGTCGCGAAGCATCCCTGCAACTTTTCTATGGTAAGGTCCATTAATCACGTGATTTTAATATAGTAATTGTGTATTAAATGCATACTTTTTCTCATTCACTCCTTTTTGTCGTTTGCAGGATTGTGATAAGTGTCTGAGGTGAGTTTCAGCATGAGATTGAGGATTTTTAAATTATTCTTTATTATTTGTGCGTTTTATGAATGTAAACGTGTGCCAGGAATGTTTTCATGTTCCTGTTCTAACATGCAAATTTGTTTTTTTTTGTTCTCTTTGTGTCAGACGACAGAAGAACAGAGCTTTTTGTTACTTCTGCGCGTCGGTACAGAAGCTCCCTATGTGCGCTCAGTGCGGTACGTCACTAATATTTATCACTGATCTTCCCAGTAGGGACGTGCACAGCTGTTTGAGCAGCTGTTTAACCCGGTCAGGAATTCTGTACAATCTACACCCACATAAAGTCATGGAGAGAACCCAGGGTTTCTACAGGGTCTTAAAAAGAATCTACATATTAGGCCTTAAAAAGTCTTAAATTTGCTAATTTTAAACGAGTTTTAATTTAGCAGCACTTTAGATAGATTTTTTTTTTTTTCATGATGATGTAGTTCTTCCTTTCGTTGGTCCAAATATAATTCGCTGTATGATGTCAATTGTTTATGATGGACTTCACTACATACGTAAAATGGATTTGTGGTTAAATGCATACATATTGGTTTACAATTTTTTTTCTATGTTTTTTTTACTTTTATTTCATTTATTTAAAAAATTTTTTTTAAAGACAATCATTTTCTAGTTTTTTTGTTTATTTTTTGTTCCTGAGGTTTATTTCTTAGTTTTTTTTTTTAATGAAACCCATATTTTCCACTTACTAAAAACTTCTATAAAATAAATAAAAAAAATTTAAATCCTATTGCTTTGGCTAGTTGAAGCTTTTTTTTTTTTTTTTTTTTTCGTAAAAGGTCCCTTTTATAAAATGAATAAATAAAATTTATTCTATTAGATTTTCTACTTTATTTTTTTATTAAGTCACTTGTTTTTTTTTTATCCGATTGGCCTTTTTTTCTTTTTTGGAAAAAAACTTTTGTGGTTAAATCTTTTTTTTTTTTTTTTTTTTTTTTAATTCCATTGGATTTGTGGTACTTACATTTTAAATTCCCCCTTTCAGTGCTCACATCCCTTTTCTGAGAGGTTTTTGTTTTTACTGCGTTTCTGAAAATTGTGATTCATGAGTTCCGATCCTGTTCTTTTTTTATATATATATGTATGTGTGTGTGTGTGTGTGTGTGTGTGTGTGTGTGTGTGTGTGTGTGTGTGTGTGTGTGTGTGTTGTATATATATATATATATATATATATATATAATATTAGAGTAATAATCCTTTTTTAAATAACGTAAATCATCAGGACACCAAATGGACTTTTGCTTTGTAGCCACACAGACACTTTTAATTAGATTTTAATTAATGTGTGCATCATGGTGCATCAGTAAAACAAATGATTAGGTATTAAAAATGAAAATATATATATTTTAAAATATTTCATATTAAAAAAAAAAAAAATTTTGTTGGATAATCTTTTTTTACCCAAGTAAAGAAAGAACGCTGTGAATAAATGTGTTGTGTTGACGGTTTCAATTAAGCTTTTAATATATTCATTTATTTATATAATATATAAAAAGAAAAAGGTCAAACAGGTATGCTGAATTTTCGTTAACAGCCCTAGTGTGTGTGTGTGTGTGTGTGTGTGTGTGTGTGTGTGTGTGTGTGTGTGTGTGTGTGTGTGTGTGTGTGTGTGTGTGTGTGTGTAGCAATCGGGTGTTAGGCCATCTAAAATTACACTATGGATAAAATTGCAAAAAAACATGATGAGAAAATGCCCACAAAATTGTGCACATTGATCAGGGGGTTTACGCAACACTCTATTTCTGATCACTGTATACTTACTGCATACGTAATGAACTTGCAGAAAGCACCGAATCCTGATTGGGTCTTGTTCATCAGCACTGTATCTTTCTTTGGATGTTTAAGGAGTTGCTCAGATGTGTCTTACAACGATCTGCTGTGTTTTAAAGGTAAAACGAAGTGCATGAAGTCCTCTGACTGTGTGATTAAACACCCCGGGGTCCACAGTACAGGCATGGGCATGGTGGTAAGTGAAACGCACACCTACACAACGCTGTAACACTGATTTCATGTTCATTCATTACTGTTCTGCTCTGGAACAGTGTACAGTGTGACACGGGGCGTTGTTTTCGATGTAAGCATGGGTACTTGTAAAATAGTAATAAATATATAAGTAGGTATGAATATTAAACTGAAATAAAAAACATGCCATGTTCACTTTAGATTGAGTTTTTAACAATAAAAAATTAAAATGCATTTTAATTTGCATATCAGACTTCAGCTAATGAGTTTATTTCTGATTTTAAAAGTTTATATGTAACCTTATTGAGAACGTTTTGAGAGTCTCTTTAATATGAAAGAATCAAATTTCTCTCTATCTCTTTTTTCTTTATTATTGTATTTATTTTTTTTGTTGTTGTTGAAACTGTGACCATGCCTTCGACATTGCTGAGTAGCTTTGTTCCCCCTGAAGGTGGGGCTTATTTGCAAAATCTTGCATGCAAATAAAAAAAAATGACTAGCCAGCAGTCGAACGACTTACAGCAGTTTGAACCCAGACAGCATAATCCTCCCTTCTGAACCTAAACTCGTAGTTGGGAACAATTTAGTAGTTTGCATCCATCCTTTTGAAATCTAGACACAATCCAGTGGAAATCCAATAAATATCCAGTGGAATTTTTTTTTTTTTTTTTTTAACAATGAATACAGTAACGCCATCTGGGAAAGTGCTAGCTTAGGCATTGGAATTTGTATCTGAAGGTCATGAGTTCAAACCCAGTTGTATGATGAGAAGTCTCTCTGGACAGTAAAACATTTTTATTGTCCACAGACAGCATTTTATTGATTTTTATCTGAAAAATAATAAAAAATAAATGTATGCACTTAAATATAAAAAAAAAAAAATAATTACATTTCAGGGATGCTGAAACACTTGTATATCTATGAACGAGTACGTTCTCTTCCATTTGTGTCCACTAGGGGGCGATATGTGACTTCTGCGAGGCCTGGGTGTGCCATGGAAGGAAATGTCTGGGCACACACGCCTGTTCCTGTCCTCTGTCCGATGCCGACTGCATCGAGTGTGACCGCAGTGTGTTTGAACACGGTATAAACACTGAAACCCTTATTAAAAAGAAACTGTAATACATTCAAGTCTAACACACAGGAAGAAAACATACTCCCACTTCAATGGGATTTTGTTAATAAAATGCGTATTTTATGTAATATCTCGTACCACAGGAGGCCGCATCTTTCGCTGCTCTTTCTGTCACAACTTCCTGTGCGAGGACGATCAGTTTGAGCATCAGGCCAGCTGTCAGGTTCTGGAGGCAGAGACTTTTAAATGTGAGTCTGGAAACAACATTACGCTCCAGTGTGGCTTTCTCATTTCCCATTCTCTTTGGTTAAGCCCATTTTTTTTGTTTTTGTTTTTTAAAGGTGTCTCATGCAATCGCCTCGGCCAGCACTCGTGTCTCCGATGTAAGGTGAGGCGATGTATCCATCTCTTTTTTTTTTTTTGTGTGTTCTTAGGCAGTAATATTCATCGGATTTGGACATTTTATCACAGTTTGGCCAAAAATGAAAGTACACCCACAGGACATAATTATATGATCTTTAGCTGGCATTAGAATTAGTTAAATACAACCTCGGATGAATAACACCTGACACCTCGCTTTATTTTCCTCATCAATCAGAGAAGGGTTATAAGGCTATTTTTAAACTATTTAAAATTAATCATTCTATAGTGAGGAACGTTATTCAGAAGTGGGAAAAGAAATTGGCCAAGACTGTTTGTTTCCAATCTTCTCATCAGTGGATGAAAATTTACCTCAGAGTCTGTGCAATGCTCAGAGAAATCCCGAAAAAACAGAGACTTGCACCTCAAACTCTACAGGCCTCAGTTATCATGTTAAATGTAAAAGTTTATGACGGTAAAATTAAAATAAGGCTTAACAGTATGGTTTCCTTTGAAACAGGTTGCCAGGAGCAATCCTCTTCTCTCTAAAAAAGAAAATGGCAACATGGCTTAGTTTTGCAAAGCTATATCTGACCAAACCACAAGACTTCTAGATCAGTGTCTTCTGGACACATGAGACCAAAGTGGAGATGTATGAATATAATACGCAGTGCCATGTTTGGTGAAATCCAAACCCAGGATATTAACAAACTCTTCATACCAGCTGTCAGGCACAGTGGGTTGAGGGGGCAATGATTAGGACTTGTTTTGCAGCCACAGGACCTGGCCACCTTATAAGTCATTGAGATGACCAATTTCTCTGTATCCTCAAGTATTCTAGAGCCAAATGTGAAGCCATCTGCACCACAGCTAAAGCTTGGTCAAACACCACACTTATAGCAGAATCACGGTGTAGCAATGCAGTGGTGGACAGCAACAAAGTTCGTTACTGTACTCAAGTAGATTTTTTCAGTCATTTCAAAGTCAAATATCACTACATTTTGCAATATCAGATGTTACTTTTTATTTTTGAGTGGATAAGCGGACAGCAATCCATCAATCAGGATCGAGCGCACGCTCCGTTTTGAACTTGTTTTGATTGGCGCTTGGTGTATCTACTGATCACCGACATACAGTTCAGCAACTGTTCAACAGCAAGCAGAACATTATGGGAGTAATAAAAGATGAAAGAAACTCCTGACTCCAATTTGTCACAACACAAGTGGTCTGATTTGCGGGAAAAAAATGTTTCTTGAAGTTAAAAAGGTTTTGATCTCATGATTTTATTTGATGTCAATCCGTGTTTGACTCATTAATATAATTCTATTAATAGATTTTTGTGCTACGAATAACAGTTTTATTTTCACATAAGCACAAATTTGGTGACAAACATGATAATAGTAACATTTTAGCCATAATAAATCATAGCACTTTGCATACTTAAGTACATTTCAAGGTAAATGAAAGTTTAAAGGGGTCACTTTTACTGGAGCAATATTTTTCCCACATGGTTTCTCCATTTCGGCTTTATTTTTGTAAAAAATAAACAATGGACAAAGTGTGGCGTGTTTGCGTTCTTCCGATGTTTTATTTATCTAATTCGAAGACCTGATTCGTAAAACAATAGAATTTAAAGTGTGTATACTTTCATTTTCACAAGACTGTACAATATAATAGATCTTGCCAGTTATTTTAGGCTCAGCGGTTATGCATGCGTGTCCGGCAAGGAAATTGTCTGTGTCTTAAGCGCCATATGGACTGCTTGACTCTTCTTATTATTAAATTATTTAAAGGCTCCCAATCCTAATAGACCACTTTATTTGGATTCCTTTCTGTTGAAACACCATCACTGGGTTCTGAAGGAATCAAGAAAACATTATGAAGCTTTATGTAAAATTATTTTTTTTGAATAGTAGGTTGTGAGTTTGTATCCCACCACCACCAAGCTGCCACTGCTGGGTTTTTGAGCAAAGCTTTTAACCCTAAACTGCTCATTTGCATAAAATTGTAAACAAATAATACAAATACATCAACCCGGATAAGTGGGCATCTGCCAAAAAGCCGTAAATGCAAAAATCTTAATGGCATTTGAGTATTAGACAGATTGATCGATTGAAAATGGATGGAAAATCCTCTCTAACATTAATAAATGTGATTCATTCTTAATTCATGTTTTAGACAGCAGAGAGAAGCAATCTTTCTAGGTTTTACACCACTTGATCATGAAGGACAAACCACACTATCATGTCTTATATGACCTTATAAAACTGACCCTGACCCGTAAAACATTTTATATCAGACATGGAGATGTGCAGACCTGCAGTAACTACAGGGAAATTAAGTTGAAGAGGTGACCATCTGTGAGCAGCAGTATGGTTTTATGCCGAGGAAGAGCATCACAGATGCAATATTTGCTTTGAGAATGTTGATTGAGAATTTCAGAGGAGGTCAGAAGGAGTTGCATTGTGTGTTTGTGGATTTAGAGAAAGCATTTGACAGTGTGCTGAGAGAGGAGTTGTGGTATTGTATGAGGAAGTTTGGTGTGTGTCAGAGAAGTATGTGAAGGTGGTGCAGGACATGATTGAGGACTGTGTGATTGCAGTGAAGTGGTTCAAGGTGAAGGTTGGACTGCAACAAGGATTGGCTCTGAGCCCTTTCCTGTTTGCAGTGGTGATGGACAGGTTGACAGACAAGGTCAGACAGGAGTCTCCATGGACTATGATTTTTGCGGATAATATTGTTATTTGTGGTGAGAGTAGCAGGTTGAGAAGAGCCTGGAGAGTTGGAGGTATGCGCTGGAAAGAAGGGGAATGAAAGTCAGTAGGAGTAAGACAGAGTACATGTGTGTGAATGAGATGGAGGGCAGTGGAGTGGTGCGGTTGCAGGTAGAAGAGGTGGAGAAGGTGGAGGAGTTCAGGTACCTGGGTTCAACAGTGCAAAGTAACGGAGAGTGTGTTGGAGAAGTGAAGAAAATAGTGCAGGCAGGGTGGAGTGGGTGGAGAAGAGTGATAGCAGGAGTGATTTGTGATAGAAGAGTATCTGTGAGAGTGAAAGGGAAAGTTTATAGGACTGTGGTGAGACCTGAGATGTTGTATGGATTAGAGACAGTTGAATTGAGTAAAAGACAGGAGACAGAGCTGGAAGTAGCAGAGCTGAAGATGTTGAGATTTTCATTGGGCGTGACAAAGATGGACAGGATTAGAAACAAGTTTATTAGAGGGAGTGTGAAATTATTTTATTGGCGTCAAATGTCAACACAACAAAACAGCATGCAAAAGCTGATCTATGCAAACGTTGTTTTAATAGGTTTTACTGAATGCATCATGCCAAAGCTTTCTACTTCCTGATTCTGGTTTAGGCATTCAATGAAATCAAAATCCAGCTTACAGCAAACAAAAAGTGAAACAAATGAGCAATAAAAACAGAGTTAATCAGATCAGAAATCACAGCTACATATGCAGCAGCTTTGCAGGAAATAAAACACATTAGCTGCTTTCATAGTTTGTCACAACCATAACAAGAATTTCTTATTTGCACCCTTCCGTCACGACATTACCTCGAAATCTAACCTCTAACAAGGAGACCTGGTTTTTGCTGAGTGTAGGAGTGTATCTGTCAGATAGGATCGAAATAAGCCCCGTCCCCTTGGACAGCTGGTGTGGGAATATAAAACGCAATGTTCCTCCACACACACACACACACACACACACACACACACACACACACACACACACACACACACACACACACACACACACATACATCGTGGTTAAAAAAAAAAATTATATGTATGTATATGTATAAGTATGTGTTTGGTTAAAGGTCAGACTATTAAAGTAGTACAGCTGCAAATCACATTCCCATGTTCCATAAAGATGATTTGTAGTTCCTCCTTAAAATCGTTCCATTTCCTTTAAGTGCTTTTTATGTATGCAGGGATTTGCAGAGCTGCAATCGACATGTATTACATATTGAACTCGAGCTGCCTCAGAGCACACGGGTCATTTCAGGACTCCTTTGTGGTTTTGTTTTTTTAACAGGCCTGCTTCTGTGATGATCACGCTCGGAGCAAAGTGTTCAAGCAGGAGAAAGGCAAGGCGCCTCCGTGTCCTAAGTGTGGCCACCAAACACAGGAGACTAAAGACCTCAGCATGTCTAGTAAGTGTTTCTTCAGCTTACAGACACACTACACATCGCTAAGAGGAAGACTACGACGCTTGCACATCAGTACTCATCAGGTCCTAAATGAAGATTGTATGTAATAATAATGAAAACAATAAATATAGAAAACGGTAATACAATAATCCCCTGTTTATCTTGGTGTTTACGTTTTGAAACCGCCCGCGATAAACAGACGCCGCCCCAAATATGCTATTTAATGTATACAGTACTGTACTGTTAACATTTTACTTCATTTTATAGTTAATAATTATAGATATTATATCGTGCTATAGACGCGAGAGACCTGGAAAAATCAGCCGAACAAAATTATGTGGCAAATGCAATTACGCAATAAACCATGGGAGGGCGAGATTCGAACCGTGGTAAAGCGGTGGTTTACTGTATTTAGTTTGGACATCATTCCCAGTGCTTTCACCCTGAAAAGCTTAATGGCCTTAGGCCTACAATTGCATTCATGTCTCAATTACTAAACAGCAAATGATGGAACAAAATTCAACGAATATCCAGATTTCACCTAGAGGAGGACGGGTTCCATTTCAAAGCTGTGCTCATTTCAATGTAGATCTGATGGTTAGTGTTTACTGTCAGCATCTGCAAAGATTCCCAATCTCCCCCCACGCCCCCCCAATATTCCCAATTGATCCCAATAGTTTCCTCTTTCCTGTCCAATTTCAGCTCGGAATCATAAGTTTGGCCGGCAGAGCGGCGCTGATGATGACGGCTACTATTATGGAGCATCGGGATATGACGCCTATTGGAAAAGCGTCGCCTCCGGAGGAGCCGCAGACCAGGAAGACGACGACGATGGAGATTACGAGGACGAGGAAGACGACGACGAGGAGGAGGAGGAGGATGACGACGAGGACGAGGAAGACGAGGAAGTTGAAGAGGACGTGGCCGAAGCGGCGGAAAAGCTCAGCGACCTGAGTCTCGGTGTGAGCTCGACCAGTGAAAACAAGTGAAGTCACAACTGTTCTGATGTTAATGGCAAAGTTCTATTATTACAGATGGCGTTTTAAATCTGACACGTTCGATACAATTGGTGAGAGTTTGTAATCTGCAGTGAGCAGAATGAAATTAATGTTCTCTTCTCCCTGTTTGATTTTAAATAATTTGGTAAAATCCGCTATACAGTTCGAATTTCCGCACACCTGAATGTAATTACTATTATATTCAAACAAAAGGTTAGTTATAGTCAATATGGTGCCATTAGGACAGTTATATATATATATAAAGTTTCATATCGAGTAACATATTTCAGACACAATACTGACCTATAACTGGATAAATCTGGACAGCTAAGGCTTTCTCGCAATGTACGTTCCCATTGAAGGTGCATCAGGTGACTTCGGATTCTTTTATTTGTGTTCATCTTCACCTCATGAACTATCAAATTGTAATTCAAGAAGTATTCACATATCCTTTGCCACGTTTGCTGCTGCTGATATTAAGTCTATCGTAATCAGGGTTTCTGGTGCACACAGATGAGCAGAGTGATGAACACAGTGAAACGTTAAAATGCGCTCACAGGAAATAGAATTAATTACCTGCAATGCCTCTAAACGTTTCTCTTAATACTTCAACTTGATATTATATATGAATATATATGTAACACCCTACAATCTTTCAAGACATGACCGAGTGTTTATGTAGCCTTATCCATATTTCCGCCCAAATAAATCCGATCAGGCTTAACATTATGAGCGGTAAAGTGAAGACCACTGATTATCTCTTCAACATGGCACCGGTTAGTGTGTGGGATATATCTGGCAACAAGTGGACATTTTGTCCTCAAATTTGATAGAAAAATGGCCAAGCGCAAGGATTTGACAAAGGCTAAATTGTGATGTTTGGACGACTGGGTGAGAGCATCTCCAAATCGGTTCTTACTGGTCTGCAGTGGTCAGTATCTATCGAAGGTGGCCAAGGAAAGAACAGTGGTGAACCAGCGACATGGTCATGAGCGATCAATGCTCACTGATGCACGTGGGGAGCGAAGGCTGGTCTGCGTGGTCTAATCCAACAGATGAGCTCCTGTAGCTCAAATTGCTTAAAATGGGGCAGAACTGATTTGGCAGCAAAATTGGGACCAACACAATATTAGGCAGGTGGTCATAATGTTTTGCCCTGATCAGTGGTGGTGGTTTTTTTTTTCTTCATCTTTGAACAGTCCATCATGTAGCTGTAGAGACTCATGTAGGCGTCTCTCGCTGTCTTTTCATCCTTAATAGATACAAAACCTCAATAAACACAGAACGATGAGTAACAATATTTTCAATTCCTTTTGTATTGATTATTCATCCAACATTTCCCAATCTCCTCATTGCTCATATTGGATCTAGCTGTTTGTATTCAGTTATGATTAAGAATCATCAGACAGTTTATTAATGCTTTGTGGTGGTTTGGGATTTCATTTTTCATGTGCTGGCAAGAAAAAATGAATAATGAACACTTCCAAGTTCACAGCACACCAGGTGTTTCCCAACGAGTGATGATTCATTGTGACGATTGTGAGAGTTCACCTGGAACAACCTGTCTAGAGAATGGGTGGGATGAATACAGGAGCAGGTGAGACCGAAGCAGTTTCAACACTGCAGCAATTTAGATTTGCGATCGTAAATGTTGGGAATAATATTGCCACCCTTAATAAATATGAGCAAATAAGGTTGTGGGTAAAAGCAGGGAATCGAGTTGTGATGTTTACCAAATGGTAAGTGGTTACAAGAAAATAGCCGAAGCATTGTATCCATGAGAGGGGTATTTCTGTGAATTTTTTTTGAATGATCAAGAAAATCAAAAAGGGAAAAAAAAATTTAGTTGTTTTTGCTCATATTGACCATGCTTTATTGAAAAGTGTATTTGCGACCAGATCGATTTCTTCTCCTCTGTCAGCCATTGTGGAATGAAAAGAAAAAACAAAACAGCCACACAAATATATTGATCTTGTGCACTTTCCTACCGAAGTGGATTAAGAGCTTTGACTAGTGCGATCTCTGACCATCTAAACAAAGGCTATGAAAATGCTGATGCGTTTAGACGCCTAGCTGGAGTCTTGCATGCCTTGGAGTATGCAGGTCGCAATCTGATTGGTTAAAACGGATGCCTGCAATGTTCCCAGTGCTGACCTTAGAGCTCTTTGATCCCCGCAGCACGCGACTGCTAAAATCTAAATCGGGGAAGCACATGAGTCGCCCGCGGGCTTTTTCTAAAAATAACGCACCATAGCGCCATTTACCAGTGAGCTACATCTAATTTATTTGGTTGCCATTCTTTTTTTAAATCACACTTGCATTAGTATAAAGTTATATAAGTTATGAATAAAGTTTTGCTTATTGATATTTGTTCCTACCTTGTTGGATCATTGTTGATAATTATTGTGAGAAATCAGTGTCTTTACATAGATGAATATCATTAATTATTAATAATAACATATAATTAAAGGTAAATTGAGCAAATTTGTTATTTCAGAATTGTGTATCAAACTGGTAGCCCTTCACATTAAATGGTACCCAAGAAGTAGCTCTCAGTTTCAAAAAGGTCGGTGACCCCTGATCTCAATCTAAAGCATTTAAGCCAGCAAAGAAGGCCTTGCTTTCCCTGACAGCCCGCCAGTACATTGGGTCAGAACGAAAAAATGTATGATAAATAATTAAATAAATAAATAAAAAAGTGTATGTAATAATAATATTTTTGTCCCTTTTTTATAAATACAGTAAAGAGTAACTGAAAATCATACTTACGTAAAAGTATAGATACCTTACTGCAAAAATCACCAATCACCAAAGATGCCTTACTGCAAAAATTACCAATTCCAATATGACTTAAGTAAAAGTTTCTCATTTGAACAGTACTTGAGTATTTGACTCGTATTGAACACAGGCTCAAAGATGCACAAGTCCTCAACTCCACGACACGTTAGTGAAAAGCCAAAAACAGTTGATTTGTGAGGTTTTCTTTTCTAAAATATTAATCAAATTGGACACCTCAACACTGCATTAACCAACTCAACACAACAGCCTCTTCAACATGCCAGAATAAAACAAAGATCAAGTTGGTCTAAAAGAAGAATGAATGAAATAAATTTACATCAATTAAATCCAATTTTTCAGAGCTGACTTTGATTTGATGCACCTCTCAGTCTTAGTATTTTTATTTAACTTGAACAAAAATTGGTTCTCAACGTTTTTGGAATTTAGTCTTCCCATTTTTGGACTGAAAACGAGGCCAGTTGTGCTAAAAAGTCACTCACAGGCAGCAGATGCTGGTAGGTGAGTGTTGAGCCTTAACGGCTTCAACAGAGGTGTTAAATGTAATTGGTAACAGTCATTGTCCATTAAAATACAGTGTATAATATAGAGTATTGAATCATAAATGAAAAAGTAATAAAAATTAATTAAGTACAGTAACAAAGTACATTTACTCAAATACTTTCCACCACTGGATACAGCCACAAGGAGCAATATGTGGTGCGTCCCAATAATCTGTGTCTGTAACTTTTCCAAGTCAGCATGTGAATTTGAAGTCATCTTTCCGGAACAGTTTTCAGAATATCCTCCAAAAAAATCAAGAAAGTAAAAAAAAAAAATAAGGCTACGAGAGTAAAGATACAGGTCTTTATTATAGTAGCATATATATATATATATACAGTGCCCTCCACAATTATTGGCACCCCTGTTTAAGATGTGGTCGTGGACTTCTAAAAATTCTCCTTTTTTTTAAAACAACATAGAACCCAAATGCAAAAAAAGAGAAAAATCCAACCTTTCATTTAAGTACATAACTTTGGTGGTGAAAAAATCACACATTTAGAAGAAAAAAAAAAACTTGAAATCATGTGTGCCACAATTATTGGCACCCCTAACAATTCCTCTGAAAAATTTAATGTTTTTTTTTTTTATATATATTTTTCTGTAGTTGCTAAGGTTGGTCAGGGTATCTAGGGACTTTTAATTAGTAATTCATGATTTCCTGTTTCCCTGGGGTATAAATATGACGTGACACAGAGGCCTAATTCTCTTACCCATTTGTCAACATGGCAAAGACAAGAGAACACACCATTCAAGTAAGGCAGATGTGTGTCGACCTTCATAAGTCAGGCAATGGCTACAAGAAAATAGCCACTCGCCTTAACTTGCCGGTATCTACAGTCAGAGGAATCATTAAGAAGTTTAAAACAACTGGAACAGTGACAAACAAGGCTGGAAGAGGTCCCAAGTTTATCTTGCCACAACGCACAGTGAGGAGGATGGTAAGAGAAGTAAAAAAATTTCCCAAGCTCACCGTCACAGAATTGCATCAAAGAGTGGCATCTTGGGGTCACAGAGTCTCCAAAACAACCATCAGACGCTCTCTACATGCCAACAAGCTGTTTGGGAGGCATGCAAGGAAAAAGCCTTTTTTCACTAACACTCACAAACGTAAACGTCTGGAGTTTGCTAAGCGGTACTGGGACTTCAACTGGGATCGTGTGCTTTGGTCAGATGAGACTAAGATTGAGCTTTTTGGCAACAAACACTCTAAGTGGGTCTGGCGTAAAACAAATGATGAGTATGCCGAAAAGCACCTCATGCCCACCGTGAAGTATGGTGGAGGATCTGTGATGCTGTGGGCCTGTTTCTCTTCCAAAGGCCCTGGGAACCTTGTTAGGGTGCATGGCATTATGAACGCTTTGAAGTACCAGGATATTTTAAATAAAAACCTGATGGCCTCTGCCAGAAAGCTGAAGATGGGTCGTCATTGGGTCTTTCAGCAGGATAATGATCCAAAACATGTGGCAAAATCTACACAAAAGTGGTTCAGCAGTCACAAACTCAAGGTCCTCCCATGGCCATCTCAGTCCCCAGACCTCAACACAATCGAAAACCTGTGGGGCGAGCTAAAGAGAAGAGTGCATAAGAGAGGACCCAGGACACTGGATGATCTAGAAAGATTGTGCAAAGAAGAATGGTCAAAAATCCCTCTCTCTGTGTTCTCCAATCTTGTGAAATGTTATAGGAGGAGATTAAGTGCTGTCTTGTTGGCAAAAGGAGGTTGTACAAAGTATTAACATCAGGGGTGCCAATAATTGTGGCACACATGATTTCAAGTTTTGTTTTTTTTTTCTAAATGTATGATTTTTTTTTACCACCAAAGTAATGTACTTAAATGAAAGGTTGGATTTTTCTCTTTTTTTGCATTTGGGTTCTATGTTGTTTTAAAAAAAAGGAGAATTTTTAGAAGTCCACGACCACATCTTAAACAGGGGTGCCAATAATTGTGGAGGGCACTGTATATATATATATATATATATATATATATATATATATATATATATATATATATATATATATATATTATGGCTGTCAATCAATTCAAATACTTAATCACAACTTAATTGCACATTTGTATCTGTTCTAATTGTACCTTAAGTTAATACATTCACAAGTTTTTATTACTCTAATCAACATGTCCATGGACAAATATAGATGCTTTATGCAAATGTATGTTTTTTTTTTATTATTAGTGAAACCAAAGTCAACATAGAGCATGAAGAAAAAAAGATACTTGTAAATGGTTTAAAGTAATTGTGGTCTTTTAAATGGCGTAAATCATGAGGACACCAAACGGAACTCTTGCTATGTTTCCACACGGACGGTTTTAGTTGCCGGATTTTGGTGCTCGATTTGAGACTTGAATAAACGTGCTTTGAAAGGTTTTAATTTTGTATATTAAAAAAAATTAACCAAATATTTTTCTTAACTCATTAATTTTAACAGTATATATTATATTATACATAACAGTATATCTATTATTATATACTGTTTTATACTCTACTAGTATTGGTACAGACATTCCCAATTCCTCCTGCTCTTATTTCTTGTCCTCGCCCACGTTTTTATTTCAAAAGTCACAGCGAAGATTTGAAAATTAGATTTCAAATCTAATTCAGAATTTAGGACCTGTATGCCGATTTAGAAAAAGAAACAAAAACAACACGACAAGAGTCATGTGCTGTTGATTATTTTCCAATTGTAGCATGTCCTGAAGCGTTTTATTCGTATTGTACAACTGTGTAAACCAGTTGATTCGTTTCAGCCTCACAACTGAAACTACTGTCGGAGAAACTGTTCCAGAAAATAACAATTATAAACAGCTTCTGGCTAATCAGAATATAGCATTCTAGGGAAATCCAGCTGGATCAGCAGATTGACAACATTGAAGGTTAAAGAAGTAATCCTCATTACATGGTAACCATTAAATGAACCTTGTTTGCCTTGAGGAGAGTTGTGTAACCAGGCAAGCTGACAATAAAAACAAGACTGAGTTCAACCTGGGAACTGAGAACACTCTCTCACACATACACACACAAACCTTACTGCTACTACTACCAATAATAATAATAATAATACATTTGGCTTCACACTGGTACTTGTGTAACAGTTTGTCATGCATAATGAGAACAACACAATAGGTGATTAGTGTAGAGATTCCCTAACTGAATGTAAATCCCAGTAACATTTCTCCTATTACTACTCTCAAAAAACTTTCATATTACTACTCATGTTTATATCTAATATATTTTGCTATTTTAGAAGTTTTTGTTCTCCCAACACTCAGGTTCCCTGGTAGTCTAGGATGCGGCGCTCTCACCGCTGCAGCCCAAGTTCGATCCCCGGTCAGGGAACCAACCCCAGCCATTAGGGTTGCACAGGCCAGTGCACTCTTAGTGCTGGTCCCAAGCCCGGATAAATGGGGAGGGTTGCGTTCGGAAGGACATCCAGTGTAAAAACGTGCCAAATCGAACATGCGGATCACGATTATGGATGATCCGCTGTGGTGACCCCCTAATGGGAGAAGCCGAAAGAAAGTTTTGTTCTCGCAACACTACTTTTACAGTAAGGGTCTCTACATGGGAGCTCTAGACCTCATCTTTGGTGGTAGGTGAGTGGTTATGGCTTTGGACTTTGGAAATGCTGGTGGCTCTTTACTCTTAACTGCTCAGTTGTAAGTCACACTGTATAAGGGCGTCTGCCAAATGCCATCATTTGTAAGTTGTGATTGTGTTTTATTTTCTTCACCTGTTAGAAAGTCCAACATGAAACCTAATCACAATGTTTTTTTGTTTTGTTTTTTTAGTTTATGAGCAAATACAGTCAGTGAGCCAGTGCAAATATTTAGCTTTATTTTAAGGGGATTTACACACATATTAGAAGATTAGTGTATGAATCCTGGGATTTACTGGCAAATAAGGGCTTGGGGAAATATGTTTTATGTTGTTAAATGGTGCTCTGTGAATTCACATCCAAAAAATCGTCGCTGAAATTTTTAGGCCATAAACACCAAGTCACAAAATAACCGCTATTCTTAATGCACTGAAGATACTATATGTTTAAGTTATTACATTTGGCCAATTCATATTTATCGACAGTTTGTGGTCAATATTGAAATGCGCAGTCTTGCATTCCACTTAAAATAAAACTAGTGTGACTGGATCAGTTCAATTGATTTTAATTTGTATAGTGCTTTTCAATGTATATGCCTATAAGTTTGTTACTTATAATTTTCACTAATGAGCGAGCCAGTGGCAAATATGGCAAGGAAAAATCTTTGAGATGGCATGAGGAAGAAATCTTGAGAGGAACCAGACTCAAAAGTGAACCTGTCTTCATTTCGGTGGCACCCAATATCCATTCATTATAGTTCCATCATTGTTTAGATGTGCGGTGATTGGCAAGTAAAGGCAAAACTGTTCATATTAATTACAGTCCAAATCCATCCTCAAAGATCTTTACACCTCATATCACCCTCAGCTCAATCTCTGTTTAGATTTACATTTGCATTCATATCAGTTGACAGATGCCTCTATCCAGTGCGACTTACAAAAGTGCTTTGAGGTCTTTATCAATAACTGCATTCCGACATGTCATTTTGCCGACTCTTTGCCAGAAGCCTTGAAGCATGCCTTTCTTGAGATGGTGGGGTAGGAGGAGTCGAGCAGTAGTAGGATCAAAGAAAGCGAGGTTGGTCTGTTTTTTTCCTTTTCGTAGGTGAGCATTAGTGTTCAAGATCTGATGCAAGCAGCTACAAGATCAATTCAATCTACAAGATCAAATCAATGAATGAATAAAGCAGTGGGATAGTGTGTGAAAGATTAAGATGTAACATTTATTTGAATAGATAGCTACTTTATAAACTGATCCTTGCTCTTAACATTCCCTCTAATCCTAAACTTTTGGAACAGCCATCTGAACAATGCTAGAGACATATTTTGAAAATACAATTTTAATATGTTTCACTCATATTATATCTATATTTTGGCTTTCAAACTAAAATGCCCCTTAGTCATCAATAGAGGTCGGGGCACATAGTTGATTGCTGGAACTATCGGCTATAGGAAAAAATCCATGCTGATAGTTTTTCCAGCTTCCAATCTGCTGTCGTTCCCGAGAGCGGCCTCTAGAGGCAAATCACTGACATCGCGTGCTGGTTGTTTTTACAGCTGAGATGGTGCACAGTGAAATGAAACAACGTTCCTCCTGAACCCAGGTGCTACATAAAACAACATAAAACAACAGTCACAGAACAGAAGAACACAGGGCCAGGAACTAAGATTCTCGCCACATAAAGTGCATGTGTGCAACTGGTGCAAACAGTGCAAAAGTTGCAAAAGCAATGAATATGAAAGTAATAAAAACTCTTTTAATGGGGTATATATTTCTTGAAAAGTAACACTCATTTGTCTGTACAGTGCAGAACAAAACAATAAACTAATCTAGCATTAAGAGGCATAATAAACACATTAAAAATAACATTTAAATCTCCACAATAATAGTCACTCCGGCCCATTGATTTTTCTGTTACAGGCACACCTGCCCCCCAATTAAAGAAAGGGACCCCTGCTCTAATCTTTCAAGTTGTAAAAATTAAAGTACAGACTCTTTAAATAATAAATTAACAATTTTTTTGTAAGTTTTGCTTCCTGAAAGGTTTTTGCTGATTGTGACAGGTACCTGGTGGATATGCACAAATATAGTTTTGTTTTTGCTGCATCACGTAGGAACTCTGAGAAAATAAAGTTAAGAGTTAACTGTTTACCGACAATAACATATTTAATCGTGTTTTTGTTTCTAATATGCTATTAAGTTCAACAGAATAAAAAAAAATGTTGCTACTGATTTTTGCTTGTAGTCGATCTCTGGTGCATCATGTTTCAGCGTCCAACAGTAGTCAGCAAGCATTGCTGGATTCCAGTTGCCCTGATATAGTTTTTCCATTGTAGCAATGCCCTGGTGAAACCTTTCACCGCGTTCGTCACTGACAGCACCGAGATTTCCAGGGAAGAAGTCCAAGTGTGAGTGGAGGAAATGAATGCTTTGAGAAGTTTGTCTACCAGCTGAATGTAATGTGGGGCTCTGTAATAGCCAAGAAAATTGTCAACAATATCTTTCCAGGAAATATTTTCTGGCCCAACTAACCCTAACCGCTTGTCACGCATAACATGGCAACAAAAATGCCCTCTTTGATCTTGCCCTCAGTTATTCTTGATATCATCTCTCTTAAATTAACGAAAACTTTCGCCTTTTTAGTTTGTTGCGTTCACAAAATTCTTTATAAGTCCCAATTAGATGTAAAAAGAAGGCAAAAAAAATCTTTGCCGGGTCAACAAGCGGTTTGTGCACAACACATTTTTCTGTCCTGGAACTAACTTTTTACAGAGTGGCCAGCTCTATCTACAATACTGTGACTCTTTGACACAACTGTCCCATTCACAGATAAAACAACAGCACTTTGTATAGCCGAGCTGCGGTCCCAGTGACAGAGCAATGACTTTAAAATCTCCACAGATATTCCAGTCGTACTTGTTGTACTGTATGTGCTTCAACAGCATTTCCATGTTCTTGT
Organism: Silurus lanzhouensis; assembly: GCA_039877035.1. Classification (NCBI taxonomy): domain Eukaryota; kingdom Metazoa; phylum Chordata; class Actinopteri; order Siluriformes; family Siluridae; genus Silurus; species Silurus lanzhouensis. The sequence goes on along the minus strand of JBCEWE010000061.1, from coordinate 812,742 downwards.
AGGTTTCTTTTATGTGTGCTGCATAGCCAACAGGTATTGAAGGGTGAACGTTGCCATTGTGTAACAGAACAGCTTTGAGGCTTAACACTCGAACCTTTCGTCAACACAAAAGCAGTGACTGCCAACTTGTGCAAAGAATTTGGCTATATAATCTTGGCTGCTTCGAAAAACAGACATTTTCGTACCTGGTGACTGCAAACACCTGCAGTCTCAAACTCAGCAATTCGGCTTTTGCTTTTGACAGACCCAAATCTCTGACCAAATCGTTTAATTCTGTCTGTGTTATGATATGTGGTTTGCCTGAACAGCACGGTTTAAAATCCAGATCATTGTCACTGCCAGTTCCCTGCATTGCAGTTTTTTACAGTCTGGTTTGTTGAAAGATTTATGATCAAACTCTTGATGTCACCCAAAATGAGGATGGGTTCCCCTTTTGAGTCTGGTTCCTCTCAAGGTTTCTTCCTCATAACATCTAAGGGAGTTTTTCCTTGCCACAGTCGCCACGGCTTGCTTATCAGGGACAAATTCACACCATTCACCTTAACTGTTGATTTGTGTAAAGCTGCTTTGAGACAATGTCTGTTGTAAAAAGCGCTATACAAATAAACCTGACTTGACTTGACTTGGTTTGTCTAAGGTCCATTCCTCTGGTGGTTTTGGAATCGGAGGTCATCATGTGTCACGGGAGTCATTGCTGAAGGTAGATTAGGGTATTCAAATGACTTCTTGTATTTAGCAATGAAACCAAACACATCAGTCAAACAGTAGCCATCCATCACATGGTCTTTTTGTTCTCGCCATTTCATCGGGACAGCAAACAGCATTTCTTTCGAGAGTCTCTGAGCCGAGCTCTCAGACAGCCAGCACATGTCGCACGGCAAATGTGAGGCGCCCATTCCTTGTCTTGATCACCAATTTTACTGATGATGTGCTTTCTTCACAAGAGCAGTCATTGAGCGTCAAGACATTGATGAGATACATTGACGAGATATATTGACTGACACCAATCGTCTTGTAAAACGTATCTTGTGCTACTAAGACAATGGTATAAACTGAAACGATACGTACACACTATGAGGTCAATATTAATCCAATGAGCAGCATTTGTGTATGCAAGTCACTTTTATAGCCTGCTGAGACAGTGTGAAGCTGGCTCCGGCCTGCCCTGGCATGCCGGGGCTGCATACTTTGACAGAACAGCTTCCAACCTGCCCTGATTTCATGCCTGGACATGCCCAGACTGCACAAAACATTGTTTATTGGTTCATTTTTGGACACAAATATAAGAAAAAAACCTGACAACACTAAAGATTGCAATGAAGCGGCATAGGCAAATTTAGACGTGATCTTTTTCGTGATCAGCACCCAAAAGTGTTCAGGAAGCAAAAACTTTGTTGTGCCTGCTTATTTGTGTAAGCAAGCTGTATTATAACTAAATATCTTGTTCTCCCAAATTTAAACTGAACAACCAACAATGACATTAGTAGTGAGAACAGACACACCAGGCCACCCTGGGCCACCCCTTATCTTTAGTTCTGAATGTTAAGTAAACCCTTAAACAATTGTGAATTACAAGGACATTATGCGCAGCCCAAAAACCAGGATCATTAACACATTTCAACATTGTGCTATATAAGTCTTAAGCACCTTATTGGACCCCAAGAATTCAAACATGCGAATGAGGATTAGGTAATATTTAAGAAACACCCACAAGAATGCACACCATATGTGTGTTAACCAGCCTAGGAGCCATGACATGGTACTTATGCTTGAACATTCTTCTAAGTGTTGAAGGGCTACATTAACATTATGTGGTGGTTTTGTATAGACTGAGGCTAAATGAGGTTATTCAGGTGTTTTTTCATGAATAAAAGCAACAACACAGCATGATGTTTGATAGGAAGCCTTTCATCAATTTGTTGATGGTTGCAGTGTTACGAAATAGCACTAAAAATGTTACACATTCAAAGTAAAATACACTAAATACATGTCATACCTTCCATACCCCAGGACTTTGTAGGACTGTTGTATCTGAATGCCCTCCTGTGCACATGCACACACATGCATTTACAAGGCCTTCAAGCAAATCATGTTGCAATGAATCACTCACATTTCTTTGCCACAAATACTTTCATTATTTAACCGTATTTGCTTTGGAACCTTTTCATTTTGTTGTAACAAGGTAACAACAAAGCTGCCGGGGCTAAACATTTATTCACCAGGTCACCCAAGGTTACTGAATCTTACAGTTTTAATGAGAAGCTGTGGAGATACATAAAACATGTAAAGTTAGAAAAGATATACTTGATACAATTTTACTTCAGTAAAAGTGCAGCCTTTAAACTTTCCCTGAGTAAAAGTACAAAAGTATTTACCTTGAAATGTACTTAATTATCCAAAGTGCTATGATTTATTATGGCAATAATGTTCCTTTTATCATTTTTATCACGAGACTCCTGCTTAATTAACAGTGAAAAGACTGTGATTCTTAACACATCTATTAATAGTAAGATATCAGAGTCAAACACTGATGGATATCTAATAAAATTATCATGAGCCCAAAACCTTTTTCTCAACTACATCAAAATGTCACACAAAGGAGGACACAGGTGTTGTGGCATGTTAGAGTCAGGAGTTCCATCATTTATTACTCTCTAAAAGTTCTGCTTTCTGTTAAACTGGTTCTGAACTGTATGTTGGTCATGAGTACATACATGTACAGAGGAGGGACATGAGATATATTGGTGGGAGAATGCTGAGGATGGAGCCACCAGGAAGGAGGAAAATAGGAAGGCCAATGAGAAGGTTTATGGATGTGGTGAGGGAAGACATGCAGGTAGTTGGTGTAAAAGAGGCAGATGTAGATGACAGGGTGGTATGGAGACGGATGATCGCTGTGGCGACCCCTAATGGGAGCAGCCGAAAGAAGAAGAAGAAGATTAGATTAATCATGGAACCAACTTGTGGTGGCCTAAATTTGCTGTCTGCATCTTCCATACAGGGGTTTCTTTGTAGGCAGATCTTAAGTTTGTGGAAGATCTGAAGTTTCTGCTGGGCCGATTTGCACACATCAAGCAGAGGAGATTGTGCAAACTGCACATCTCAGCGTGCATAACAAGTGACTGCAAGTCTATTCAGTTCAGTATATTGTGATTCAACGTAATTTAACTGAACAATGGAGAAGGACGAATGATTGCAAAAACTGATCCAACCCTAGAATTGTGGATTAGCAGAAATCCCAATAATGTAGCAAATGCAACAAGGGTGTTACAGTTGATGGTGTGGAGAATATTTGCACTAAGTGCTGTATATCAAGCAATGAGTAAATATACAGAGTGCAGTGATGCATAGATAACACAGTAAACAGTGCAGTGAGATATTAGTACATGTGTTAATCTCAAGTCCAGACATTGGTTTGTTGCCTTATTTCATTTGGTCTGCACTAAATAATATAAAAATATATTTTAAAAAAATGGACTATTGGACCTAAAAAATCTTTACAGCTACAATTCGAAAATATGTTTTAATTGTTTTTAAAGAAATGTTAGCACCAATTTTATTAGCTAATTAATGCATTCAGCTTCTGGCATACTTCAAGAGTCTGGTTTATTGGATTTAATCAATGCAATCAATAAGAGCTTTGAAAAAATGAACATCCCTTGAGTATCTTGTAAATGCATAGAAAAAAGTCACCTATGATAGCTAATTTATTCTGGTAATGCTAATAAATGCTATAAAACGATGCTATAAATGCAATAATGCTATAAAAGCCGATCTATATAAAACTATATACATTTTTTTTCATCAATACCAGGTTGATGCTACTGTTCAGGTTGATTGTATTCAGGTTTGGGTTGGGGAAGAAGTATCTTGATTTATAGCTCACAGGAAATATGGCTTTGTTTTTTTATCTGACATACTATATATATATATTATATGTCCTTACTCAATGTATTTATAACATCATTTGTCTTGACAGGTTACAGAATATAAAGGCAACACTTTGACCTCTCTAGGATGGTTTTATGGTAATTATGATAATTAATGATAATTTATGATAATTATTTATGTACAATTGTACTCCTCTTAATTATAATAATTGTTAAGCATTAGGGTACAGGTATATTTGCCTTCTTACCACATGGTACTAAAGTCCAATTGAATACAAAAAAAAAACGTCATTAACACTGATACCAATCACATTTGAATTCTACTTGTTCATGTGAACGTTTTTCCACAATGCAATGTAATAAACCTTTTGCACATTGTAGCAAAAATAATAATAATTAAGATTTCTACATGTTGTATACCCTTTAAGCAGCAGGTATGGATGTTACCTTACAGCCAAATACCTTTGGGATGAACTGGAACTGCACTTTTATGCCCTTGCACAATAATAAAGCCTGAGCTCAATAATGCTCTTAAGTTTATGTTAACAGCAAAGGGGGAATAAAACACGGATCAGGATGTTTATATGGGTGTGACCGTCAGGCGTCTACTACATTTTGGGCTTCCTTCCACATATCTGGAAATCTTTAGTTTGTGAGAACAAGGTCTGTCAGTATCTACACTTCCAATGGACCATATATATATATATATATTTGACAGATGGATAATAGAGAGTGTCCTGACATGCTGTCTCACTGTGTGTACCATGTCTCTGCAAGACAACAGACATTCCCACCCCCATCAACTAAATGTCCCAGAGAAACAAAATACTGTTCCAATGTTCACAGTCCTGGTCCTGGGGGTGGGGAAAATACTAACCCAAAATACTGGTCAGAAAATCAACAAGACTGAAACAAACACATTCCTAAGTCTATTTGTGCCAAAACTTCTTGTTGGTTTAAAGGTCTGTATTCACAAAATATTTTTTAACTACTCATCAACCAGTTTGATCTAAAATAACAAATTTGCTCAGTTTAACTTTTATTATATGTTATTATTATTAATTAATGATATTCATCTATGTAAAGCTATGTGATTTAACAAATTAGGAAACAGCTATTTTTAGAAAAGGCCTGCGGCTACTCATGTGGTCCTTGCGTGCCGCAGGCACCATGTTAGTGACCCCTGATATACACTATAATAAAACTGCCCAACATATCTTTATGGACTGATTGGATATATACCATGGACTGTTTACTCCTTTTCAAGTCAAGTCAAGTCAAGTGGCTTTTATTGTCATTTCTACTATACACAGTGGTACACAGTACACAGTAAAAACGAGACAACGTTCCTCCAGAACCCTGGTGCTGCACTAAACAACAACATAGAGCTACAACCAGAGGTGGGAGACTCGAGTCATATGACTTGACTCGAGTCAGACTCGAGTCACAATTTTCTGGACTTGAGACTTACTTGACTAGATCTCTGAAAAGACTCGACTTGACTTTAGACTTGCTCCTTGTGACTTTAGACTTGACTCGGACTTGTGCCTATTTACTTGAAATGACCTGTGGAAAATATTTTTTTTTCAATTATTGTGATTTTTTTTATATATATTTAAGAATGGACTATATATTTTCCAATAAGTCGGCGAACCCAATCCACTCTTCCGCATGCGTAAACCGCTAGACGCTATCCGGAAGCCGCTTGCCGCCTGCCAAAACAGCAGATCCCTCCGCGGACAAGACAACATGTACACCGCAACAACACCAGCCCCACCCCCGAGGATAATAAAGTTCGGGTTTAGAGATTACGCGTACATGGCCAGTTTGATTTTTTGCAAATGCAATTCACTGTAATTTGCCTTCACATTGGCATTATTTTAAACTGTCCAAACATCACAGTTTAACATTGAAGTGGTCAAGGGTTAAAGTTGTTATGGCCAAATACATAAATCTGGTTTGATGTACGGTAAATTTCTCCATAAATACTGGGGCATGACCTGATAGTTTTATTTTTTTTTTACATTATTAACGATATTAGAAAATTAAATGAAAAGCCCTAGAGTAACATGATCATAATAGTTTGTGGATAACTCTTAACAGAGCAAACAATGTTGGGTTCATCACCTTTTAAAAACCACTGCCTCACTTGTACAGTAAGATTTTTTTTTTTTCTGATATTGATATTCTACTTTGAGTATGCAACCCATTGTTTGGTGTCTGATGAGATGACAGAGTATACTTTACAATTATAGGTATTATTATTACTATATGTTGAGATGGGGACATGTGACTGTTCACTCCATGTTTACACAGATACATCAGGGTATTCATAGATAGAAATGATCCAGTTTAACAACTGTAGTTCTGACTCCTCCTGAGAAGGGAACATCAGCACATTCTACTGTCTAAAAAACTTACAATTAATTCTTGTTTGCTTGTTCATTTAATTTATTTTTATTTTAGAGCATTTAAAGTGCTTCTTAACGATATTTTATTACACACAAGTTAATTTATTTATTTTTGTAACCCAGATGTGGTGTAACATCACCAGCCCTCTGTGTCTAAATAAGTAATAAAAGTCCCTGAGTTAAAAAATGTGTCAAACAAATCTGTGTGCGACTTGGTATGACTTGATGACTAAGTTGGGACTTGACTTGACTTGACTTGACAAAGAGTATGACTTGACTTGACTTGACTTGAGCCTTACAACAGAATGACTTGACTTGACTTTGACTTGCAATGTTAAGACTTGGACTTGACTTGAGACTTACTCCCACCTCTGGCTACAACACACAACACAAAGCTATGTAAAGTGCATCGAGTGCTACCTAGTGCAAACAGTGCAGTACAGAAAAACAGTGCAGACAGACAGTGCAGACAGACAACACAAGACAACACAAGACAAGACACACAACCCAAGTTAGCGCTGACCAGTAAACCTACTGTACACTTCGATAATACAGTACTGTGCAAAGAGAACTGTTAAAAACTATAACTGGGAGTGAATATAAACAGACACTATGCAGTGCAAAAAAAAAAACAGCAGCAGTCAAAAGGTGCAAGGAACAGCATTTAAACAGTGTAATGCGGTCAAGTATTTCAACTGGGAGACAGTATAGCAGTCTTCCCTGTCGCACCAGCAGATCAGGAACAGTTTCTTTCCCTCAGCTGTCAGCCTTCTGAAATCAATAATTAAACGATGATCTCTACATCCAACTCAGTCAGCTTACAGTAACACTACTCATTAACTACACTGTACATTAACATATACGACACCTCTTACTGCTACTGCCTCCTACTGGGGCATTAATATTCTACCTGGTTTTCTTTTCTGCACTTTTATGTTCAGTGGTTATTATATAAACACACACACACACACACACACACACACACATACCTCTTTTCTTTTCGAATAATGCTAAATTCATACTTTCCTCTTGTACTGTATAACTGATTTAGACAGCACTGAGCTGGTCTCTAGACCTGAACCTCACATTGCTCTTCTAAAATATGTATATATATATATATACAGTGGAACCCGGTTATCTCGCCCTCGGTTACCTCGACAACCCTATTAAGTCGATGTTTTTGAAGTGGAACCTCCAAATTCTCGCCTTTTCTAAACATTTTTTATCGGTTATGTCGATTATGTCGTTTTTTTATGTCGCCGAACCCTGATATCTCGAGCACAAGGGGGGAAAAAATTTGCCATTTAACGTCGGTTATCTCGGTGCAGCCGCAGAAGAACTCGCGGAAGTGGCGGAAAAATCAAGTGTTACAGCTGCTACAGGTGTTGTATTGTATACTGGTGAATCTCAGCTGTTAGTTAGTGCACATATGCCTTTTGTGGTTAAATGTTATGCGATGAACGGGAGGCGAAAGTAGAAGCGCGGCGTTGAACAGCACACGGGAGAACGTGGGATGAGCAGCAAAAGCATATGATCGGGGGGAATCAGGGGGGAATCCGCGGTGCGCTTTGGGAAGAAAAGCACAGCCGTTGAGAGAGTGCCGGTGGGAAGACATGTACCGGGATACGCATGCGCGATAACAACGACCGCCGTGAACCAACATATACCAACAATAACGAACAGTGAGAGTGTGGAAGTTTAAATAGGAGCTGGAGATGATGCTAAACGAGCACCATATGTGCGCGATTGAAGCCGAGAGCTTCAGAGAAAGCGGCCGAGAAAACACCTGACACGCTGAAGGGGGCCGAAGGGGGCGTGGCAGGTGGATTCCTGACAGATAAACATGTACTGTATGTATTTTTATAGCATGCCTTCATCAAACAAATCGCGGCAACGCTGTTGTGTAAAAAACCCCTTCAAAAACACGTGCATGCACATTCTCATTTATTAACGCACATCATGTACATAAAGAAATTTCAAGCATGTTAATATATTGCCGCCATTTTGATTTTCGTTTATCTCGATCATCGGTTACCTCGATGCTTTTTGGGGACCCCCTAGGACATTAACATAACCAGGTTCCACTGTATGTATATATATAAATGGAACAACACTGACTCTTTATTCAGTTAGCATGTTTATCCACAAGGCTTAATAATAAAAATAAACCAATAAAGGAAAAAACATGGCTTTATAAAGTAAACTTGTTATGCAGTTCTGTACTGCGGTTGTCTTGAATAAATTGGGTGGAAAAATGAAGAGTTTTGCTCTTTTCCTGTTAACATTTTTATTTTTCTTTAATAAAAAAAAAAAAAAGAAGAATGAACCAATTTGTACTAATCTGCCCCATATAGCTGGGGGGCACATCAAGATACAGTCTTCTGTCCTGGAGTTTGGAAATACAGCCCACATTGTATTATTCTCTGATCTGATTACACCAGTTTGAACCTATTAGACAGTTTAAGTGGGTGTAATGGAGCAGGGACTGTGCATTTGGAGTTGTAAATGGTGATAAAGTGTTCATTCATAATACAGCATGCATGTGTTCACGAGAAATCTGGAAGACCAGAAAGAGAAAGCCGGTGTAAACCTGTACAAATCATGAATCCCCACCCCTTCACAGTAGTAATCACGTTTCCTTTAGACAGTTCAGTCAAATGGAGTGGCTGTTATGTAAGTGCTGTGCGAAGTGAAAGCGGCTCCGGGGAGGGTTGGAGTGCTCGAGAGTTTAGTGTACTGGAGCTCCACGTTGGGTTTTTCGGATTCTTTTGTTTTTTTAATTGATTGTGCCCCCAAGACTGATGCATTGAGTCGGGAGTGCCCTCGCAAGGCTGCACGGTGTATATGAACGACGTGGACAGGACGTGGGAGCGGTATGATCTGTCGCTCAGGTCGGATCTCAGTCATTCACTTTGACATGATGAGAACATGTGATGAGGAATTGCATGGCCCTGGTAGACATCGCGCCCATGAGCTTCCTTCTCATCCTCTTCTTCATCGTGGTCTCGGGATTTGGGAGCAAACCCAGAAAGAATAAATCAAAGGTAAGGGCAAAAAAAAATCAATAATCATTTAAACAGTAGCTCACTGTGACATATATATATATATATATATATATATATATATATATATATATATATATATATATATATATATATATATATATATATATATATGCAAAGTGCTCTCACAGACCTGTAATGACCTGTATAGACTTTTGCATCTTATAATTATACATTGATTAACATGCATTTATATATTATGATCTACATTTAATAGTGCAATAGCAATAGCAATGATTGTTTATGTGTGTGTGTGTGTGTGTGTGTGTGTCGATCTTATATCTACCACCAAACATACCCCTGCATGTAATACTGTGAGCATTAAAAGTTTTGATATTATATATATATATATATATATATATATATATATATATATATATATATATATATATATATATATATATATATATATTTCTTTTTATATATATATATATATATATAATGCAAAATCCTGAATCCTATTATTTGAATTATGAACAAATACATTATGCAGAAAACTTGAAAGTATATATATATATATATATATATATATATATATATATATATATATATATATATATATATATATTTATTTATTTATTTATTTATTTTTTTCTTTGGTTTGAATGCAAGTAAGAGAAATGGAGAGCGTTTTAATTTGTTTAAAGTGACGCATGTTTTTAATCGGGAACACTTTCAGTTTCATATCTAAGAACAGGGTGGAATGTGGGCGGGTTTATTTATATAAAAAAATGGTCGGGGTTTCTTAAAGACATGCAGTGTTTTTTGGATCTCATGGTCATTTGCTGCAAAAAAAAAAGGGCAACCCACAAAACCAAAGTGAAACATTGAACTTTGTCCTGGTTCTTCAATTCAATTTGTTCTTTGTGTGGCACTTTAAACAGTGGACATTGGTTTCAAAGTAGCCTTGCAGAGATAAACAGGTCATAAAAATATTAATTTATATGTCAGTGTCTATAATGTATAATCTATTCCCTGTTGTAAAGACTAGACTCAGAGTCCATCAATAATATATGTGTAAAGCATTATGGAGCTCTTTGTCAGACACACAGACAAATTCAGACAAATGTTTGTGGACACCAGACTGACACACCCATCAATGCGTATAATTGTAGGTCTTCCACAAACTGTTGAAAATTGGAGACTAAAAATTGAATACAATGTTGTTGTAGGTTGTTGTTAAGATTTCCCTTCACTGGATCTAAGAGCTCCAAGCCATATTGCAAACATGCAAAGCAAACTACAGGAAGACATAGTTAACAATGTTGGAGTGGAAAAACTCGAAAGGTCAACACAAAGCCCTGATCTCAACCCCACTAATGAGGTGAACATCATGTACCTGACTAATGGTCTTGTGGTTAAAATGGATGAGTCATGCTTCAAAATCTGGTGGAAAGACTTTCCAGAAGAGTCAAAGCTGCAAAGCATGAAATAACTCAACATGTTAATTAAACAAATGAATGCGCAGATGTTTTGAAGGGAGCGTTTCAGCAAGCACAAGTGGTGTCAATGGAATAAAACATGACAAATTTGGCTGTTAAAAGAAACCAATCAAGAACACATGCCCCAACACAAAGCAGAATCACCACTCTTACTACCCAAACCTTACAGAAAAACATTGTTTTTAAAGTATTTCAAGTTCACATTAAAACAAGTAAGTTCCTGTTTTCCCTTAAGTACAAAGCCGCAAACAGTTTCCCACTCATCTTTACTGGAAGTTATGTGACTGGAAAAAATGCAATTCATGGAAAACTTTTGTCTCAAAGACTGCTGTGTAAATATTTATAGGTCTATTTTTGACTCGGGAGACTCCTTCCAGAAAAAAAAAATAAAAAAATAAAAAATTACATGCACTTAATAAATGACGAATGCTTTTCTAGGTTCAACAAAAACACATTGTCAGTTTATCGTTAGTGTGATCATCTTTAGTGTTTTTAATATACACCCTGTAATTCAGCAGTTAATTATACAAATAATGTCTTGTTAAACCTGTCATTTGGCCAATAAGGAATGACTCAAACCTTTGAGCAATAAGAACTGAGAGTTCCGAAAAATGTATTGCAACTCTTATATTCTTCTATAAGAGGTCCCTAAGTTGTAAGTCAATTTGAATAAAAAATCATAAGTACAATACATAAATAAATAGAAATATTTATTTATATTTACAGTGATCCTTCTGAAAACTGCAACGAATATGGGCCTTTTATGGTATTTTATGTAGTTAAACATTGCAATCTGTACAACAAGAAACTTCCACAAATAAGAAGTGAAAATTGTTCACTGCTAAATATTTCACAGCATGCACTACTGAAATAGGCAGTTGTCATTTTGTTTTTATAGCGTGCACAGTGGGTTCAAGAAAGTCCATGATCCAGTTAAACACTCTAGTATGCATTCATTTCCTATACCTCTTGGGACAGTAATTACGGTGCAGTTGGTCCAAGAAGATGCAGTCTTGTCCCCATTGGTCTTTAGACTCCCAAACCCTATATGATGAGTGAGAATGGATACTGTTCAAACTTTGCGATTGGGATGATGATCTTGCAGAAACACATGTTTGGCCCAGATAAGGTTCTGTGAACATAAATAAGCTGATTAGACTTGAGCAAGAAATGTCAAGCCCAATTTTTTTGCTAAAGCTAAATTTTTGAGGTAAATTATTCATTCCTGTTTGGTATTGATTTATCCTTTCAGGACCAGAGGATAAGGCAAGAAAAGTCAATGAATGGACCAATGAGCTATTCGAGGGCACCATACACACATTTACAAATATGAGGTAATAGGTAAACAAAGGAGTAGATATGGATTATAAAATGTATGCAGTTGTCAATGGATAATAGGTTCATCTTGCTTTGACCTTTTCAACTTTCACATCCAGTGCAGTAATAATGAAAAAGCTTCAGTGACTGTGACTCTTTCTAATAAAAATCAAGGTCAGTCCAGTTCATTTTGTATGGCATGAGAGAACTATTCTCTATTTAAGTTCTATTTGTTGCAAGCCTTGTTTTTAGAATCACACATGGCTGTATGATCACATTTATTTAATATTCTATGGTAATTCTATTGAGGAATACATAAATATAAAGTGAAACTTTACCAGTTGAACAGTTTGATCAACCTGTGAGATTGTGTTGCAATAGTTACTTTTATTTAGCTTGAACAGACTCACACACTATATAAGTGATATACAAAATTCAAAAGATTTCATGGGAAAGTTAATTTTCGAAAGTGTTTATCGCTTATTGATTGCATTTATAGAGCATTGGATTTAAAACTTGCAGGATTCCTTGACACTGTGAATCTTCCAGTAGCTGCTGTCATCAATTATCAAGGACATAAGAGCCAAAATGTCACTAATAAAAGGACAAGCAAAGAAAAATGTGCATATATAAAGTGTACAATGTGCAACGTAAACATGAAAGACATGCATGTGCAAAGTCCTGCAAAAGGTACTGTAGATTTAGTAGAAGTCCATGCTGTACTTCACAATGGTGAGGAGATGTATTTGTGTTACTTGCATGTGCAAAGAATCTAGAAGACTCTGTAGCCTTGCATGTTATTTGCATTTGTGTGTAGGAATAATGATGACACTTTTCAGGATCAAAGGGATATCTGTGTTTGCAGTGGGTGGGAATTGACGAGCTGATGGTTTGTGGGTAAAACGTGTTTTCCATGTTTTACTAATGGAATCTTACCCATGGGATGTGGAAACAGTAAATAAATAATGGTGTAATAATGGCAGTAAAGCACTAATGGTGCCCAGCACTTTGCAAAACAAACATATGCCTGATGCATTCTGTTGCAATGCGGATGCATTTTTTTAAAAAACCTCCCAAAATATGGCAACATTCCATTCTTTCTACAGACTTCCAATAGCTACCCACAACAGATTGTAAAGACTGATGCTTGCCAACCAAAGTAAAAAATAGACCACCTTTGCTTTGGAAAATGCCCCCTGAGCTATTCAATACTTTCACTGTTCTATTAGTACCCCATGCCTTTGCAGAAATATGCATCCATCTTCTTCTCTGTCTTGGATTCAGCAAGAGGAATGAACTTACACTGGTTATCCAAACTGAGTCATTCTGCGCTTTTAAACAAAGACAGATGACTCACCCGTCTATCAAACATCAGCGTCGAACCGCCACTGAATAGAGCTCTAAACCATATTGAACACCTTTAGGGTAAATTGGAACACTGGCTGCACAACAGGCCTCCTCACCTACATCAGTACCTGACTTTACTAATGCCCATGTGGCTGAATGAGCACAAATCTCCAGAAACATAATCTAGTAGAACGTCTTCCCAGAATCTGAAGGTTATTATATTACAGTTTTTTTTAATATTGTTTTTAAATATGGCAAAAAGGAACTAAATGTGAAATCGGATGCTCAAAAAGCACATACGGATCAGATGTCTATAAACCTCAATCCATATATTGTAATTTATGAAGTAAACCCACACTGGGCTGTTTTAGATAATCTTGATGTGAAGTTCATATTTATAAAACTATTTTGCGAAGGTTTTAAAGAAGTACACGCTCAAAAACATTTCCACAGTATATTATGTTTTGCTATTGTTGATTGTACAGGAGCTAATTTATTTTTGGCTAATTGCTCCACATGAGGGAAGTACAAAGCCTGATGAAATGTGCACTTGGATCACTTGGCTCATTTTACAAGTTTCATGACTGCATATGATATTCAGTTTTTGTTTTTTTCCAAAGTCCTATTTAATCTACAATTTAGTAGTATATCTATTTAAAAAAGAGCTTACTTGCATACCGCTAACCAGCACTTACGAAGACTAAGAATGCTACGGTGGCTAAACATTTAGCAAGGTAGTTCCCTCTAGTTAGCCTGCTGGAAAATTCCAGCTTGGTCCAACCTATCAAAACACTGGTCAAACTGGTCAAACTGGTTATCTTCCAGTTACTTACCAGGTTACTTAATATTCCAGTAAACTGATTACACACTTTTCATATTTTCTATGATCTAAAAAAAGTGTGTTATGTGTGTCCTTGACTATATTTATGCCATTAGTTAACACCGCTAGCTTTACGCTTATCTGTTAACATGCTGAGGCATTTTGTTTGTCTCCCATTAAAGTGAATTGTCACTGCAATACAATACAAAGTTCTTCTAAATAATCACATTTACCCCATTATATAACATTTCTATCTTGATGGGCATGGTATTTTTCAAGATAACTCTGCCCCATCCTCAGGGCATTTGGGCTCACTGAACAGTTTGATGAGTAGTTAAATTATGAGTCAAGTGCCTTTAGAGAGAATTTTGAGTCATGGGTTAGACATTTCTCTATACTAAAATCATCAAAACACTACTGGGGGAGGGGGGGGGGGGAATCCTAGAATAAGAATTGTCAACAATTTGTGTCTACAACGAGTGTACACACACAAAATTAATTTCTTTAAAACATTGCTTTTCTTTCTTGCAGAGAACCGTGAGGTGTATCTGTGTTGTTTGGTGCATTGGCCGTAATCTGGAGTACCATATAACCCTCGAGGGCTGGAATTCGTTCTTAATTCTAAGGTATATCACGCAAATATATGTCAACAATGAAATGGGTGATGGAACATTAGTATGCAAAATTCTTATGTATCAAAGAAAAGGTATTTTGTATTTCAGTCTTGTTCAGTAGACATTCCTTATCTTTGAATCACTGAGGTTGAGAAATAAGGCTACTTTGGCACTTTGGAAGCAATCCCCCCCCCATTATAATATTGTTCAAGGGAGGAGGATAGTAGTCCAACTCATTCTGTGTAGAGCATGAACACTGTCAAAATATCAATTCATGTTGTTCATGTCAATATGATCAAATGAGGTAATTTTAAGAGAGGTTTTTTTCTTCACACACTTGCCTTCGATTATATTCTGTTTTGAAGAGTAACTAGGTCAAATGGAAAATTTTAGAAATGGTGCACTTGTGTCATTTAACGCGAATACACGATAGCGGAAGTTGGTGCAGGGAACGATTTATTTATATAATAAGATAAAAGCAATGTGAACGAGTCATCATCAAGCAAGTAACAAGAAACAGAAGAAACCAAAACTTGGAAGCATTTAACAAGAAACGTGGACCAAAAACGGCTCGGTAAACAACAGAGTTTATTGAACATGTAACTTAGCTACATTTAATGGAACTAGAGGGGTACTTGAACAAAGACTAATCCAAAAATAAACTTCAAATTAACAGCTGTAAACACTTAAGAGATGTGAAGGGGGATTACAAGACAAACGGAGAGACACGCATGGCTATACAAACATGACAAATGTGGAAGTGTGCTAGTGTTGCAAGCTGATGCAAACTAGGTAAGCTAGATAACCTCGGTAGTCTAGCACTCGTTAGCTTGCCTTCAGTGGCCTGACTGGATCATAGTGGCAGAGGCAACACTGTTGACCTTTGGTATGAACTTAACTTGTGGAGCCCTCTTGTTGGCTGCTGATTCAACATATTTTGGCACTTGAAAAGCCCTTATGTCAGCCTCATGCTGCTGACATGCTGGGACATATAATGCCTGCCACTTCAGTGAGCTTCTGTAAGCTTGGCAATTGTGCTCACTAGGTCGACCAAAAGGCAAAGCTAGTCGTGGGTGACTTCCACAGAGAACTTACTACAGGAAAAAATGTGCACGATCACAGAATTAATTTTTTATTACTTTTCTCTTCATATTTCAAAGGTTATAAACGGAAAGCAAATTATGGCAATGGTGAAACATCAACACACCGATTTCTTTTCTGTACAAACAAATCGATTAGGGGAATTCACTCTGTCACATTACTCCCTAGTGATGGAAGGAGCATCCGCAGGCAAGAAAAGTAGTTGTGCATCGATACTGTTCTCAGTTAATAAAAATAGTCTCAGGAACTCAAAGTCAAGCTGTGAACAGTAAATGGTTCCTCCATTGCTAATTAATGAACAGAACTCAAGGATAAATCAGATACACAGCAGTGCAACCATTATGAGGCCAGTCAGAGAAAAGTCAGGCCCAAAAGTAAAAAGTACAAACTTAGAAACCGCCAGAAAACAACAAACAACGATTAAGCTACTAATAAGCTGCTACTACTGACGCGTCTTTGAGGCTACAGAAAATTTAATTACGCCAAATAATACTATAGAAAACATTAGATGTGGGCTGATTCTACTTAAAAGTGTCTCTGTAAATCGATTCATTCTCCACATGACAATTGTTTGTACAACTTTATACAAATGAAAAGCAGGTATTAAATTTGTAGGTAAACAATTTCACCAAATAAAACGATATCTCAGTTTCATGTGGTTTCTTGAAATAACCAGTTTTGAAATGATCTACACATCCAAAGTATCTGTAACTATACTTTGTGTATATGTCATGTTGTGTTCTGCAATGTTTTGCATTCATATCATATCAAGCAGAACCTGCTTTCAACTCATCTTACTGCTTTGTGTAATTAATGTATACGCATACTGAGGGAAACATTTTCAGATCTTAATGAGAACATAGTATAACAAGAAATGGTAAAAAAAAACATCCTAATTTTTATAATATCTAAAATATGATTTTCTCTGCCAAATTTGCATATTACTGCAGTAATTCTTTGTAAATCAACCGCTAACTGTGCGTATACACACACCCACACATACACACAAACTACCCACTTGTGCAAAGTGAATGGGTAGTTTAAAACCTAATATTTCTCATCTCTGTGTAGTTGTCTGAGTGTATTTACGACTCATGTGGATGCTCACAGTGAACAGAGCCTACAAGAACTGCAGATTTTGCTCAAAAACATGACTCCCTTACTTGAGGTAAGCTATATTTTCACTTAGTATTCAAGCTACATATTATACTTACCTTATAGTATATATTAAGTTTGTTGGCTTTTCCTCTTTCTTCTCTAAATATTTATCTGCTCGAAAAAATGATCAGGTATTTAATGCTAACTTTGGTTTTAGGTATCGAAAGCGTCCTTGTATGCACCTATGCCAAGCGTACAAGTAAGTTTATTTTGCTCAGACGATCAAATAAATCAACCAAATTTTCTGGATTGAACTTTGTAAGCCTGTTAAATGATTTCTAACTGTACATATAACAATGCCTAATAATACCGCTACATGATTTAGTACATGTGCAGTAGAGGATGTAATTGCTTTTAGCTATTACTGCTGTTAATGGAGTTTCCTCCTGTTTATAGGGATGCACTAAAAAGTTAATGCTTTGCTACCTGCTGGAATTGAATGTCATACTTCACGAGGAAAACGGTGAAGAGAAACACCTATCTGTAATTTACGACCTTATAAAACATTATAACTCCGCCGACGTAAGTCTGCTGTAATGGCATTTTGGCCTTTTTTTTTTTTTCGCAGTTCATATATATTGATATATTTTTGCAGTTCTTATATTTATCTCCAGGGGAAGTAGTAGTTCAGTGGTTAAAGATGTTGAACTTCTGATTGGAAGGTTGCCAGTTCAAATCCCACCACCACCAAGCTTCTACTTCTGGGCCTTTACATTTATGGCATTTATGGCAGATGCTCTTATCCAGAGCAACTTACGGTATTCTGAATTCTACAGTGAGCAATTGAACAGTGGCAGCTTGATGGTGCTGGGATTCAAACTCACAACCTTCTGATTTAAAGTCCAACATCTTAACCGCTGATCTCCCTCACCGACTGCTCAGTTATATAAATGAGATAGTTGAAAGTCACTGACAAATGCTGTCAATGTAAATACTGTATGTTCATTGTTGAAGTGTTTAAATCCTGGGGAAATATAGCTGACAAGTTTCAGGTAGCTAAGGAGGCCTGAATATGTGGAAATCGCTATCAGCCAATCATTTAGGAGCAGTGCAATGCTAATACTCATACAGATAGGGTACAAATTTAGCTCATTTAGTTTATTGTAGTGACCGTGGCCTGTTTGTTGTTGGCTGGTTTGAGTTTTTTAGAAAATCACCTGGGATTTTAGTACATAGAAGTGACATGAAAAAACAAACAAAAAAACAATCCAGAGAGAATTGAAAGAAATACATTAGCATTAAAAGATACAAAAGAGTAAAGAATGCCCAGACCGGTTCAAAGCCGACATTATGTGCACATAAAAACAAATGACACCTTTTTATAATTGAACAAAAAACATCTTACCTTAAGGCAGATGTGCTCAAACAGCAGAAGACAACATTAGTTCCACTACCATCAGCTACTGTACAAACAGGAAACGCAAGCTAAAGAGAGAACAGGAATCAGCAAATCTGGATACTAGGACATCTAACAGCACTACCCAAAGCATTACCAAAGTTACTGATGTTAAAGTTTTTCCTGCATTCTGATGTTTGACGTGAACCTTAAATGAAGCTCTCACACTGCATCTGCATTGCTTATATAATTAAAGAAACGTGATTCAGTGCTTTTACATCCATTTTTCTTTTTTTTTTTTTTTTCCACATCGTTCTAGCATTGCAGCATGTGTTCAAAGTGTGAAGCTCACTCACTTGCCAACACCACAACGTTCTCTCAAAGGATGAATTCATTTGTTATGATGCTGCTTACAAATATGAACAACACTTCTAAATTTATGGACTGTGATTAGCACACTAAATGTACACCAAATCCAAGATGTAAGTAAATGTAAGTCTTATTTTTCTGTTGTTTTATTTTTTTGCATGTAGCCAAACAGACTGAAACTGTATTAATGCCACAAACTTTAATGCAATGTTAATATTTATTATTAACACAGAGAGCCTACATTATACAAAGTCGTTCTTATGCTTAGGTCAAATGTGCTAATTTGATCTATCTATTGTCTTTAGTTTTTACAAATGTTCTATATCTATTTTTTTTATACAAGTTGGGTTTCTTTTCTTTAAATATGTTTTATGTAGCACATTGGAATAACTGTGATAAAATGTTTGAATTCCTAAAACTTCTTACTATGTTGAGGGAGGAGATAAGAACACTGTTCTCATAGCAACTTCCTGTCAGCTGTAATTATTCCAACTAGACATACAGTAGGCTTATTCTGTGTTTATGAAAATACTCCAACTATGTGCTGTCTTGTCTATAGGAAAGATGATGTAGGAATGTTAAACTTTGTGTTTAAGGTCATGTTTTGCCCAATAACTCTTCTTGTTTTTTATTAAGTGGGTTGACTGTTTGAAAAAAGCTCTAAATATAGAAGTGGATCAGCCTTAAATCAGACTGTTAAAGCGGGATGGGTTCGCCGGACAGGTTTTCTAGCTATTTATCTATTTGTACATATTCTTTGTTAATGCATTTCTCAAAAAAAAAGAAAAAGAAAAAAAAGTAATCTGCCCTGGGTTGTAGTTTAAAAGGAAAACCAGTTCAAGCACTTCCATATTACTTTCACTGTACTCTAATACTTTGTTGCTGGGATGAAAATCAATATCTTCATGTCGGAAAAGTGTCGGAGGCCCTCTTCAGGTGAGACGAGATCCTGAAAGGATTAATAAATGAAGGGAAAAGTTAGGAATGACAAACAGACTAGGTCAGCAGCGGTGTTACAGTCTTTGTTTTGGACTGCGGTGGTGAAGCAGGACCTCAGGAGTTTTCAGAAGAAGCTGATTTAATGGACATTCTACATACCGGTCCTCACATATGGTGCACACATCTTATTGTCTATTCGCTACATCTGTACAGAGCTACATGTTCGGACCATTCGGAGTCTAAATTAAACTAATAAAGCAGTTATTCACATTGTGAGCCGTCGCCGTATGTCACTTGCTTTCTGTTTTATACTTTCTGAATTTTGTTACTGAAAGTTTAATGTTTGAATGTAATAAAGTACAGCTCAGACTTGCTGTGAGGTCACTTTTAGAAGCAATCGATAATTAATGAATCACTGACATCCTTATGCTACAGCACTACTGCTCTTTCTAATCTGATTGGTCTGAATGTGTTGTCTTTAGCAGCAGCTCTAATTGTAGCTCTGGCTAGTCACAGGTTTAATTATTAATTATTAGGGTCTTAGAATTAAAACCTCATAATGGACAGTAACAGTATCAAGTGTTTTCTTGGTCAACTTCAGTCTTACCTGTTGATGAAAATACACCATGACAAAACTAGTCTGCATTGTTTTCATTGTGTTGCAAGAGACTTGGAATGTTTTTATAACCTTAAAATGTGGGCAGAAAATGGTGAGGTTGGGCTTCAGGTTGGATGAAAAGCTTTCGATAAAAGATATGAATGCTATTTGATCTGTGTTTGGGCATTAGAAGTGAGACGCCGAGCAGCTCTTTATGCCTGCTTTACATTACCCAACATCAGAACACAGTATTGGATTTCACATTTTCCCTTTTTTTTCCATTTTGGAAAAATGAAAGCTCTATTTAATGTGTCATGCCGGATACACACATGTCCTGAACTTATTTGACTTCCCACTGAGAGACAAAGGCCATTGGCATTCTGCCATTATAATGTGACCTCATATGCTCTTGGTCCATTAGTGTATGCTTCAGGTTTGTATAATATTTTTCCTAAATAATTGCTATTGATCTAAAACATATTGCACAGCCAATTCATGAATGTCCATGTGCATTCATTTTCACTAAAGGTAATAGTATTTCTTTATGCCAGTTTATGGCAGGTTCTTAATATAGCACTGAAAGCATTCGCATTTTCAGAAAGGCCCACATGGGTGTGTACAATCAGACCGAAAAAAAAGAAGTGCAGACCGGGTGCAAAAACTTAGCTTAAAAAGTACTTTCGTGCAAGTTGAGTTTGGATGTTGAGTGAGGGAAAAAAAACAACATGGAGGTCACAGAGTTGGTGGGAAATGTTTTGCTAGTGCCTGAATACCAGGAGATACTTAACAGACATTTGCCGGTATCTGATATCACAATATGGCTGCCAACAGTCAAGTCACACGAAGCAGCTCCTAGTGATTTTCTGGCATCGAATCACATCACCATCATCTGCTTATTCTAGTCTAAGCATAACAATAAGTAGTGATGACTTTAATCTAGACTGCACGCTCAACATTATTGTTATCTACACGATAAGTGAGGCCTGGTTATTGGTGGTACAGTGCATGCTTGTGGGAGGGCACAGTTGACAAAAAAACCCAAACAAACAGCATTTGTGAAGTTTTGTATTTACAGTTGTGAGATGGATCCTGTATCCACGTGTATTGCACAGCAAATAAAAATAAAACTCAAAGGTTTGACCACTCTGTGGCTCGAACACTTCATATAAATACATACTACAGACCAAAAGCATGTTCACAGAGGCGCATACAAGAATCTCTCATACAACATTCTGTACACAACCATTTATATCTGGCCCGGTCCTGTGTTAACATCGGGGAAATAAAATATATTTTGGTCTTCAGTGTATGTTCATTTATATAAACGAAAAGGAACAATGATAAAAAAAAGAAAGCCCACAAACAACAAACCCCAACACACACACACACATCCTAACTGAACAATGCTTTAAAAAAACGTAACTTTAATGACTTTATAACACGTATAATAATTATTATACTGCACTCAATGCAGTGAACAGTTGAAAATATACATATACTGTATATACATGCATGTTTATTTCTTTTAGATCCTTACATGACCAAACATTATTTTCCATGAAGATGAACAAGAAGACTGTGTGAAGCAGAGTCCCGTCCCGTCCCGTCTCATGAGTCCACTTTCCCGTATGTCCCCTCTGGCGGCCGGTAGTACTTGGGGAAGGCCATCAGCTGCAGCATGTTAAAAGCATACTTCCTGCATTTTATATTCTTTTGCACGTTCTCAATCCGGCAGCCTTCTCTGATGACAGGGAGATGGAGAGAAGGAGAGATGATAATGGAGTTATGAGAGGATGAGAGTAATGCTGATGATGCCCATTAATGAGCTGCACATATTATTGCATCTTAAGTTTTTTATTCAAAGTCTATATTACAGGTTAAAACCCTTCCATACATTTTTAAAATGATTGCTTAATTACTCCACACTGCTGTGAATTCTTAAATCCGACTGGTCCAAAGGTGATCATTTTCTATAGCAGTATGTCTGACAGTAGTGCGGATTATAATTCAAATCACAGGTACATACGATCCACCCATTTTTCTACAGTAAAATCTCATTCATAAGAATATATATGAAGCACGATCCACATTTCACAAGTGTAAAACTAAGCAGATGGTTGTTGATATGGTAAGGAGATGATTATTATAGAAGGAGTCTCCAGTGTCGGTGCTGCCATGGGAAAGGCTTCAGAACAGGAGTTTCAGTTTCTCAGTCGCATCCCAAACTGTACTATAAACTGCTTTGGTGTAAGTGATGAGACTAACTTGTCTTGTGACTGTTCAGCGACTTCCAATGCAACTCTTAATGGTTAAAAATCATGTCATATATCATTATTCAGGTCTTCGTCTTCAGTGAGCACTTGATAATCTTTGGTAGGGTTGTGGTCAATTTTTGCTTATTAATTTTGGATAAATAGAGAAAAAAATACATTGTTGGCAAATTGCTGTAGCATGAGAAGAATAAAACACTTGGTGTGCTGTCATTGGAAATGAATTAACTTGGGGTAATAGCAGGGTGGTACCCCACCAGCGCATAGATCGTTGTCCCAAAACAGCATGCTGCATGCTTCATTCCTCACATATTGCCGGTCTGGTATTTAGAGCTGAATAAAGACTAAAATGAAACAATTGCAAGTTTGAACCTGTGCTCAACATTTAACTGTGTGAACACCAAATCCAGAACATACACTGACAATTACAATTCCATTAAACAAAACCAATCAAAATATCTAAAACACAACTTGCCTGACTGCTCAAGTCAGAGCATGAAATGATGTACTAAGTCAGAGGCCAGAGTTAAGGGGATCGTCTTGCAACTCTTGGCAGTCTGAGCGAATGACGCAATGGCCTCATGAGAAATAAGACCGACATTGAGCTCGCGGCTGCACGTTGCTTTAGTGTCGAATGGCTGGACTAGATGTAATAATAGTTTGAGGTTAAAAACCTGTTGTCTTATTACATGCCATAATGACTCGCTTTTTAATGTGCAACTGCTGTAAAGTGAGAAACAAAACAAGCAAACCCCAGAGAAAGCTGTTAAAAAGGATTACAGCGCAGGGAAATGAGAAGTGAGTAAACAAGTAAACACCCCTGAGGCATGGCAAAAAAGAGAGGGTGCGTTTCACACCCAGAGCAAGTGAAGAACAAAGTTAGACAGCACGAGGGTCTTTATGGTATAATCAGCAGTTTATTGATATTTTGCAAGCAGGAAAACAAGACTTAAAATGAGCCACACTACCAGCAGGTGAGAGCTAACGAGCAGAAGAGCGATTGGGTAGAATTGGCGTGGCGCCGGCTTGTGATTGGCTATGGAGCCTGCCTCAGGGTCGTCCCATTGGGCACCTTCGCCCTGGGCCAGCCGACTGCTGAACGAGCCGAGGACAGAGAAAGAGAGAGAAAGAGAAAGAAAGGCAGAAGGAGAGAGATAAACACACAGACAAGTGTAAGAGAGGGTTAGTAAAATTAAAAATTTATCCCAAAGACACAGACGCACACACATCGCACACTCGCTGATATGTGGCTGGTGACATGAATTACGCCTTAGGGTATGAATAATGAATGGAGCTGCATAGACGTAAGATGAAGAAAGCCATATATGACTGCAGTTTTATTCAACTCTCAGATAATGGAAGCTATTCTGCATTTTACTTTCATTTTCAGCAAAAAAAAGACCCCACAACAATGATATATTGATTTGCTCTTTAAAGGAATAGCTTCTGCTCTTTTACGATCTAAAGAAATGCTAACGCTAGCTGGGATTTTCCTGATAGTGTTGAATGAGTTGCTTATTTGCCCCTCCACCCACTTTCCCTCACTCACACACATACACGTCCCACACACAGGGACAGTGTGTGTTCTTTCAAGCTTTAAAAACTGTTGCCAAGAGTCTTTAGATGGTTTAGATTGTTTCTGAAGAACAACAAAAAAAAGCTGCCTCAAGCACTTCTTTTTTTAACCTTCATAATAACAAGCTTTTGGCAAATTCTTGTTTAGCAAACAGGCACAAGGTGCTTTATCATGAGCAGAGTCCAGGTGGATTCAAGGTAGATCTTTAAATGAAGTGGGAATTCATCTTTGATGGGACTTGTGAGGCAGTAATGCTACCATCTGTACTTGGCTAAATGAAATACTTTTAGCAATATAGCGAGGACGCGTCAAGAAAGCTAGCATAAAAACATTTACATTTGTGGCTCCTCCTCACAAAGTTGGAGGCAGGCAATTGTATAAAATATCTTTAGATGTGGTAACATTACATTTTCCCTTCACTTGAATTAAGAGACCCAGCATGACAATTCCAACATGGGCTGGAGAGGAAGATCTTGAGTGGCATGCTATGGAGCTCAGACCTCAACCCGAGTGAACACTTTTGGAATTAATTATAACGCTGACTGCACCCCAGGCCTCCTCACCTCACCTACATCAGTACCTGTGTTTACTAACACCCCTGTGGCTGAATAAGCACAAATCTCCACAAGCACACTCCAAAATCTAGTGGAACATCTTCCCAGAAGAGTGGAGATTGTTATAAAACTAAATGGAGACTAAATGGAAATGTTCAAAAAAGCTCATACAAATCATACAATCAAGTGTCCATAAACGTGTGTTTTTTAGATTCGGGAAAGTAATAAGCCAACGATGTTAAACTATTTCCCACCTACACTCTGCCCTCTATCTTGGTTGTGCAAGATCTTCTGATAAAATACATTGTCGCTCATTCGCAAGGGAAAACATATGCAATCACATCGCTGTGCGCAACAATGCAGAACCGAAACCCCAAACAAAATGTTTTAAGTGATGAAAAACAGCAGGCGCTGTTTAACGGTTAATGGTTACAAACTAGTCCATTGAGCATATAGATCGAATCTGAAACCAGATCGAATTATGCAAACTATTTAACGAAACGAATCTCTAAAAGTTAAATGGCTAATGAGGTTAGTTCAGAAAGAAGAGAGTTCGCATAGAGGATTATTGTGTCCAATTTAATTTAGTTTATGGTCCGTGGCACAATAATTACCTGAGTAACTCGTCAATAACTCATTAAGTGTTTACAGATATGACCTCTAACTACTATTTAATCTAAGCTACAGTACATTGTACGTGCATCATTGCTTTAAAGTACAAATTTGTGACTGTAGTTAACACATCATTTTCAATATAAACACCTACAAAACCAATATAAACTAAAACCACACATTTCACACCTTTCACTTGTTAAACATGATCCTGTGACATATGAATTCCCTGCTGCACAGTGTGTTGACTTTTCAGCCAGGAAAAAAAAACCTCTATTTACATCCTAAAGTGAAAATAATCAGGAAGCACGTCGCCATCAAGATGTTAAAATGTCTGCCTTTAGCACAGATGTTCATATCTACAATCATAAGTGGTTAGGTCATAATTAAGGCCGAGCTCAAAGTCCTAGAATAACTATTTCCTGTATATCTATTTATCTGTTATCATATCAATTACTGTACTGTGTTGCATAGGCAAAATGTGCACTTTATGTAGTCATGTGTGTGTGAGTCTGCTTAGTGCTGGTTCTGTGTTGTCTTGTGTGGTTCGGTGTTGTTTTATGTAGCATCTTAGTCCATAGTCCAGAGAGAAACGTTGTCTTATTTCACTGTGTACTGTACAAGCTGTATGCTGTTACATGATCAAGAGATACTGCGGTTGATCTAAACAATGTTCAGAAGGTTATTACGGCGTCTATTAAATAATAATAAAAGGCAAATCAGTTTGAAACGTTTATCAGACCATGTATTCTGCCATAACGATCTCCAAACAGTTCTAGACAGTGCAGTACAGAAGGCTTACATAGTGCTGCTGAGAAGATAACAAAAACCACCTGGCTTAACTTGGAGGTAAGTAATAACAAGATCCAGTTGAGATGTAATATGAAAATTACGGATAGAAGTATAGAGCTCTCACTTCCAGGACGTGCTCAGCAATCTGCCAACAATGATGACATTTTGTTCATTTATACCCATTTAACCATTTTAAATGTTGTGCCATTTCCAAGAAGTTAGTTTCTATTCTCATCAATGTTGTAGCTATGAGCCAGTCCATCAACAGCGGATCTCTTGATCTCTGTGTCTCTCTCATTTACGTTTACATTTGCAACATTTAGCATGCGCCCTTGTCCAGAGCGACGTACAAAAATGCTCTCTCTCTTTCTCTCTCTCTCTCTCTCTCTCTCTTTTGCACACACACACAAAACAGCAAAAGTCATTTTTTGGAATCTAATGCATAACCAGAACTAAGAGAACTTACAACCCTGCTTCCTTTCCGGCATTTTGAGAATAGGCTGCCGCCGCATTTTTCCAGTATTACTGCATGTGTGCAAGACCGAGGAAAATGTCCTTATTATTTTTTGATGCTCATTTCTAAGTTTCTTTGACTAACCCGTAACGCTGTTGCCAAGAAAAATAAAAAAGCACAAGTTTTGCAAACCTGTCTGTGCTTATATAATTTCTGTTGCAACTGGAGTTAGTGAGTGAGCAGCAGGTTAAAGGTCAGAGGAACCTTATCCATATTTATGATGTGGTGCGGTCTGATTCAGTGGGAGTGCATCTGACTTAATATAAAGAGTTTCATTGGTTCACCTGAACCTGTTCCGCAGTCTCATTGGTCTAATGTTATGGTTCCTGTTTTTTTGGCTTTGAAGTTTGTGAAATCGGGAAAAACCCAGGAAAAATGCATAAATTAGCCGCTTCGATGTTTAAGCCGCGGGGTTCAAAACGTGGGAAAAAAGTAGTGGCTTATAGTCTGGAAAATACGGTATATATATATATATATATATATATATATATATATATATATATATATATATATATATATATATATATGTGTGTGTGTACAGTGAATATCACCAAAGCCATCGAATGGTTTGTCGCTCAATACTGAGTGCTTAGTCTCATAATGTGAAAAAACCCTGTTAGTTTCACAGACTCACAACTAATGAACATATTACACACATGGGGTTTCGAGAATGTAAACTGTACTTAATATTTTTGGGTTAAAGGCTGCTTTGTTTTTCCCCCATTTTCTCATCAGTAACAGACTCATCAACTAAAAAAAAAAAAGGAATGTTTGTTTAACACTTATGTTAATAATGGACTGAACCTGCTGCAAGTATAGAAATGATGTTTTCTGAAATGACACTGTATGTAGATGTAGATAGTGGTTATTAAAAGGGCAAAACGCACAATAAATAATACAACGTCATGTCCATAGACATTTCGCACAGAATGTTCTTGTGACCAGGAAGCAACAAGGTGGTTGGAATCCTCTGTCCTAATCTACACAGGTCTTATAGCAACAATAAATAGGAACAATGATGATGCAGAATCTGACTGATGTAAATGTTATGTGAACAGTATAAACCTGTTCTGCCAGCCTGCTATTCTTTCTTTTTTCTGAAACAAGCTACTTGTACGATAACCAGTGTGAGGCCTTTAAACACCTGAGCTAGTGTTACTTTTAATGAGTGGTTTACAAATATCATTTAGATAACGTTTATTTACAATTTACAGTGCATTCAGAAAGTATTACAATTTTTTTACATTTTGTTCGGTTGCAGCCTGATACTACAATTGATCAAATTTATTTATTTTTTCTCATTAATCTACACTGTGTCTTATAAAAAGAATATTAGAAATATAAAATACTTTTTTTACAAAAAAACTGAAATATCACATGTACAAAAGTTTTCAGACCCTTTACAATAACACTTGAACATTAGCTCAGATGCCTCCCATTTTTGTTGAGTATTGCTAAGATGTCATTACACCTTGACTGGAATCTGCCTGTGGAAGAATTTATTGATTGGACATTATTTGGAAAGGCACACGCTCTATATATAAAGCCTCACAGCTGACAGTGCATATCAGAGCAAAAACCATGTCATGAGTACAAAGAAACTGCCTAGAGAGCTCAGAGACACGATTGCTGCAATGATCTGGGGAAGGCTACAAGAAAGAATGCTGCTGCACTGAAGATTCCAAAAAGCACAGTGGCCTTGAGAATTCTCAATATTTTAAAGGACTCTTCCAAGAGCTGGTCGCATGGCCAAACTGAGCAATCGTGGTAAAAAGGCCTTAGTAAGAGACTTGACCAAGAATCTGATGGTCACTCTGACTGAGCTCTGGCGATCCTGTGTGGAAATGGGACAAAATTCCAGGTGCACAACTATAACTGCAGCCTTTCAATAATCTGGGCTTGGAGCCCAATTTAAGTTTTCAACAGGCACCCGGAGGAATCTCAGACTGTGTAGAACAAGTTTCTCTGGTCATATAAAACCAAGATTGGCCTGCCTCAATTGTTAATGTTATGTCTGTAGAAAATCAGGTACTGCTCATCCACTACCCAAAACCATCTGAATAGTGAAGGTGCTTTTCTGCAGCAGGGACTGTGCAACTGTTCAGGGTTAAGGGAAAGATGAATGGAGCAAAGTAAAAAGATACCCTTAATAAAAACCTGTTCCACAGTACTCGAGGTTGTAATAGCTGCCAAAAGTGCTTCAACTAAGTACTGAATAAAGGATCTGAAAAAGTATTTATGTGATTTTTTTTTCTCTTTTTTTCTTTTAATGTCTAGACTTCTGTTTTCACTTTGTCATTATGGGGAACTGAATGAAGATTAATAAGAAAAAAAACCCCAATTAGAATAATTGAGTGAATGTATTCTTTTAGAACATTGGGTTCCAGGAAGAAACCAACAGTGACAAAGTAAATATTATGATCTCCAAGGAAAACACACATTTGGCAAAATGCTAGAAAGAAGCTGGGTGTGCTGATCTATAATAATAATAATAATAATAATTCATTACATTTATATAGCGCTTTTCTTCAGCACTCAAAGCGCTTTACATATGAAAGTGGGGATTCTCCTCAACCACCACCAATGTGCAGCATCCACCTGGATGATGCGACGGCAGCCATATTGCGCCAGAACGCCCACCACACACCAGCATATTAGTGGAGAGGAGATAGAGTGATATAGCCAATTAATATGAGGGGATGATTAGTAGGCCAGCGGGCAAGTTTGGCCACCCCTACTCGTTTTCGAAAGACATCCTGGGATTTTTTAATGACCACAGATATATAAGGGGAAAACACATTTGGCAAAGTGCTACAGAAGCTGTGTGTGCTGTGGGGAATCGGTCGAAAATCTTGAGCAATGTTAGTGCTGATGCTCTACCAGCTGCTGCATAACAGAAAAAAACAGTAGGTTGAACACTGCATGTCTTGATGAAAATGACCTCAAGACAACAGAATGACCGCTGTCACAGTGTCAGGGTCACTGAGTCCGTTAAAAAAGATTCTCGTGTAAAATGGTATAGCTAAATGTATTGTTTTAATAAAGATTTAAGATGTTGACCTAATCAAAGGCAACTTGCAGTTATAATAGCTAATTTAGTGAAATTTAATGAAATTAATCATGCACCTTTGATGGACCCTGAACATCCACGTTAGTACAATATACAAGATGCGCAAAAAAAACAAAAAACAATAAGCTGCCCTTTAGTTACCGTATTTTCCGGACTATAAGCCGCTACTTTTTTTCCCACACTTTGAACCCCCGGCTTAAACAATGAAGCGGCTAATTTATGGATTTTTCCTGGGTTTTTCCAGTTTCACAAACTTCAAGCCAAAAAACTGAGCACCAAAACATTAGACCAATGAAATTGCGGAACGGGTTCAGGTGAACCAATGAAACTCTTTCTATTAAATCAGACGCGCTCCCACTGAATCGGGCCGCACCACATCATAAATATGGATGATGTTCCTCTGACGTTTGACCTGCCGCTCACTCGGACTGTCTACAGGAAATGCGAATCATTCGTCACGCTGAAAACAACCGGGCATGAAAAAAAACACTTCTCCTGTGTTCTGAGCTGCACGGCATCGAGAGAAAAGCTTCACCGATGGTGATTTTTAAACGCACGACGATGCCAAAAGATAAACTCCCGAGAGAAATTGTTGTGAAAGGAAGGAGGAAGACAGTGAACAATGACTTTCTTGGTAGGCTACTGTTTAGATACAAGCCGTGTAACAGACACTGTCTTTCATTAAAGCCTGTGTGAAGTTTATTAGTTTCAGTGTAGACTGCGGCTTATAGACAGGTGCGGCATATTTATGTTTAAAATAAAAATCTTTGTCAAATTCAGTGGGTGTGGTTTATATTTGGGTGCGCTTAATAGTCTGGAAATTACGGTAATAGGGGTTAATTCTCTCTACATCAACCAAGTTTTATCCTCACAGATATTATAGTTCCAAAGTTTTCCATCAATAATTATATAGAAGCTTCGTAAGTCATACATCTAGAAATTGTACATATTAATTATCTATTAATCCCTCACTACAACAAACAAATACATATAGCAGCTCACAAAAGTGAGTTCAGCCCTCACAGTTTTAGCAACCATTGCAGTATATCTCCCTGAGGGACACTACTATAGACATGAAACTTGGATATATGTGCAATGTGCAGTTTGTAGAGCAGTACAGATTTGTCTGTCCTTCGAAAAGAACTCAACATACAGCCATTATTGTCAAAACAGCTGCAGCAAAAGTGAGTAAACCCTAAGTGATAACAGCTGTACGTTGCGTAACCATTCAAAGCCACATGTCCTATTCATCATGTTCATGTTTCTGTCTGCTTGACAGGACCATACAAATTTGTGTATCTTATATTAGCAGGTGAAATTTGGTTCTTTTGAGTACAATTCTCTCATACTGACCACTGGATGTTCAACATGGCACCTCCTAGAAAAGAACTCTCTGAGGGTTTGAGAATTAGTGTTGTTGCTGTCCACAAAAATGGCCGAGACTATAAGAAGATCAGAAACACCCTAAAACTGAGACTGCCTTTTTCAAACCAACTACCTGCATATCTTCCCTCACCACATCCATAAACCTTCTCCTTGGCCTTCCTCTTTTCCTCCTTCATGGTGGCTCCATCCTCAGCATTCACCTACCAATATACCCCATGTCCCTCCTCTGCACATGTCCAAACCATCTCAATTGCACCTCCTTTACCCTTACATACTTCTCTGACACACCTGACTTCCTCATACAATACCACAACTCCTCTCTCACAAATCCACAAACACACAATGCAACTCCTTCTGACCTTCTCTATACTTCTCCATCAACATTCTCAAAGCAAATATTGCATCTGTAGATGGTCACCTCTTCTCTCAGCCTGGTTTCCACTACTCTTTCCCATAACTTCCTGGCGTGACTGATCAACTTTATTTCCCTATAGTTACTGCAGGTCTGCACATCTCCCTCATTCTTAAAGATCGGTCCCAGAAAACCTTCTCCATTCCTCAGGCATCCTCTCACATTTTGCTTGTTCTGGATTATTCTCTCCTTATATGGCATGTTCTGGAGGATGTGTCCCTTATTTGTGCTACTAAAAACTGGAATCCCATTCTAACCAAAGGAAATTCAAGTAGAATAAAAAAATATTTATATAAACAGCATAAATGATTTATTTAAGAATCAGCTTATAGTCAGACCTTCATTACAATCATCTTAAAACCTCTTGTTATCGATATGTACAGCAATCAGATCACAAAAGGCTCTGAAAAGTGAAAATACCAAGGGAGTTCATGTTGCATGTGATCCTCCTTTTTTTTGAGTCTCAATGTTGTGGGTTTATACAGAAACAAAAGGCGTTTCCAAATCACAGATTCCAAATGCTTTTAAAAGGAATATAAAGAAACGGGAACTCGTTTTCCTCAAAAGAGGCACAGAAAGTGAAGCGAAAGCGTTCGTGAGTGAGGAAAGGATCTAAGGTCACATCTTTCTTAATGTCTAAATATACCGAACTACAGTAACTGCTTTCACCTTAACTTGATGATTAGTGGAATTTGAATCAGGAGGTATTGTTTACCCTGTCATCACCAAACAGATATTACTTAAGAAAGGAGCTCAGAGGCATTTGCTTTATAATAGAACTCACTACTAAATATAAAATAATTAATGCAACAATTTCTTTCAAAACATTTTGAAATGCCTGCATTTCTGATTGACTGGTAGTGCAACAGCTAAGGTATTTATTTTTTAAACCCTGTGCTGAGGACATGCTCTTCCACTTTCACTTTCTTTCCCTTCTATATTCTTCTCATATTATTTTTCTTCTAAAGCACTTCACGGTTAAAACTCTATCCCATAAACATCACTTGTATTGTATAGATATAGTATAATGTATAAATATAGTAAAACCTCTTTATATGTAAATATTTTCATGTCCAAAATGAAATACCTTTTTAAAATTCAATTCCAATCCTATCCATTTTTTTTTTTTTTTTTTACCTCGATATATAGTAAAGGATTGGTGGCATCGTTTTTCATCAGCATACGCGTGAATTTAAAATAAAACGTAAGCCTCAGCAAATGTGATGTGAATTTATGAATCGGTTTGGCCTGTGAAAATGCGTACAGATTAAATGATGGACACTTCATTTTCGAACAGGACTAATAAAACCTAGCGTTCTCTCAGTAGCTTAATGTAAGAACTGAGGAGTAAAGTGGAAAATTAGAATGATGCATTGTGGTAATAATTTGGCGTGTAAGTTAAATGATTATAAATAATGGTTCTGAGTGCCAGGGTAGTTGAATTAAGTTAGATAAAATGCTTGTAATTAAGGCAAGCGAACATTAGTTTATAGAGTATTATAGGCCTTCATTAAGTGCCTGTAGACTTATGTGAAGTAGGTGTCAGAAGGTGAGAAATGTTGATGATGAATCAGGATAAAAGTGAACCAAAGCACTTTGTGAGGAAATTACCTGCGCATGCAGTCCAGCGCCCGGACAAAATAGTCCTTATGGAGCTGGTGCTCGTCCCTCAGCAGGGCACACTGTTCCAACGTCACCGACATGGACGTCCTGTCTTTGGCACTCTTACAGCTGGTGAAGCGGATCCCGTTAAGCCGCCGACAAATCTGACAGGACAGAACGTATTTCGATTATAACAATAAAAATCACAGTAACATCAACAATGAATTGTACAGACAGCCATAAATCATGGCACTGGAAAGAATTTGACCCTCCCAATGTTTGTTCTGGAACAATTCAGGCACATATGTATTCAACGTAATGCTCTAAATAAACTGTGCTGCAGAGAAATGACATGCTTTCTGGGTAAAAGCCACCTGACAAACCGCAAGGTCATATTTTATGCCCATATCATACCCATAGCAGAAAGATAATATGCATGAAGGAACAAAGTACAAAGTGAAACACAGGCCTGTCACATTTTCCTGGCTACAATCCAAATACTTTTATCACTCGAAGAGCAACATCCTATAAAGACACTTGATGGTGACCAAAAAAAAAAAGAAAAAAAAGGAAAAAATCCCTCTCATTTGACATAGTCAATAACAAAATCATTCCAAAAGAACTTCCTTTTAACTAGCAACTATGCTAATTGGTGAGGAAAAGATAGTTATGCAACTGTAACACAAATTCACAGCCTGAATTGTGTGGTTTGTGGGTGTGTACTGTACGTACAGGTGCGTGTATTTGGCAAAGGAAGTTGGATTGTGCATCATAATCACAAATATGGTGTCTAATATTTGCTTAGCGCTAATCTGTGAGGTGACTTAAGTTATGCTAATGCAGCTGTGAATTAGTCACCAGTAAGGTACAGTACTTAATACAAGAGTGGTCATTGTTGAAAAAACAGTACAGTATGTGTTAATGACACTGCCACTGTTCTCTGTACCAGATATCCATTTATTATTTTTGTATTTTTTCTGAGCTACAACAAAAACACATAAATACGTTGTTAGCAACTGGCCTTAACCAAACCCTAAATAAATTTTTTTGCTAAACTTTCACTTTCTTATAGCTGAAAATGAAAATCAGTTTTACATTTGTGGGAGAGTGAGAGATTTGCTCCAATAACAGACAGCTGATTGGCTGTTGCGTGTTGGTCTCTATTTGTAGTCGTAATACAGAGAATTATATTTGGACTAGCGAAAGAAAGAACTGCAGCACCCTGGTAAAAAACTAACATACAAAAACATTCTAAAGTGTTGCGGGAGCATTTCAGTGAGCAGTGGAGGTAGAGTTACATGGACATAGGAACATTAAGCCCTATTTAAAATGATTTAAGATCTATTAGATCCACTAATTTTCAGTCCATGACTGGATCATGGGCTGCTAAGCTCCAATGAAAGGACATGTAAAGATACAATGAAAGGTACATCATTAAAAGTGTGGGAATGGCTCAAGTCTGGTTGTGATGATCAGGAGTTCACAAACAGATCCAGAACCGCTGGTGAAATTATGAAGACTAGGAATGTCTAGGAATGTCTAGGAGGGATTATGGGCAGAGCTCTAAGCTGAAATTTTCTGAGTTTGAGGAAGGTTGTAGCTCAGTGGTTAAGGCTCTGGGTTAATGATTGAAAAGTTAAAAAGGTTTAAGCTCCTGTTTCGCCAAGCTAACACTAGTGTGGCCCCTGAGAAAGGCCCTTAACCTTAGAGCTCTGACTTCAGCTTCTTTACATCACTAAGATGTTTGAAAAATATTTTTCACTGTGCTGTAAAGTACATGTGACAAATATAGAGCGTCCTTCCTCCCTACCTACCTCTGCGACCCCCATGAAGAGCTTAAGCTGAAGGAAAATCATAGTATAAATATTCAGACTATTTATTCAGATAAAAGTATGAAGCACCAGAGAATAGTGGTAATGCAAAAGAAACCCTAACCACTTAAATCACAATAAATAATGATCTTTAGCCCTGACCTTTTTGAGTGTGGAATTTTAAGTAGGATATTTTCTGTACATGTAAAACAGTCATTTATACGCTTTTTTGTAGTTTTGTGGTTTTGAGTGTGCAAAATACGTTGCTACATTTGTTTCTGCAGCATCTGTTAGTCACTGTTGCCTGAATTCAGTTATTCGAGTCTGTAATTATGCTTGCATTAGTATGCATTAGTTACGAAAGACTCAGTGACAAAGCAGTATTTTTGCTGTTACTGGTAAACAACCACAGTTGTTGAGATGAGTCACAGATATTCGCTTCCAATTTACAATCTATAATCTTCAGACACATGCCACATCGGAACACAGGACAAGACTTCACTTTCACTACTGCACGAAAAGAACCCTGTATTAAACTTTGCCAAAACAAACGATCAAAAACACCATCTGATATGAAAAAGATCAGAACAGCTTGTTTTTGACAACATCGTCTGCATTGTTCGGTGCGCTCAAAAGCTGCACAACTTGTGGTCTTCATTCTAAATTGGGTTTGTTCCTCATTACTCCTCATCGGTTTGACGCAAAAGTGTCGCTGGTCTTACCGCTCCTGCAAGCCAAAGAATTTCTACATTCTTCCTCTTCTTGGTTACTACATTCTGGCCAAGTGTTTCAAGCAACTCCTTAATATCTGGCTGCATCTGAAAAGAAGGCAGACCTGAGACAGAGAGATAAAGAGAAAAAATGTCATAAGAAGGAAAAAAAAACCAAAACAACATTAACTAGCTTGTTATGCAGGATGTAATGCCCAACTCCACCTGCATAAAAATCCAACACGGCATAACTGCCAAAACAAACAGAACTGCAGACTGGAGTGAAAAGGGGGCACTGTGTTAATCAAAGTGGGCAAACACATTTTTTCCTTTAACTGCCACACACCAGTTACAGCAAAGTTAAACATTTGCGCAGAGCTTCTGAACATGGCTCAACTATTTAGACACGCAGAAAGTGTCATCTCTTTTAGTAAATAATTCATGGATGTTTTTTAGTTTATAATTGACGCATAAACAGATAGAAGGTTTGGATATTTTATTTATGATTCTGCTGAGCATTTGTGTGGCAGTTCTACGTGCAACTTGTCTTAGATAGTTGCAGATGAATACAAAATGTGCATTGTTCAAATAAGATAATATGAAAAAAAAAACACTGGGAAGAAAAAAGGAAACAAAAAAGACTGAAAAATGCATTAAAGGAATTGACTGTACAGGGTGTAGTTAAGTGAAATGTGATGAGTGAAATATTAACTTACATTCTAATGGAGTCCTGTCAACGAGTAACTTATAATAGGTCTCTAAAATGTCAAAATTTCTCTGATTTATCCTTTCCTGTAAGGAAATATCCCCAAACCTAAACGAGAGATAGGAAGGAAGGAAGGAAGGAAGGAAAGGTTGAAATATGGAGTGATTCAGCACATTAGCAGCTGTATGGTGAAATTTAGAAATATGTATTATACCAATAACTGTGTGAACAGGATGTGAGAATTTTGTCCTTTTGTGTGTTATTGTGTACCTCTCAGCGATTGTCTGCTGTTCATTGATGCCCACGTTGAAGAGCACAGGGAAGACCTGCAGCAGCTTGCCCTGACGCACTTCATCTGGTAATGTCTGGAAGGCTTGGAGTGGAAGCGGCACCTCTACAGTGTAATGGTCTCTGCCACACACACACACACACACACACACACACACACACACACACACACACACACACACACACACAAAACTGTTAATGAAACCATGAACCAGGTCACAACTACATGGACACCATTCAGATTATTTCAGATTAGTACTTTAAATAAACTTTTGCAAATATTTCTAGTAAAGTAAGATGCTTTACTACACCTAAATCTAAACACTTGCTTCAGTAACCAAAATAAAACCATCCATTTTATATGATGTACTTTTTTTATATACCGTATTTTTCGGACTATAAGCCGCTACTTTTTTCCCACGTTTTGAACCCCGCGGCTTGAACAACAAAGCGGCTAATTTATGTATTTTTCCTGGGTTTTTTCCGGTTTCACAAACTTCAAGCTAAAAAACTGAACCTCATAACATTAGACCAATGACATTTCCAACCGGAAACAAAAAAAATGCACTTCTCCTGTGTTCTGAGCTGCATGGCATCGGGAGAAAAAACTTCACAGATGGAGATTTTTAAACGCACGGCGATGCCAAAAGAAAAACTTCCGAAAGAAATAGTTGTGAAAGGAAGGAGGAAGACAGTGAACAATTACTTTCTTGGTAGGCTACTGTTTAGATAAAAGCTGTTGTAACGCGTTGAGTCTGGGTGAAGGGAGAGCTTGCTAACTCCAGTTGCAACAGAAATCATATAAGCACAGACAGGTTTCCAAAACTCGTGCTTTTTTATTTTTCCTGGCAACAGCGTTACGGGTTAGTCAAAGAAACTTAAACCTGAGCATCAGAAAATAATAAGGACATATTCCTTGGTCTTGCACAAATGCAGTAATACCGGAAAAATACGGCGGCAGGCTATTCCCAAAATGCCGCTCTGCTCTTAAAGAAGCCACAACATATTTCACCCGTTACACCGAGTAACAGACACTGTCTTTTGTTAAAGCCTGTGTAAAGTTCATTAGTTTCTGTGTAGACAGGTGCGGCTTATTTATGTTCAAAATAAAAATCTTTGTAAAATTTAGTTGCGGCTTATATAGTGCGCTTAATAGTCCGGACATTACGGTAATAAATAATACAATAGAATATTTCACTTGCTAAATGTTTTCAAAAGTTAATAGTCAAATATTCCTGGCCCTAAAGGAATAGTTAATCCTTATAAAATATAAACCCCTACACCGCCACTTCTCCAATTGTTGAACAATCCCAAACCCACTTCCGACATGAAACTTGGGTCTTGGAAATGCACGTCAAAATCTTGAACAACGAAACCATGACGAACCTCTGAGCGCACTGAAAACCGACAATTTATTACACTCTGGGTAACAGATAAGCTAATGTCCTTAACAGGAACTGGATAGTCATTGATCAAAAATGCACTGACAGGGTGTCTGCCATAGCTTGCTTTGAGTCATCAATTAACTGAAGCGCTGACTTCTTTGGAGTTCAAATAAAATCCACATTTCTGCTGATTTATCTTCTGAACTATGCTGAAATTATGAAACGTTTACAAAAATGTAACGTATTGAATGATTTTATACACATGAATTTGTGCCGTTTTCATGTTATTTTTTTTAACCCTAGCTCTTCAAAATTCCTCGTGTGCCTATCCAACATGAAAAATCATCCGTTTAGCAGAGTGAGGATATTAGAACCAAGTACCAAGTATTAAAGTCAGACCATGCTCTGTGTGTGTGTGTGTGTGTGTGTGTGTGTGTGAGAGAGTTTCAAAAGTATTGGGTCACCTGACCTTTCCTGCTATATGTGGTTCTTCTCCAGACTGTTACCACAAATCTGGAGGCACACAATTGTATAAGACGTCAAACCTGTCCCAGCAGGACACCTTTGGGATGTCCCAAAGGACACCTTTGGGATGAATGTGAAGACTGACTTCAGGCCTAATCACCTACATCAGTACCTGACTTTACTCACACCCTTCTGGCTGATGAACACAAATCTCCACATGCGCCCTCCAAAATCTAGTGGAACATCTTCCCAGAAGAGTGAAGGGAATTAGAAGAGCAAATTAGGACTAAATGTGGAATGCGATGTTTAAAAACGACATACTATACTCACGACCAGGTGTCAGAAAACTTTTGCCAATATAGAGTGTGTGTGTGTGTGTGTGTGTGTGTGTGTGTGTGTGTGTGTGTGTATATATATATATATATATGCGTCTCACCGTCTGCCAGTGACAGTTGGCTGCAGATTGCTGGGGTCATCGGAAGCAGCTTCTGTGATTTTGAAAGTGACTCCCTGTAGATCAGAAATCCCAACCTCCATATCCTCCAGCATGCCGATCTCCTCACCTGACACACATAAATCAATTATGACTCTCACACCACACACAAACACATAGCAGCAAAAAAACGAATCACACAACACATCAGTGTGATTGAAGGAAACTGTGCAACTGTGTGCTAACAATAATATCACTATAAAGACCCGTTCACACATTACACACTTCCATTCCTTCGTGGTCAGTCTGTGCAACTGTTCCTTTTACAAAGCTATCAGACTGCTTAATAACAGACACTCAACTAACCCTACACACACTGCAAACTTGGCAGGCGGTCACCTAGGACGAAACCAGATGAGGGCCGCCTGTGAATGCCCTCTGCCCCACCGCTGAGGATGTGCCTAGTTATTTTATTGAAAACTGGGAACTGTGCCTTATTGTATAATACTTAAGAGCTGTTATGGCAATTGTTGTGTTCAAGTAGTTTCCTTTTCCATTTAAATTATTTACCTGTTTTTCTGCTGTAGTTTAATAAACAATATACATTTACATGTTCAATTAAATGTGTTTAACCTTTGCAATGGAAGGTTGTAAATGATTGCTGTAGTGTGTGGAGCCTAGTGGTATGAAAGCGGAGCCATTAGGGGGGGGGACGACAACTGGAATCTCGCCCAGGGTGCCAAAAACGTTACCCTGCGCGCACACATGCTCTCAAATGAACACCATTGTACCGCATATCCAACTTGCACATTCCTTCTCAAGCCACTGCTAAAGAAACTGTACACAAAATGCAAACCAACACCAATATCTACTATGTTACTATTATATTGTAATTTCTTTACTTCGCAATAGAATTTTTTTTCCTGCTGTTTGAACACATCTGTAACAGTTATGTAACTGCAGCTGGTCCTTTGTGTAGGTCTGTGTGGACTAAGAATGGAAAGAGAAAACACAGAACTGTGTTGTTTTATGTTGCACATGCTCCTGGGCGATTGCTGTTTCGTTTCACTACGTAGCATTCCAACCGTGTACAGTTCAATTCCCGGTAAATGTTACTCGATACTTTTACATACACACGCTGGAATCCACAAACACTGATTGAAAAGGGGGATACTCACAGCTACACCAAGTGCATGTAAGGACACTGCTGGTGTCACACACACACACATACACACACACACACACACACACACACACACACACACACACACACACACACACACACACACACACACACACACACACACACACACACAAAAACACACACCCGCCTGGAACTTTACATATTCTTTGTATTTGTTTGCTCTTTGACATTGGTTGCTAGAGTACGTGACTTAAGCTCAACCAGTAACACTGAGTAACCATTTATGACACATTTAACTACTGGCTTTATACACACAGAGTCAGAACTTTAAAACTGACGCATCGGGATCATAAATATTCTCATGATCTTTCTTAGGAATGCGTCTTCCAGCTTGTTTGGTTTTTTTTCCTCCAGGAATTTGACAGACAAGAATGACTGACATTTGTATGATATTGTGCAATAGACATTTGGGTCTGAGATTCATTCTTCTTTTTTTTTCTGTACTAAACATAGTACCAAAATACAGATCACACAAACGGCTGTAATGTAACAGTTTGATAAAACAAAAAAGAATACAACACACACACATGCCCCCCCCCCCACCCCACCCCACCCCACCCCAACACCACCCGCCCACGAAATCAACACCCTCATGTTCTTTTGGACTGCTAAAAAAAACATTATTATGTATGAGTGGGAAGCAACGCTCCATGTACACACAGTACACCTCCTGTTTTACACAATTAAACATGATGTAACATGATGGAATTTGACATAAGCTCCCTTATAAAGAATGACTGACAATTATTTGTTTGATATTGTGCAATAGACTTTTGGGTCTAAGATTCATTCTTTTTTTTTTTTTTTTTTTATGTACTAAACATAGTACCAAAATACAGATCACACAATCGGCTGTAATGTAACAGTTTGATAAAAATAAAAGAATCCCCCCCCCATGTTCTTTTGGACTGCAAAAAAAACAATAATATGTATGAGTGAGAAGCAACGCTCCATGTACACACAGAGCCCTGCTGCAACCAAAACCCCAGTAATGCTGAGATCCAGCAGTGAACAAAAGGGGTTCTGAGACCTCTAAAAAACAATCATTTGGAAAATGAGGAAACACAGAGATAAGGAGGAGCAGTGAGATAACAGAGTGCCTTGAAATCTAACTAAAGGCAACAAACTAATCTAAACAAGCTTGAATGAGAAGTAAGTAAATGGAGTTTTGCTCAAAAGACAGAGCAAAAAAGGAGAAGAAGGACAGAAAGATTACAAAATCATTGGTGGGGAATGGATGAGAAATGAAATAAGATATGTGTCATAGAGTGCAGCTATGTTATATGGTAAACACTTTGAAAGCAGGCGTGTGTTGCTTTTGTTGATGACGGCTCGCTTTATGTGCCTCCTGCAGCTCATTTCTTGGTGCTATTGTTCTTGAGCTCACTAAGGAAGCAGTGATGTCATCAGATTGAGCGAAGTTTGTAAAAGGCACAAAGAGACTAATCAGTTTGTTTTGTCAAGGCTTTATGCCTTTGTGTGTTTAAAGTTGATTTAAAGTTGAGTAATACGAACTCACGGCGTAAACACAATAATTATAGGGGTGTAAATGGCCAATTTTACCTTCCTTATATATAAAAAAAAGAAAAAAAGAATGCTTGTCCAATTGATGTACTCAATCACTTTTTAACGCTCTTTGCACACAGGAAATGGATTGCTACTCATTCAAACTCATCTCCCCAAATTTTTTTTTTTATTAGACAAACAATAAAACAACGAGCTGTAGTTTATGAACTAATAAAGACAATAAGTTATGGTTTGAGTGACTGAAACAGAATACAGTGGTGTGGAGTGTGAGTAAGAAAGAATTTGTGAAGAAAGAATTTCACTGTGCACTGTCTGTCTGTCTGTCTGTCTGTCTGACTGACTGTCTGTCTGTCAGTCTTACTGTCTGTCTGTCTGTCTGTCTGACTGTCTGTCTGTGTCTGTCTGTCTGTCTGTCTGTCTGTCTGTCTGTCTGACTGTCTGTCTCTTTCTGTCAGTCTGACTGTCTGTCTGACTGACTGACTGTCTGTCTGACTGACTGCAATTTGGGGAAGGTGGTACACTAGTGGTTAAAGCATTGTAATTTGGATCCAGGAATAGGGGTTTGATTCCTGGCCATACCAGGCTGCCACATTTGGTCCCTTGAGCAAGGCCTTTAACCCTCCCTATGGGGATCAGTTGTGGGAATGGGGATAAAGTACTCCAGCATGAATGATTACAAGCCCGGCTGTGAAAGGAGGAGGGTGGGCAATGGCCTAGCAACCCGACTCCTTAACAAAAACTGCTACGGAAACGTCAAGTAAGCAGTCAGTGCCCTATGTGCCTCATGGTGCGGGAGGAATATATATAAAAAACTGCCTCCATTATAACTGCTTGAAAACAGCATTAAATTTAATTTCTCTGAACCTTAATATGTATATTTATTTCTATTTCTTATTTTAATTTGTACTTTGAAATTTACTTGCATTTTTACTTGCAACTGCAACCAAACAATTT
Organism: Silurus lanzhouensis; assembly: GCA_039877035.1. Classification (NCBI taxonomy): domain Eukaryota; kingdom Metazoa; phylum Chordata; class Actinopteri; order Siluriformes; family Siluridae; genus Silurus; species Silurus lanzhouensis. The sequence goes on along the minus strand of JBCEWE010000061.1, from coordinate 770,067 downwards.
CCCTATGAGATCAATAAAGTACATAATAGGGTGTATTTTGATTCTGAAACTACAGGTTATTTCTTTTGGGAATCATATCCTTACTCTTGGTTTGTTGATATGGGTGGGAAAAAAAAATCATAGTAGTAGTACACCTTTAGCTTGTTTGAAATAGGAAAGTTTGGGTTTCATTTGCCTATAAATCTGATGTTATTGCTCCATCAATGAGCACATTTTCCTCTATTTTGCAATTTGCAGAAAAATCTGGTGTCTATGCAGAATAAATTGTGCCACATCCACACACTCCCTTTCTGCTGACACAACAATACTGATGTGTACAAACCCATTTCCAGAAATGAATAAGATAATGCTGTGAAAGTGTGTGCATGTGTTTGTGTGTGCATGTGTAATTTATGTACTTACTATATGTACTGAGCAGGCTCTCGAACTGGGCCACCACTCCAACTGTGTGCAGTTGTGTGATAAAGCCCTTATCCTCTATTCCAGCATACAACCGCATGAGAAAACCACATGCTAGTGCAGCTAGCTGTAAACACACACAATAAGCAGACAGTATTAATCATCATGTGGCAGTGTAACAGTGTAACTTTCTCATCTATAACCATAGAAAAGGCTCACTGCATCGGCTCAATTACTCTGCTGAGACGTTTACATAATTATTTAGCCAGATGTCATCCCTGATTTTATTTCAGCTGCTGCACAAATACATAATTAATTAGCATTTAGTTGATGGTTGAAAGGTTGAGCTGAATCAAGTGTGAGAACACTGAGAAAACACATAGTACATCGTGTATAGTGTTTTGTCAATAAAAACTGAGCGCAGGCACTCAAGTGAGAAAAGTGTTCAGCACAAACATGCTAATCAGCAGAAGTGCAGAAATGCAGGAAAAACTATTGCACATTTGATGAAAAGGCAGTTATAAAACTGTGCCTGAAAAAGATCCTAAACATTGTAGGTATGTAAGGCAAGGTTACATGGAGGATTTGTTTGTGCTTTATTTGTGTGTGTGTGTGTGTGTGTGTGTGTGTGTGTGTGTGTGTGTGTGTGTGTGTGTGTGTGTGATTTCACAATTGATCTTTTTCTCAGAGACCAGGATCATGAGTTTCGTGTGTGCTTTATGAACATCCTGTTCCACATTTTCTCCCCATTTGTTTTGATAATAACCACCACACTTCTGAGAAGACCTTCCACTAGATTTGTGGTTGTGAAGATTTGAGTTCTATCAGCCAGAAGGACTTTAGTCAATTAAGTGAGGAGACCTCGGGTGCAAACAGCAATCCATTTAATGCCAAAATTGTTAAATAAGGTTGAGGTCCGAGCTCAATAGCAGGCTATTTAAGATCTTCTACTCTAACCCATGTAAGCCATATCTTCATAGAGCTGGCTTTGTGCACAGGTGCAACGCTACTGCACCCAAAAAACATCTAATTGTGTGCCTCCAAGTTTGTTGGATGAGTTTGGGAAAGAACCACATATGGCTGAAAAAGTTCGGGGTTTTGCCCATATAGTGTAAAATCGTGAGGTCAGTGCTGCTTATGGAGTTTTTCCAATCCAGTTCTGGCCTTTTTCTTCCATTTTAAACATAAAAGTTGACATGGAGAACAACATGTAGGACGCTGCAATGGCAGTTAAAACACAGTCTTTTCCATATTCACTTAAAATTACATCTAAAATAATGTGCCTGGCATATTATCATAAAATCTAATTGCTTGGGGAAGAGAAATTCCATCTGTAATACAAGTACATGAGCTACATATCAAATCCAATTAAAACCTGCCAACAACAATTAGCTACATAAACATGAATCGGTTGTGTTTTCTGTCAGTTCCCAGCTGCATTGGAATATGTGGTCAATACACTTCAACTGCAGTCTGTGGGCAAATATGTAAAAAGAAACATTATTATTATTGGAGACTGGGGAAGTAGCAGCTCAGTGGGAAAAAGTTGTGAGTTCAAAGCTGCCAGTGCTGGACCCTCGAGCCATCAATCCTGACTTAATTGAAATAATTGTAAGCTGCTCTAGATAAGGGTGTCTGCCAAATGTCATTGATGTAAAAGAGCATGAATGATACGTTTTAGTTGATAATGGGACTGCAGTATCATTGGAAAGTGTGGCTTATCTCAATTAATCTTGTCATTGTTACAGGTGAATGTGTGCGTAGGAGGTCAGTAGGTGGCGCTCACCGCTTGGCTAAATACAGTGTCACGTCTCTGTTGGAGCTGCAGACCTGATGGGGTGCTGCACGCCGCCTCCTGGAGAAGAACAAAGCTCATTGACTTACTCGCTCTGTCTGCCACGTCGCTTACACAGTCCTTCAGCGCCACCACCAAGGGGCTGAGCTGCTCCCTCCAGTCGGCAGCTAATACACAGACACACACACACACACACACACACACACACACACACACACACACACACACACACACACACACATTTTTATATGCAATTCCTCTTTAAAAATCACAAATATGATAATCACAATCAAATACTATTGTTAATTCGTTCACAGTTTGAAGTGTTGCCATTTGTAAAGGTTACAATAAAATTTATTTGACATGCCTAATTTTTATTTATGTCAAATATTTGCCCGAAATAAATCTGTATATTATTATGGGGGCTATGTTTTTGGTTTTTACACTGAAAGCAGTTCCTGGATTTATAATGCGTGATGACGGCTATATTGTTCTGTGGGAATAAACAAAATACATCTCCTGGTGAAATATTATAATGTTTACACAGGATGGTTGTCGTTTTATGTCATTTTTTCGTTTTGTTTTTGGAAATCTGGCTCACTGCTTTCTTCAGTATGCGTTAAACTATTTTCTGCGCTTGCTGATGGTGAGGAAGTTCATCACTTTGTTGCCTTCATGGAGGAAACTAAGCTTCCGTAAAACTGTTTGTCTCCTGAGGCTGTGGTGAATCTTGGGGTGTTATTGCGCTGGTGGTGTGGAAAAAAAGTGCAAACTGTGATGTTAAGGTTGAAAAAATGTTTGTGTTTGCTGTTATTATATCCAGTGGTGGTGTTTTTGTTACCAACCTGCGCATGTGCAGTTTGAGGGGCTGCTGTTGGACAGTCAGCTGAATAAACATTTTTTTTATTTCTAAATTCATAAGAGGTTCTTCAACATGAATAGCACAATTAATGTTTTTCGCTGAATCCAAAAGCAGAGAAAATAATTACTGACTGCATTGACTATAACAATACACAGGCAATAATTAGACTTCAGCAAAATGACTGTTATTTTAATTGGGTTCAGTGTTATTTGCATAGCGCTTTAAACAATTGTCCCAAAGCAGCTTTACAGAGATAAAGAGGTTATAACATGTGAATATACAGTGCATTCAAAAAGTAAACTCAATACCCCATAACGACAAAGTAAATACAAAAGTCCTGAAATGTCTGTGAATTGTTTTAAATTAAAAAAAACTGAAATATCACATGCACATAAGTATTCAGACCCTTTGCCTCCCATCTTTCTTGATCGCCCCTGAGATGTTCCTACACCTCAACTGGAATCTACCTGTTGAAAAGTTTATTGATTGGACATGATTTGCAAAGGCACACACAACTCTCAATCCATATCAGAGCAAAAACCAAGTCATGAGGTCAAAGGAACTGCCTGCAGAGCTCAGAGACTGTAGCAAGACACAGATCTGGTGAAGGCTATAAACAATTTCTGCTGCACTGAAGACTCCCAAGAGCACAACGGCTCTAGTGTGGCATAACCAGGACTTTTCCAAGAGCTGGATACCTGGTCAAACTGTGCAATCGATGGGAGGAGAAGGGCCTTAATAAGTGAGACTTAGCTCCAGAGATTTTTCTTGGATATGGGACAAATTTCCAGAAGAACAGCCATCATTGCAGACCTGTAGTGTATGGCAAAGTGGCTAGTTGGAAGCCTCTACTCAATGCAAAACCCATACAAGCCCACCGCCAACAGGCACCTAGAGGAATCTCAGTCTGTGTGGAACAGATTCTTTGGACTGATAAGACAAAGATTGAATTGTTTGTCCTCTAAACGTTATGTCCAGAAGAAACCAGGCAGTGTTCATCACCTGCCCATAACCATGACACATGATGCATGATGTTGTGGGGGTGTTTTTCTGCAGCAGGGACTGGGCATCTGGTGAGGATTGATTGAAAGCTGATTGGGGCAGTACAGAGATATCCTCAAGAGAAACCAGAGTCGAAAAGAAACCGATCCTCATTTGGGTGGCACCGAATGTCTATTCATTACAGTTCCATCATTGTTGAGGCGTGCTCATAGTGATGGGCACTTAAATGCAGAACCTTTCATGTAAATCGCAGTCCTAAGCCATTGCAGCAGACTGTTTACATCTTTATAGTTCTTGAGTAACTTCATAGATATTTAGGCTATCATTGGTGATTGCAAAAACATTTGGCAAAATAAAGTACATTTTGAGCCTGTGTGTCTTTCCGCAGGTGACCACTGGATGGCAGCATTGTCTAACAGCAAAGAAGGAGGCGGTGTTTACTCACTCCTGATGAACACCTCTCTAATCGCACCTCATCGCTGGAGTTCAAGCTCTCGCTTTTCACTACCCTCAATTACATTTCTCCCCCGTTGACAGCTAATGTCATCAGGGCCATTACTAGAGTGTCTCAGCTCCTTCTCACCCCCCACGCAGACGCTAATAAACCTGCTGTCTTATCTCTCTGCCTGACAGGATGTGTGTGGATCAAATACCGCATGGCAGTGGGGAATGTTGGACCTTCTACTGACCTCCTGCTTCTAAAGCTGGAGACTGTTTCTAACACTAGTCAGATTTCCTGCCACAAGTCTTAAATAAAGATCTCGTTTTCTTTTCTTTGTTATTTTCCAGCGCAGGTTTCGAAGATGAAGTGGAAACTTTTAACAGTTAGTGTGTAAAAGTGGGTATGACTGCTGGACGTTCTGTACAGAGAGTGAGAGAGGTGAAGATAGAGATCATTTAAGATAGATAGAGAGAGAGAGAGAGAGAGGAGAGAGAGAGAGAGAGAGAGAGAGAGAGAGAGTATGAAATATACACAGACAGAAATTGAAAACAGATAAAACTGTACAAGAAAAACAAAAATGGAGATCATGAGATATGTATAGAGAGATAGAGAGATAAATACAAAATAAGATTAAAAAAAAAAAGTCTGAAAGATGTTAGAGAGAAGAGTGAAAGAACATGATAATGAAGAGAAAAGTGTAAGAGTGGCTCTGCATTAAAGTGGAAAAAGTGTGCACTTTAATGCCCTTATCTCCTCCACACGGCTTCATTTCTGTAAATGGGCGTGTTTCAGCCTTAGTGCTACTGCAGATCCTCTTAAAAAAAAAGAAAAAGCCACATCCCAGATTTCCAGCTGCCTCACAAACCTCTCAGTAAAATAAGAACTAAGACCTAGAGTGAATAAGAAGAAGATCCAGTGGGGTGGAGAAGAGAGAAGGAATGTATTAGTAATAAAAAGGGATGGAAGACATCAGTGTGACCAGTCGGGACTGGTCAGACGTAACATCTGCAAAATCGTGTGCTCACCATGGCGTGTGTTCACGGTCGTGTGCTACACTTAGACACTTGTCCTTCCTTCTAGTTTTGTGCTCTGCATAGATGCAAAGATGCCTCATGCATGCAGAAACTGTCAATAACAAGGAAACACTGTCCGTCTCATAGCCAGATGAAGTGTCATGATGTCTTGGCTGAAATGGCTGATAAGACGAGTAGAAATATAAAGAGGGAATATTTTGTGCCGTACCAGGATTGTGGGAGGTAATGACGTCAGCCAGCGCCTGGTCAGGAGCAGACTCCTGGTTGTTGTTGTCCTGCTCCTGTAGCTTATCCACCATGGCAATGACGCTGTTCAATTCCTTGGCCACGTTTGCCCACACCCTGTCCTAGAGAAGCCAGAGAAAGAGTCAGAGCCGCATGATTCCAGACATCAGCATTACACATTATAGTGTTCCTGAAAATAACGAGGAAAAAAAATGACCAGAAAAGTTTTAATACATATACCACAATAAGGGGACAACAAATAATCTCAGTGATATGGATCATTCCAGAAACTGCAGATCTCCTCGGGTTCTATTCAATTCTCCTGTATATAATTTATCGTATAGCCTAGATTATCCTCATATCTATATACAGTAAGAGGTGATATCAAAAAGTTTCCAGAGCTCTGCTTACAAGAAAGCATTTTATTTATCTACGTTTCCACACCATCACCTTCAAAATAGCCCCCTTGCACAGCAATACTGCGCCCCCAGCGTTCCTGTTACTTCGGAGTATTTTTTTCAGTCTTCTTTTCAAAGCGTGTCAAACACCTTCGGCTATTCGTGCTAGATCTCAGCAACATTGTCGAAACCTCGAGCTGGATCGCAAGTTGCCGAATGGTTACGACATTTTCGGGGGTTGAGCTCGTTGAAGGTCTTCATGATCTCTTGAAGCGCACGCACTGCTAAAGAAAACCTCGAATGGCTCGTTGCAGCTTGTCAAACGTATGCCATGTCAAACGTCTCTGTTGCCCGGTTTCACGCTAAATTTCACATTTTCTCCGTTTTAACTTGCTGTTCATGATGAACCGCTGGTCAGAATAGCACCAGTTAGCAGTCTCGAAATTTGTACAGTTGTACATATTGTACATTTTTATATCCCACATTCTCTACACATATTGTGCTTTACACACATATTGCACTAATATACCTTTTCATACATGTTCAGATACATGTTCAGATAGATAGATAGATAGATAGATAGATAGATAGATAGATAGATAGATAGATAGATAGATAGATAGATAGATAGATGTTTACATTTATTGTAGTTGTAATTGCTCACCAGCTCCCACACATTTTTCACTGCACAGGGACTTTATTTATTTGCTGTACATTTATTTACTTATGCTGTACATATGTTTGCATATTTGTATGCACTTGTCAATTAACACAATTGCACTTCTGGTTGATGCTAAACTGTAGGTTGATATTTACCCTGTACTATACAATAATATTTCTCATATACAAAGTTATCCATCCATCCATCCATCCATCCATCCATCCATCCATCCATCCATCCATCCATCTGGGCGAGAACATCCAGTGAGCCATAGTTCTGGATGTAGAAACATCTACTGCAGAGTGAAATAAGAGAAAAGAGTAGAAGATGCAGACTGGCTCAAGCTGATTGGATTTCTACAGTACTCCAAATAAGCTCTGCACATAACAAAAGCACCTCAGAATGCATGACACATCAAACTTTGCGGTTTATGGGCTCCAAAAGCAGATCACTGCATCAGGTTCTTTCCAGTCCTCTCAATCAAGAGGATAAATCAGAGGCTTTAGGATAGCTGGAGATTGGAAATTTGTTGCCTGTGTGGTTCTTCTAAGAATAAGGGCATGTTTTCTTCTTAACCTGAAGAACCATTAAGCTTAAAGCTGCCACCGAAGGGCCCTTGAGCAAGGCCCTAAACGCTCACCTGCTCAGATGTATAAATGAGATAATTGTAAGGGCGTCTGCCAAATGCTGTAAATGTACATGTGTATTTTTGTGTGTGTGTGAACACAATGAATCGAGCGCTATGTTTCGCACAAAAGTCCGCAACCTGTCCTAACTGGATGAAAATGTAAGGTATTGTCGTGAAAATCCACCTTTTAAAATGAAATTAAAAGGCCAGTCCTTAGCAAACTTTCAAAAGCTTTATTGAAATTGTCATTTCGAGAAGCTCTGTATCTAATGTAAAATCTTAAAAAACTGAAATTCCATCACACAAGAAATTTTTTCGACACAATCATGCATATTCATTTTTCATTAAACCAAAGAAAATCTTTTTTTTTTTACGATAAACAAATGAAACATTCATCATTTACCTTTTCACTTTCTTCAACCATGATTTTTGTATCTTCACACGATTATAAATGTCTACCATCTGTTGTGCTTCTGGTGTTTACAGTAGTGATGAAAAGATCGGCTCATTTTAGTGACTTGGTTCTTTGAATCTTGTTCATCAAAATAAAGATTTAGTTCATTTCGTTCCTTTAAACAGCTGCATAGCGGACATGGGAGTCACGTGGAAAAAATACAAACGACTCGGACCAGATGACTCTTCTCAATTGTGTTTCCTGTGTAATGCACTGCATAGCGTGTATGTGAGTCACGTGATAAAAGTATGACGACTCGGACTAGAAGAGTCGAGATATGTACTATTTAATTCTGTTTCCTGTACACAACCTTCGGAGATTTCGTGATGCTTTGCTCATGCGCGTCCAGTCGAAAATGAACGGATCACTCTTTGAGACGACTCGTTCTTCTGAGTCACGTGAAAATGAACAAATTGTTCATCAACGACACTCACTAGTTTACAGGTCGGAAGGTTGCAGGAGGAGGACAGGTGATCAATTATTGCTACATAAGAGAATTTTGCTGATTTTGTACGTTTGCCTACTAACAAATAAATAATCAGTTTATAATTTTAATGATAGGTTTATTTGAACAGCGAGAGACTAAATAACAATGAAATACGCACTACGAATCTTTTTTTTTTTGCATTTTATTAAGTGAAATAAGTATTTGACCCATTCGCAAAACATGACTTAGTACTTGACTAGTTGGCCACCAGGTTTGCAAACATCTCAGGAGGAATTTTGTCCCACTCCTCTTTGCAGATCCTCCTCAAATCATAAAGGTTTCAGGGTTAACGTTTGGCAACCCGAACCTTCAGCTCCCTCCACAGATTTTCTATAAGATTAAGGTGTGGAGCCTGGCTGGGCCACTCCAGGACCTTAATGTGCTTCTTGTTTTTTGTATTTTTCTCACTGTTCAACCTACCATTAAAATTATAGCGTACAGGTAATCCTCTACTTACATTAGAGATAGGTTACGACGACCCCATCATAAGTCAAAAATATCGTAAGTCGTAGATGGTACCATGACTGTGACGGTCTTTCCTGCTTCATGCTGATATATAATTTTCTTATGGCTTTTCTCTTCTTTTTTTCACTACAAGCAGGAGGCATACATGACACACTTTTATCACAAAAATTGCTGTTTGAAACAGTTTGAAACCGAAAATAATACACACTGAGACAACTTTACTCCGTCGACCGCTAGCGAGAGCGGGGCATATCACAGGGTGAGAGATACGCTCATCGTACGCTGCTGACCGTGTCTGTGGTGTGAAATTTTTCATATTTGTACAATTTTGTTGTATCGCTATTACCTTCGTAAGATCTAAAAAAAAAAAAAAAAAAAGTCAAATCATCGTAACTCGGGGACCATTTGTATTTATTTCTTTGTCAATGGGCAAACGTAGAAAATCAGCATGAGAACAAATAGTTTTTCCCCTCACTGTATATATATTTGCCCTATAGGTCAAGCCCTAATCAAGGAAGAGTATCTCCTATTAAGTAAACACATCACAGCCAATGCTAAAATTAACAACATTAATCACTACATCAGCAAAATAATTATTTGAAACATACATAATACTATTTTTCCTCACAGAATTCCCCTATAGGATCAGGGTACAAACACATCCCCTCCTCTACACACAGCCTACACACTCTTATAGTTTATTTGTCATTAAGGGCTAATGCGAGCGTGTACATGCGGCGTATTGGTTACGTTTCTAACGTGTCAAAGTGAAAAAATGCTACGGCAATAAGCTAAATGTGTGTGAGCCGCTGTAGCTTTATTTAACTCATTAGCCCTTTGTTGCTCCGGCGTTCTACATTTCACACCTCGCATGTTCTCAGAAGTTCTGGCTTCGTTCTAGCTGTGCGTTCACATATGCGTTGTGGTTTCTGCAGTCGCTCGTCTCTCTCTCTCTCTCGCCCTTACACTGCAAGAGTAATTAGGCTTCCCAATGCGCAGAGTACAACAAACTATGTGCCTTCGTCGTATTTTCCTCCCTTATTAGGAGACCGTTTTCTTCCTTTGCCTCGTTTTTTTCTCCTCTGCTGAGCACTGAAAAGAATCATTTCATCACTGATTAGAGATTGTTGTTTTAGCTTTGCTGCTAATCTCCTGCTGTTAGCCACAGCTATGACACTGATGGAGCACAAAATCACACACACACAAACACACACACACCTCCTTTTATTAGTATCTGTGTAATTTTCTGCAAATTTGTCCACTGTCCAAATTGACAGGTTGCTTTTATCGTACAAGACATTTGTGCAAAATACAACATTTCAAAAAACTACGTGACACACACACATGTACATTTTCATCATTTGGCAAACGTTCTTAGAATTATCTCATTATCACATCTGATCAGGTGAAAGTTAAGGGTCTTGCTCAAGGGCCCTGCAGTGGAGGCTTCATGGTGGTGGGATGGATTTAGACTGAGCTACCAATCTTCCTGCAACCCTCACGTCCACACACACACACACACACACACACACACACACACACACACACACACACACACACACACACACACACACACACATACAAGTTTAATTAAAACAAACAATACCCTCTAATGCACATTTGGAGCATGATGCATATAACGAGTCCTTTAGACTCCTGGATACCATATAGAAAGTTTCAGTGTTTAAAGATTGTAATGAATAATTTTCATGGTCGTTCCTGCGAGTGAGAATTTAGCTCGAGGCTTGCTTCCTCTCCCGATCTCCTGCTTCCTTGAAGATAAAAACCTCTGGTATTTTTTTTGTTTCGTTTTTTTTATGGTGAACTCAAAACTCATACAGACGTTTTCTCTTTTTATCCTGAAACGTTCAACTCAAAACCTTATACACACTCTGCCCTTATTCCTACAAAGAAAAGGCCTTCACGGGGGCACACAGTAGATAAGTGAGAGAGGAAAAAAGAAAAGCGAGAAAAAGAGGTGAGTGGATACTTGCCCATTCCTCTTCATCGTACTCCTTGTGGTGGGGAAGGTCTTGGTGTTTAAGAGGCTGGCGAGCTTCATTTTTAGGTGGCGTCTGAGAGCCAGAAACGTTGTTGCAGACGACGACGCTCGGCTCGCGGCTCTGGTTTTGATTCGGGGTCGTGTCCGGGCCCACGTTTTGGGTCAAGTGTGTTTTGGGCTGGGTAGAAACCTGGCTTTGGTTCATGTAGTCGGGCCGTGCTGCGTGTAGCGCGAAGAGAGCATTCTTCACCAACTCGTCCTTCAGGGAGTGCACAAACTGCTCCGTCTGAAAGACAAGGGCATGCTTGTTTAGCATGAATATCTGACAATGTTTCCTTACATTGCACGTCACCACAGTGAACCGGAGGACGGTAGAGTGTGAGCGCATGCAAGAACCCATCACCAAACTTCATAACACGCATACACACACTTCAGAAGAAATGCATGAGAGACAGCGAAAAAAAAGGATGAGGTGTTGGAAGGAGAAAGGAAAGAATCCGGATGAAAGGAAAAATGAAAAAGCGAGAGATGAGCTTCTTCTCCTTCGGTGTGGAGTACAACAATAACAACAACAACAACAACAAACAACTCAATTGCTCCTGAGCGAGACGCCACAGTACACAGAGAGACAGAGAATACAAGATATTGAGGTTGCTAGTGATAGACAGAGCAATAAGGAACAAGGAGAGAAGGGGTTTTGGGTGGGGTGGGGGGTACTAATGATGATCCTAGTAGAGGACCTGCTTGGCTGATAGTCACAAGAGCCCTCAGGAATAATTGAGTTAGCGTCACAACAAGCTAATCTATTATGCCTACGGATGTAAAAACATGAGAAGAACGCAAAAAAAGAAAAAAAAAGAAGAAAAAAATCTATATTAAAGTAGGCTCTATATAAGTCAACAAAACAAAAAGGTGAGGCGGGATGAAGAAAATGAGATACACACACACACACACACACACACACACACACACACACACACACACACACACACACACACACACACACACACACACACACATTCCAAAACACTTCAAGCCCTACTTTTGTGATTTAATGCAAATGCAAAATAAGGGAAAAAGCAGTGTTGGTTTGTATGAAAGAAAAACAAAAGTTGAACAAAAGTTTGTGGACAGCTGATCATAGTGCTTTTTTTAACATCCTATTCCACATTTAACTTTCCCCTTCTGGGAGGATGATGCACTAGATCTCAGAGGGTGCTTGTGGAGATGTAGGCGAGGTGAGAAGGTGCAGTCAACGTTCTAATTAATCCGAAAGGTGTTCAATAGGGTTGAGGTCAGAGCTCAGTAGCAGGAGATCTTCCACTACAATCCATGTAAAGCATATCTTCATGGAGCTGGCTTTGTGTAGAGGTGTATTGTCATGCTGGAACGGTCTCCAAGTTCAAGCAAAGAAATTATGTAATGCTCCCACATCTAAAGACATCCTATACAATTGTGTTTTCAACTCCAATAACCATAACATGGCTGGCAAAATCAGATGTCACAATGCTTTTGTCCATATATTGTATACTTACACTAACCTGGTGATTAGTGTTGAAACACATTATAGGTATATTTCTTTAAGATTCATGGTTAAGTAATGTTTAATCTAACGTGCAGTTTAGAGCAGAAACTTTTAATTGACGTCACTTACAGACTTAATATGGATATTTCAGCGATAGAAATAACCGAGTCACTGCCAGGACATAAAAACAATGCCTTTTCTTACAAGCTTATAATAGGAAAATTAAAGCACAGCATCTTGTCATCTATGATGGCGATAAATCAGATGAGTGTAAGCCTTATTTCAAAGGTTTTATGGACGCTATTATTTACAGGATGCTCGGTGCATAATGATGCATCAGTTGTCTCGTTCACATTTATGCTCACATTCACATCTGTTTATAGTTACATTTAATGTCTTGGAAACAGTTTCTTTCCTCTTATTACTTAAGTTATAGCAGCTATAAACTCATTCTGTCAACAATAACACAGCTTTCTATAGACAGCACGCAGTCCTGAAATATTAAGAGCCTATTTCGCACATTTGAAAGAGCAAAAATTCTCGAACAGTTGAAAGATGAGCATGTTTCACTAGATTTGCAGGTGCTACATTCGAATTTTAGCTCCTGGGTATTTTTATGATATAAAGTAAATATATTAAGCTGTAAAATATCTATAAGAGTTATTCGATGTCAGTATTTGTTCTGCTAAAGAAGAAACAAGCCATGGCAGCACCATAAGAAATATAATTTAATAAAATACTTTGCACTTCAGGATGTATTTCCACTTCTCAAGTGGAATAAAAGCTAATGTTTGGTGTTATTCTTGTGCCTACCTGAATTGCACATAATTTAAGAGGTGTAGAAGCTTTGGCAGTTTTAGGATGTTGGTGAGAGTGTGTCTGTACAGGAGGGGACACTGACAACTTTAAAAACTCGGACCAGATGACTCATAAGTTGAACTACTTAATTGTGTTTCCTGTGTAATGCACTGCATAGCGTGTATGTGAGTCACGTGACAAAATTAGCAAATTATGATATATTTATATTAGATAATATAATTATAGATAGATAGATAGATAGATAGATAGATAGATAGATAGATAGATAGATAGATAGATAAATATAGATATAGATAGATAGATAGATAGATAGATAGATAGATAGATAGATAGATAGATAGATAGATAGATAGATAGATAGATAGATAGATAGATACAACTTTATTGTCATTGCATAGTACAGGTACACAGCAACGAAATGCAGTTTGGCATCTACCAGAAGTGCAAAATGTAGCAGTCGTGCAAAAGTGCAGATAAATATCTAGCATATTTACAGCAAGTGGTATATATGAAGTATATACAGTGAATAAATATAAAGGCTATTTCAGTGCAGAGACGTGTGGACATTCAGGAGTACAGTGAATAAATATGAAGGCGTGCAGTAATTAAGAAAAATGTGCAGAAATGAAAGGTTACAGATCAAAAGACAATATATATAAAATAAAATAATATAAAATAATATAATACATAAAATAAAATAAGCAATATATATATATAGAATAGAATATAAACCTGTGATTTGATTTGCAGTACTGTAGCTGGTGCTTAAAAAATAACTCAGAAATGAGAATTTAAAAGGGCTGAATTTTCTGTTCTTTTGTACTGGGATATGTAAATTGTATCCATCCATAAAATCTGGTTGTGAAATAAGAGCAGAAGCAATAGGTCACAACAAATGGCTGCATAGGGAATTTAGAACAATAATGCAGGGTTAAAATGTCAATCCGCATTGACCTGCTTATCTTTTAAGTGTGATTATGAAACTCAGAGGAGATAAGAGATATTTATGTCATTCCTGTGGTTAGTTCTACAGGAACTGCTGGCTCATACGTACACAGCGAGAAGCACAAGCGCAACGCTGCTGGACTTTCGTCCTCACGCACGATCAAACTCTTATTAAGCCATCGATCCAAGTCTCGTCCAAGAAGCTTATCAAAGTAATTTCCATTCACTGGCTAATCTGTTTAGGGCTTGGATGAACTTTCTGGATTATATGAGCTTTAAAAACTAAATCATATTTAGAAATTTTCCCCACTGAGATTTTCATTAACTCTCAATTTACGGTGGGAAAAAACGATGTACTGTTTGGAGGAGAACCACTTGTGGATTGGTATCAAGAGACTTGTGGATTGGAAATGGATTTTGTGCAGCAAGGAACGATAAGTGGAACACTGTATTACCCGGCCTGCTGAAAGGCCACGGCCCTGAACAGTTCACTGCTTTTCTTAATGTCACACACCTGATTCAGCTTGTCATATTCATGAAGCCTTGCATGAGCTGGTGCGACGGAGCAGTAAATGAGTAATAGCTGCAACGCTGGGGCTCAGGATTTAAAAAAAAAAAACAACACTGCTGGTATTTGAAAACAGCAGAGGAATCATCTTGAGTTTTGAAGCATGATTACAATCTGTTGCCGCTGTAGGTTATTTCAAACAGTCTGTTAAGTTTTTATATCTACTATTCATCACAAATAATGATCCTATTTATCACCTTTAGTATCAGGATTATAGCTGGATAGGGATTATCTGCATATAAATGCAGGTTGGACTGCACCCAGGATGCATTTCAAACAGATTGAGATCTGATCAGTATTCAGGACGGAGAAGTTTTTCAGCCAGCGGAAAAACAAGTGTAAATACATCTGTCTCTGCAATACACATCCATTTACGTTGCACTATAACGCATGTGGTGTGACTGCTGAAGTGGATGACCATAGGTAAAAAAAACAAAACAAAAAACAAAACATCTCAATCTTCATTTTTGATTACACAACCATTCCGGTTGCACAGAGTAATTGAAAATGACAAATGACAGGACACGGATCGTAACAAATTAAAAGCTGATTTGCATGCAATGACTCAATCTGAAGAACCAGAAATGGATTTGACAACAAGTGTAAATGATGAACCCGATTAAGAGGTGGGAAATTATTGATTTTCTGTTCCAGCTCTCAATTTCAACACAGTATGATGAGTTTGGGGAGTAAATAAAAAGCTCTAATAGATCACGTAAATAATTCAGTAAATATCCGATGTCGAATTTAAAGAAACTGTAAAAATAATATTAAATGAAACCCCTTAAACCTTATACGGACAGGATTTCAAATTGGACTACTTGAAGTATCTCCATCAGTCCAGATCAGTGTGCGGTTATCAGCTGCTCTTAGTCACATCTTCACAGACATGCGGGTGATTTTGTGTTGCCTTATACATTGGGATGGAAGTTTTGGATCCGCAGCAGTATTTATTCACCTTGCGCACGTATAACTTCGGCTCCACACTGCCCACATTGGAGCCCATTAGCAGGAGAATGAAAATAAAATCAATCAGAAGAGCGTGAAATTGCAGGCTGATTAAAGGGTCTATTATAATGTCAGCTGCAGGTACAAAGACACTTTATATTCACATGCGCTACAATATTTAGCAAAGTGTAGTTTAGAATTAAATGAAGCAGTAAGCAGTTAAAACGCTATAAGTTACTTCATCTAACTACAGAATAAATAAACACCATTAGATTAGATGCAAAATGTGCAACACAAACATCCAGGCTTACAGACAAAACAATCTGGCAGAAACTCATCGAAAAAGCTTTTACCGCACCACGGCATCGAATCTACGAGTGGAAATGTACTGGAACAATGAACACCATTCTACCCAATGATTTTCCCCTAGTTGGGGTTTTGAATCTATAATACCACATATTTGCATAATCAGGGGTTGAAATGTAGTTCATTCAAATCGAACAATTAACTCCTTTTGCTCAGTGGATGGGGAGGAGTCATCCTAAAAGAGACCACACCCATTTAATGCGTCACTCTATGGAAAACAAGCGATTATGTTAGAAAAAAAAATTAAACGCCATCTATATTACAACTGTCTGTATTCGCTTAATAATTTGTCATATTTACAAATTGCTTTTTTCTCTGCTCGTTGTTAAATTTGGACAAATTCTTGATGATTTTCACAAAGTGACATGAACCACTAGACAAAAAACAGCAATGCTGTGTGTGTGTGTGTGTGTGTGTGTGGGTGTGTGTGTACTCATCCGTGTAAGACTATGAAATCAAATGTTTAATCTCGCTGTTATTCTGTCGCACGCAGACACACAGTCTGAGATTTCAATCAGACTCTGCTAGCTGTGGCAGAGGATGCTGGGAGGACTCCCAACTCTAATCAAGGCGGAGAGAAGCAGTGACAGAGAGAATGTACCAATTAAAGCAGCTGATTGGCCGCTATTCCGCAGAGGCTAAAACAATCTCGTCTGAGCAGATTGCATACTGACAGCACCAGATGTAATTCATTAATTACACTGATAAAACACCAAAGCCTTCGTTTTGGCAACAGCACACACCCTGCCTTTGTTAGGTTTGGCATGAGAACAGAGTGAGACGGCCATTTGTGAAGGCCGGTGCGACCACTCGGCTGTTCTTAACACGGACGAGATAGAGGCTTGTGGATCAAAACGAAATTGTTACAATATCTTTTACTAGTTAATTACAAAGCGACACAAATTGGACACAGAAGTTTAATTAAAACATTTAAAAGCAGAATGTTTACTGCCCTAAGATTTTATTTAGTGCTACATAATACAGTGGAAATACACCTACAAAACTTGAATAACACACCTGATGCAGGCAGTCACCTTTTGTGTAAATTCATTCAGTGTAAAAGCTGTTTATTTGTTCAAAAATTTACCTAGAGTACAAACTAGCTGTATTTATTTATTTTTTTTTTTTTTTGGGGGGGGGGGGGGGGGGCGCTACTACTATGACTGCTGCATGCCTCAAGCACCTTCAAATCAAACAGGAAGAATGCTATGAAAGAAACACTATTTAGCCATTTTGACCTTGTTGTGACCTTGACCTTGTTTGGATTTTGTCGTTTCAAAAAATCTAAATTGGCAAATTACAATATAACAGGAATTAACATGAATACACCAACAAAGGTACCTAGAAAGCATCTTGGATATATATATAAAAAAAAAGATAGAAGAGGACCAATACCAGTTGAATGGTAATTAATTGGATACTTAAAACTGCAAACTCGTCACTATTAACTATGATAATAGCAGCCTGCTAACTCATCCAAAAAAATATAATAAAAAAATAATTAATTTTCTAAATTTGCATACAAAGTAATGAAATTAACCCTCACTGAGAAGACAGGAAACTTTAACGCATTCGACTGGTTACTTCCGATTGGATGCTTTTAATGAGCCTCTCTTTAAAGAAGCTTGAGGTGAAATAAAAAAACGCCCTGCTGCAGCATAAAAGCAGTCTAAGAGAATTGATATTTTTAATGCTTCTACAAAAAAAACATGAAATGTTATACCAGATATTGCCTAAACCTAATAAACAATTTTACATCGGTTTAACTTAAAAAAATTAAAAAATAAATAAAAAATGTAGAGCCTTGCATGCTGAAATCACATAATTGTATTTTACATGTAATGTTTATGAACAAACGGATAATTATATACACTATGTGCAAAAGTTTGTGCAACCCTAACCACAACTTTTTGTGTTCATTCAGCCACAAAAGTGTTAATAAAGTCAGTTAGTGAGGAGGCCATATTTTAGTTCATCCCAAAGTCAAGTTTTTCTCCAACCCATGTAAACCATATGGTCCTGGAGTTTGCTTTGTGCACAGGGGTATTGTCATGCTGGAACAGGTTTGGGTCTCCTAGTTCAAGTGAAGGGAAAATGTATTGATACTGCATCCAAAATGTCTTACACAATTGTGTGCCTCTAACTGTGTGGTACCAGTTTGGGGAAGAAGCATATATAGCTGGAAAGTCAGATTCCTAATACTTTTGTCCATGAAGTGTAGCTAATATGTGGTATATATACGATTAGAAGAAATTGCCTCCAGCAAGTGGGACAGATATCAGCTAGCTAACCGTCATTTAGAGGTTATTGTTATTTGCCTAACAATGTGCTAAGTAATATTAGTTAACCAGTTAACGGACAATATATCAGCTTGCAGTTGGCTAACATTACCCAAGGAAACTAGCATAGCTTAAGTGTTCTTTAAGCAGAACATTTGCTGAAATCTGGGTGGTACTGCACAGAAGTTATGGTTCTATGTCGCAACATAATTACGCATCGAATTTCTAAAGTCCGATTTGCTGTATAGTAATGGTTTATTTTTCACCAGAGAAACAGCTTCAGAATTGAACCAGGCTAGGCTTGTACATTTTACTAGCTAACATTATATATGAACTGCAACCTGATCCTCACCTTTTCCTCCAGACACTTGAGAGCTTCCCGGAGGCTTTGGCTGCAGCGCTGCTGGGCCTGGACAAGCAGGTGTTCAGCCAGGCCACAGATGACAGGCTGCAGCTGGGCCACCATGCTCAGGATCTCTCTGGCCTTGGCTGTGTGCTCTGGAGAGTAGTAGATGCACTGAAACGCCGTGCTGTAGCTGTGTAGAAGAAACAGACGATGATCATCTTGCAAGACAAACAACTCACACACAACCTTTAAAGCCTCGACAAAGAAAGATGAACTTTATTTAATAGCACAATGTTACTGAAATAAAGAAAATGATTGTGATTAGTGATATTTAAACACATAGAAATAAGACTCTGTGTAGGCCGCAGACCAGACCTGTGGAGGACAATGAAGAATCGATGTGAAGACTGTCGATGGAATTTGGCTATAATTTGATCTAATCCGAAGACGCCCACTAGCTTTGTGCACTCTGCCTGCAAATTCATTGCGGTGAATTTCAGAGCTTATTTAAGTTACTTAAATGAGTCATGTGTGACCAAAGGTAAAGCAAGCTGGTTTCCTCAGAATCCGGTATGAGTAGATTCAGAATTGTTTCTGCTGCAGAAAATATATTCATGATCAGCTTTAATTGCCACTAAACAGTTGTCTAGTGTAGAGTCACAGCATGTGCAATGTGTATAGCATTATCTGTTAAGTTGTTCAGAACAGGATCATTTGTGAAAAATCTCCTTCGAACTTGCAAAACTGGTGGCAGAGCGCAAGGTAAAAACAAACAAATGAGCATGGTTCCTGTTGGCTATGGGACATCTTAATGCAAATTAAACATAATCTGCTGAAATCATATATAAAGAATGGTATATTAGGCACTTTGTATCATTTCACTTTTATTTTTTATTTATAGTTATTTTACACTTTTTTCTAAGTTCCAAAATTATTATAATTTTTTTAATTCCTGGAAAAAATAATAATAAAACAGACTGCAAGCTGGTGGGGCAAGGTAAATCATCTCAACTTCTTCAACACAGTTTTTATTAAAGCAGCACAGTCATTGAGAAATGATTCCTTATAGACAGTCCCAAACCATGCAACATGCTGTTACCCCTCAACTGAACTTGCACAGGCCTGTGTGAAGTTTCAATAAAGAGAAAATTCAGTGAACCAAAAAGTGTGGAATTTGTAACTACTGGATTTTTGACAGCATCAGGCAACATAATACTATTTGTATTGTTATCTCAGGGCATCAGGTTAAAGAAACCTTAGGAAATATTATTGAATCATTTCAAATGTTATTCTCTAATCTCCCTACATTGATCATCTGCGGATGTGCACCCACTTGGTAGCTTGTCCTTGAATGAAAACAGCTAACCTACTTCAAAACATGTACCAAAAAACTTTTGTAACTGCTGATATTCAGTAAATTATATATACACTCTATTGCCAAAAGTATTGGGTCACCTGGTCATAAGTACGGTATGTATTAGCTCCTATAATGCCCTCCACACTTCTGGGAAGATGTTTCGCTAGATTTTGGAGTATGCTTATGGATATCTGTGTTTATCAGCCACAAGGGTGTTATGAAAGGCAGGTACTGATGTGGGTGAGGAGGCCTGGAATGCAGTTAGTGTTTACATTCATCACAAAGGTGTTCAGTAGGGATGAGATCAGAGCTCTATAAGAGGCCACTCAAGATCTTCCTCTGCAAAGCTTTATAAGGAACTCACTTTGTGCACAGGGGCATTGCCATGCTGGAACTGGTTTTGGATTTCCAAGTTCAAGTGAATGCAAAATTTTATTACAGCGCATTTAAAGACGTCCTGTACAATTGAGTGCCTCAAACTTTGTGGTAACAGTTTAAAAAAAGAACCACATATAGCAGGAAAGATCAGGTGACCCAATACTTTTGGCAATATAGTGTATATATATATTATAAGATACTGTATATGATACAAGACCGATTTAAAAAATGGAACAAAAAATCCCCATAATATCAAATCTTGTGAGGAGCATAAATTAAACTGATAATTGCAAACCAAAATGCAAATGACAAGCCACCATATGTCCTATTCACCAAAAACTGGCACATTCATTAGCTTGATTCAAACGGCTTCCATTTCCAATTATTACAAAAACTTTGAAAACCGCACGAGGCTGTTTGGTATAAAAGGCTGGTCCATATGCTAGACACAAACACGATTTAGTTTCTGTAATAAAACGCCAAATTACACTGTGATTCAACTAGTCCTAGAGACATTTTGAGGTCTACATGATTCCAACACACCTGATCCAGGTCAAAAAGGGGATTGCTAATGAGCTGATGAGTTAGATCAGGTGTGTGAGAAAGAGAAAAAAACTCAACACAATCCATCCTTGAAGAATGGGGAAACCTTGTTCTGAAGAAAACAATAAACAGGACAAAATCCCATCTGAGACTTAGTGATGGCAGAGTGGACACAAAACCTGGGGCCATGGCTGAGAAAGAAGGCATCTAATCATCAGAGCCTTTATTAACTCAGCCGGATCAAGGGACAATGTCTAAATGCCGTGGGGCAGAAAACAGAAATGAACTGCCTCGATCTTAAGATGCTCTGAAAAAATAAAAACAAAAAAAAAAATCCTTCCAAAAATCAATTATAAATCAAAACTACTGAAAACTTTTTTTTCCCAAGACAATTATGGCCTCAAAGTTATTTTTGGATGGATTAAACCTGCAGGGGAGTTCACAGCTTCCACAGTAAATGAGCTCCTGTTTCTGTGCTGCGCTAATCCACCACACATAGCAACCTTAGGGGGAGCAACAGCGGAAAGGTAAACGTCTGCTGTGGGTGTTCATAAATCATCAATGGGAATGAGTGATGATACTAAATAGGGTGAGGGAAGCACAAAAGCCCTTAAGTGTAATTAAGCTCCAGTCTCCGGTGTAAGTTTAATTAATAGCGAAGAAAACGGAGGAGAAAAGTATAGAAGCGAACTCATCGCTTTGCCACTAGCGTCCAGCAGGGAACAACCCGGACTTAATCAGTGATCCGAAGCTGGTGCTTACATTTTTCCTTTAAATGTAGTGATAGTGCTGAAACTGCACAATGGCTAAAAAAAAATAAAAGCAATCTGTGCCTTATCCTAAAATACAATGCCTTTATTGCCGGAGGACATGGCTTTGTCTGAAAAGAAAGTAACAGAAGCACACATGTACAACTTTCCCACTGTCTCTTACATGCTTTCTTTCTCTTCTCTTTCAATACATGAGCACATATATATATATATATATATATATATATATATATATATATATATATATATATATATATATATATATACACTATATTTCCAGAAGTATTGTCACCTTATCTTTCCTGCTATATGTGATACTTTTCCAAACTGGCCACAAAGCTTGGAGGCACTCAATTGTACAGGACGTCTTTAGATGCGCTATAATACAATTTTGCATTTACTTGAACTGGAAAACCCAAACCTGTTCCAAGCATGGTGATGCCCCTGTGCACAAAGTGAGCTTCTTGAAGATATGGATTAAATGCTTTGGAAAAGAAGATCTTGAGTGGCCTGCTATAGCGCTCTGATCTCATCCCGACTGAACACCTTTGGGATGAATTGGAACGCTGACCTACATCAGTGGTTGCCTTTCATAAAACCCTTGTGGCTGATAAACACAAATATCCAAAAGCACACTCTAAAATCTAGTGGAACATCTTTCCATAAGATTGGTGGGAATTATAAGAGCATATCGGGACTAAATGTGACTTGCAATGCTAAAAAATCAAGTACCTGTACAATACTTGATTTTTGTGACCCAATACTTTTGGCAATATAGTATAAGTAACGCATGGATGAAACATTCAGAGTAAAGAGAAACACATACTGTAGTCTCTCTCATCATCTGACACCTGCAGAAAGAAGTGCTTAATGATTCAGCGTCTGTTAAAAGATAGATTAGTCACGTTCTACCATTCAGGTCATGCCTACCAGCTTCAATTAAACACAAATAAAGTGAGGAATTAAGGGCTCTCGAGGTACGCACAGTGCCAGTAATACGGTTTCTTAATGAGGCCTAAATGACTCAGTTCAGTATAGAGAAATCCCAACATGGGCATTATAGAAGCTGTGCAATGAACCATTTCATTTTAAAGCCAGGATTACATTTTTGGCTACTTTAAAGAAATCAGATATAGCGTCTTTCTTTATTGCCTCTAGTTCCAGTAAATCACAACCTTCCTGTTTATAAGCCTGTTTAAAATAATAATAAATATGATGCTAAAAGTAAAATTCCTGTTAGCATCCCAAAGTTAGGGTAAATAAGGGATAAGGGGCTTTTAATCTGTCACATTTACAACACAGTGAAATTCTTTCTTAGCATATTAGCCTCTAGAAAGCACTTACACCGGGGACTGTTAAATAATCATCTTGCTCTTTAACAATATAATGATTACCTCTGTTATGTCCATGCTTTGTAAGTTCCTGTATAAATTGTTCCTTTTCATGAACTCGAGCTGTGTCGAAACACTTTGGGAACGCCTCGCATTGTCC
The DNA here is from genome assembly GCA_039877035.1 of Silurus lanzhouensis. NCBI lineage: Eukaryota > Metazoa > Chordata > Actinopteri > Siluriformes > Siluridae > Silurus > Silurus lanzhouensis. The sequence goes on along the minus strand of JBCEWE010000061.1, from coordinate 746,878 downwards.
ATGCTCTGAATCAAGTGTGAAATCCGGCCAATAGGCAAGTCGTGATGTCGCAACATTAGCTTCTGATTGTTCCGGTAAGCACTTTGTGTGTAAATCTGTGCTACCATGGCTAAAAAACAAACAAACTTTCGCATTATTGTCTCTCCTTGCCCCTGTTTAATTAGTGGGGGACACACATGAGTTTTGTTGTTTGTTTGGGAGTAGAGAATGCTCAATTGGCTCTTAAGAGAGACGATTGTCCGTGCTGTAGCCCTATGGCTATACGCACTCTCCGCTCCCGGGGAGCACTCTTCGAGGAGAGTGATCTCCCTCGCAGCTCAGGTCCCGCTCTCGCCGAGGCGAAGCGTCTGTACACCTTCCCTCCTATCGCGTTGCTCTCAGGAGTTCTGGAGAGAATCTGCCAGGAAGGAGTACGTCTCCTCCTGGTGGCACCTCGTTGGCCTCCCAAGGAGGTCATATGCTGCTAGATGTCAGCTGTTTCCACGTGGTGTGAGCACCACCAGTTAGACCTAGTCAACTGCCCGGTTGGTTCAGTTCTGGAGCTCTGGCAGGAACAGTTTGCCACAGGGTTGGCCCCGTCCACACTGAAGGTTTACGTGTCCGCTATCGCGGTTTATTGTACCCCGCCTGCGGGGCAGTCGCTGGGGAAACACCCTCTCGTGACACATCTCCTACACGGCACCCGGAGGCTGAGGCCCGGAATACAACCAAGAGTGCCTGTGTGGGATTTAACCGTCGTGTTGGCGGCTCTATCTGAGCCCCCCTTCGAGCCGTTGGCTCAGAGTGTAGACAACGGGAGGCATTCCCAAAGCGTTTCAACGCAGCATCTCATTCCCTCAGAGAACTAGGGTTACATATGTATTCTAGAGACGTTCATAAAGAATCATGTACTACCAACAATCTAAATTATAGCCAGCACTACCTTCAGAACTGCTGTCACAGAAAATGAATCTTCTAAATAAACTTTCTGAACAGTTAAAAATATAACCAGTAGCATTGTGGTGGTAATATGGCAATATATGCTAAATATAGTCATGGTAAATGATATAAGAATGAATTGTTAGGTAGCAATTTGAAAGTATAAAACATGAATACAAATGCAGCTAATAATGGACAAATCCTTCTTGCATTTCTCTTCACTAAACATGCCTGATCACAAACATATAATAAACACAAGGCTGTCATGCCAAATATACTATATGGACACCTGATCATGAGATTCATATGCTCTTTTTGAACATCCCATTTGCTCCAGAGGATTGTCAGTTTTTTTATTCAGCACCTAGATCATTTTCTTCATCCACTATAAGTATTGGCGATAGAAAATCTGCATTTACTGACTTTTTTGGACCTTTTGATAATAGAAGTCGTACTATAGCCAATTACAAATTTTATGTGGAAATCTAGAAGAAGAAAAAACTGAAGGGGGGGGGGGGTGTTTTGAAGAAATGATATTGGGGAGACATTAAAAGATTTTTAGAAAACTCAAATGTACAGTGTGCCAATAACATTGTCTAGTTCCTAAGCTGTTTGCGATCATCATGATTCATGATGGAGCAAAATAATTACAATTACCACCATCATCATCGTGTAGCCCTATTAGATAATAATGTTTTTTTTTTTGTCTAGCTGAAGTTGTGCTGTAGCGTATTATAGTCCAGAAGAGGTGAAGCTGGAAAGGGACATTACAGGTGACAATGAATTGGCATTGTGGTCTCTGTCCCCCACTTTTTTCACTCCTCCTCTCACACTGTGCCCTAAGGAACAAAGAGCGACCGTTATTTCATTGTCCTGCTCTCAACACCTTGCTCCTTTGCTTTTACCTTTTGCTCATCTTATGATGAATTAATGGAGCATTAAATTACCATGTTTCGCATGTCACTGTTCGGCTAGCTTTTAATCCAATCCAATCATCAAAGTGTCATCAGACAAAGCTGGAGTGGACAAGAGAATAAGTGAATCGGGAAAATCTGTCAGTGTATATGTGTGTGTCTGGTGGTCACAGGCTGGTTCCTACTAAGGATAAGGAAAGAACAACACTAAGAACTGAATGAAAAAATTCTTAAAAATACCGCTTTGCCAAAACCAGTTGAAAACACAGCGAATTACCAAAGAATGCCATTAAAAAAATAATGACAGAACTGCTGTGTGGTCGACCACACAAGCATTAAAATAGATTTGATTCCCGAGAGACATGCTGTTTGATTTTAAGCAAGAGTTTGAGGCTTGAGGAGGCTTACTTGGCCAGCGAGGCAGAAAATTGGAAACTTTAAGCTACAGCGAGTCATTAACTAAGTCAAATACGAAACAAAACCATCGCCATATCTGCCGGATTAGTCTTCAATGTAATCTCTCTTTCAGCAAAACTGATTTCAATTCAGTGAACCTGAAAAAGTACACTCCTTCTTATCTCTGGCTTGTGCAGCTGATAAACTGACCGTCTTCCCAACTGACCTTGGTGCTGAAAGTGCTTTTGTGATTTAAAATTTTCTTGTATTAAGTGCACTTTAGAAACTTCACACAGTCTTCAAACAGACTCTTGAAGTGCACAAAATGAAACATAAGGCCTTTCAAAGGTTTTTCACGCACTTCCTTTGTTTGGTTTTCAAGGACTACACGAGATCACTAAAGAAGCTTATCATTTGTTCATCGTGTTTTTATATTTTCAGAATTTACAATGGTGTGAGTATTGTTTCACACAAAGCCAGCTTTAAAAAAAATAATATTCCCAGTTTTCCAAATTGTTTTATCTTTTATTCAGGTAATATCAATGAGTCTGGTGAAAGAGAGTGGTGAGCATTCGGCCTGTGTTGGGTGGGTAAGGAAAAAGGAAGTTAACTACAGAACTGCCAAATTGTAGTTTTGTTACTCTTTTCATCCATCCATCCATCCATCCATCCATCCATCCATCCATCCATGCATTATTAATAAGGGCTTTGTCTTCGACTTACAACCGTTTTTTCCGGTCCCTATCTACGTCGTAAATTGGGGTCTACATATACTGTGCATTATGCCCCTGTCTATTGCAGGGCACCATTTAAATCACACACAGATTCACCAATTGATCTCAACCAATCCATCTCCTGCCACTATTATATTACTATATTTAACTTTTATAACTAAATAACTAAAGAATTCTACACTGTTTTAAAAATGACAAGTTATCTGCACACGTCTGTATAAAGAGAAGCTTTTTGAATAATGAACAATCAACATGAATTCCCATGATTCCAGCGATCGGGTGTGATAACCATGACACTGATTGGCAGTCAATAATCCATCAGAGAGATGTAATAATAGCCATCCCCCCATCCTGCACCAACTCTCTCATTTGCACTTGTTCATGATACAATATGATTGCAAACTGATCTGATCCCCAGCAGGTGCACTTGTTTTGAGCCGGCATGACTAATCTGTAACATGTTTTGTTGCTCTGATCGTTTATAGCACTTTTCCATCAGGATCAAAACTGTGACCTACGTTTCTTTGCAATTTCTAAATATCTTTGTTGAATTGATTACTCTTCCTACCAGGGTCAGAGGAATGCCAATTATTGATAAAGTAGTGTGTGGCAGCGTGGGCGTGGCCGAGCGTCGGTTTGTGAATGGAGAGTGAGTCCGGGAGCAGGTAGGCGGGGGATTGCCTCACCTGAAGATTATGTGACCTAATGAGTGTTCTCTGTTTTCCAGTGATCGGGGGGTGCATTTAAGGAGGAGAGGGTGTGTGTGAGACGGTTGGTGTGTGTACGCGCGTGAGCCAGAAGACGTGCTGCATGAGACACTGAACGAGCATTATACTTATAAATAAATTTGGCTGTGAAGCCTTTGCACCTGACTTGTTGTGGCGCTTCTTTTTCCCGCATCTATACGCTCTCCCACATAGTGATTATCGATAAAGAGGTTTGCCATAAAGCCTAATAAGTTTCAAGTTTTATTTATGTGTACAGACATCACTTACAGTTTGTACAAGATTGTAGACCTGCACAAGGCTGGAATGGGCTACAAGACCATCAGATTGTTGCCTTGGCAGTATGTTTTTGGTCATTGTCAAGCTTGAAGACCTGTTCATGACCCATCTTCAGTGTTCTGGCTAAGGCCAGAAGGTTTTAATCCAAAATTCTACAGTTCATCTCCCCGTTCATGTGGTGACGCTTTCCTGTACCCTTAGCAGAGAAACAGAATCAAAGCAGAATGTTTGCTCGTCTATGTTTAAAAGTGGGGATGGTGTTCTTGGGGTCATATTCAGCATTTCTCTGCCTCCAAACACGGCGAGTTGAGTTGATGCCAGAGAGCTCAATTTTATTCTCATCTGACCACATCACATTCTCCCAAGCCTTCTCTAAATCATTTAGGTGTTTACTGCCAAACTTCAGATGGGCCTGTTCATGTGTGTTCTTCAGCAGAGAGACCTTGGTGAGTTACCAATGGTTTTCTTGAAGACTTTGGATCCAGCTCCCTTGAGATAATTAACAAGCTCCTCTCATGCTATTCTGGGCTCACCTTCCTCAGAATCATTCTCACCCCATGAGGTGAGATTTTCCATGGAGCTCCAGAGCAAGGGTAATTGACATATCTTGTATTTCTTCCATTTTCGAATTGTGTTCCCTTTCTTACCAAGCTTCTTGCTGATGGTCTTGTAGACCATTCTACCCTTGTGCAGGTCTACAATCTCGTCCCTGACGTCCTTTGACAGCTCTTTGGTCTTGCCCATGGTGGTGGAGAGGTTTGAATGAAAAAGGTTAATTCTGTGATGGGTGTCTTTTATACGCATAAGCTGATATTAGGAGTCCTTTCTTAAAGGTACAGGATTAATTGGGTGTGTGGGAGTCAGAATTCCTGCTGGTTGGTACAGGATCAAATACAAATTAATTTATAATATTTCTTTATAGATTTCTTTTATTCTGTCTCTTTCTGTGAAAATGAAACTACATAGAATTTACCCCATAAAAAAATGGGTACATTTTTAAAATCAGCAGGTGATCAAATAATTATTTCCCACACTGCACCTGTGCATCAATTTTTTGTATTGTACTGTATGATATTTCTACTGAAAGGAAAATAAATCCTGGGCCTCTTAATTTAAAATAAAATAATCAGTTCAATGTAAATCAGACCTAAAACCTCAGCCTTGGTGTCTGACCATTATATGAGCAGAGACGCATAGTGCAGGTGTTTGACCATGATAAAGGTATACTGAAAGGTGCATGACCATTGTTTGGACATACTGCAAGTTCCTGACCATTGAAAAAGAAAACTACAGGTGCTCGAGCATGATATGGAAATACGGCAGGTGCTTGACTATGATAAGGGTATACTCCAAATGCTTACTCCATAGTAAGTGTAAACTGCAGGTGTCTGATAATCAATCAGAAATACTACCAGTTACTGTAATATGAAAATACTGCCTGGTGCTTGACTATTATACAGGTTTACCGTCCAGGATACAATCATACTCCTGTTGTTTAACCAGGTTATGCACTCAACTCAATTATAGAAACTGCAAGTTAAACCGTCTGGTACTACTTCGGGTCACGGCACCAATACAGGAAACCTCTCTATCGAAATACTGGAAATAACAGGAAACAAACACAGTTACTCCACCAAGGTATAAGCCCAGGTACTCCAGTGTATGGGTTGAATGAAAAAGTCTAAATAAAAAAAAAGTGTAGTCTCTCGTGCAATCTATTTCAATGTAACTAGGCAGTTTAAATGCATGCGACAGAACCAAATATTAATACAAATCAGCGTAACTATTAGAAGATGGCGGCGGACCTAGAGACTAAATGACAAACTATCATTAGTTTGAGCATATATGGAGCCAAGGCCTTTTAAAAATGTGTTTTTCCTCCCATGAACACAAGACGTGAATAAATAGAACGTAGTATATTTTAGTGGGAAATGCACCATTCATCTAGTGTATGCGTTTTAAGGACGTTTCAAGTTCAGTGAAATGCAATATTCCAAATAATTACCCTGTGCATGAAATCTGGACATGACTGATGATAAGAATACTGAGGAACAGTCTGTTCTCTATGAAATAAGGACATGAGGTCCACTGATCTCAGATCACCAATGTATCCTTTTTCAGGGCAATAGCTGATGAGGGATGCCACTGTGCCTGGTTCATTGCTTTCCCTGCTGGTTTTGGCAGATTTGGGTGAGCTGGGAGAAAACGATGGGAACTGTCTAACTAATTAAACATCTCCTCTGACAGAAAGAAAAGGAAGGCAAGCAGGAAGCGAAAAAAGGAAGATGGCAGCAGACGGGAATCAGTAATTGAATCACAGAGTGGGGATTCGATAAAGAACGAAACAGAATATCAATAGAGACCCTGGGGGTGGCAATGGGGCCGCACGCATGCAGCTGTTCAAGATGAGAGAGAGAGAGAGAGAGAGAAAGAGAGAGAGAGAGAGAGAGAGAGAGAGAGAGAGAGAGAGAGAGAGAGAGAGAGTGAGAGAGAGTGCCAGGCAAAGAGCATCTTTTTCCAATCAAATTAAAACGCGCCTTATTCGATACTGCCATTTATACTCCAGATGAGGCTCTGCGGTCCTGTTGCTGCCATCCTACAAAAGTAAACATCAATCAATTTCTGTAACAATGGCTAGCCTGCGGGCTGTGAACTGACAAAACTCTTCCAAAGATAAATAAATACAGGGTGCAAAATGTTAACCCTCCATGCCATCCTAAAACTCCTCTAGCTTCTGAGGGCAAGAGTTCAGCACATCACCAAAGTCAAACCTTTTAGATGGGAACTGTACAAAGCTTTTAAACTTTTACATGCTCATAGTGTCAACTACTGAGCAGCTTTCAACAAGAAAACGCAAGATTCTTTCCCACTTATTCATCCATTAAACATTGAACAGACCACTACAGCTCACCACACAAGACACATTCATACCTGAAGCTAGTTCATGGAGCCAGTGCACCTAAATCATGTTTTTCAGAAGCGAAGAAAAAACTAGAAAACCCAGAAGAAACCTGTGTCAACATTGGAAAAACACAGTAAACTCCGGACAGATATTAACCCAGACTCCAAGGATCGAGTCAGTTGCTACCCACCATGCCACCCTAGATACAGTCATCACATTTTAAATGGTCTCCAATGCAAAACATGCCTATTGACACGTTATAAATTCAATCCAAATTGTGGGTAGAGATTATCGTTCGGAAATAAACCAATCAGAGATCTTTATAAGCATGAAAACCGTGATACATTCAAGGTGTATTTGCATGCGGAAAAATGTGCCAAGTGTGTTTTTCAGTGCCAAACATACAAACACATGCCCCCCACCCAAAAAAAAAATTGTGCAGACTAAAATAAATATTTAGAAAAATGTTAATCCTTGACTATAGACAAAATGGATTTAGTTCTAGTGTATCAAAAATGAATCAAAGTCTGATTTGACAGGTGGCTAGGCTTTAGAGCTGAATAATTCTTCACAATTAACAGGTGTGCCAGGACTGAAATACAGCCATTTATAACTGTATAAAATATCAGCATGAAATAGATATTTATGAGAAAAGTATGAGAGTTTATTCAAAGCACCAAGGAACTTTGGAAAGCCATGGCCTCATTGGTATAAACAGAATCGGGTATAAAGAGAAAACCTTTGAATTGGAACTTCATATTCGCCTCTTCATCTGCTGAAGTACTTTAGGATTTGTGTCAGAGGAAAACGGGTAAAAAAAAAAAAAAAAAGCCTCACAAAGACAAAACCTAAAGGTGTTATGTGCATGAGAAGGCGCTGTGATTGGCGGAGTCTGGAACTCACCTCTTCTTCTCTGCTTCATATCGGCTGAACAGCTTCTGAAGGCCTCCGTTCTTGAAGCCCTGGTAGTGAGCGGCTGGAGCTCCAACTGTGATCACATCGTAGAAGGCTTCTGGCAGAACAAAATAACATGGGTATCAGCACGCAGCCAGCTGAGCCTTTCTGCTTGCACAGCTGACTGGCATTGGAATTCAGAAAGGGATTATTCTTTTAAGAAGATGATCTTTCCACACATGAATCTTTCCATATTCAGTAATAATAGTCAAAGTTTGCAGGCTGTTTTCCCAGGCCCCCGGCTAATGTTCACCGGATAATAGCATCGAGGTGCTGCCTTGCCTGTATTAAGTGGTTTAAACTAAAATACCAAATGTCTTTGAGCTCAAGGAGTTCACTCAAAATGTGAACTCATAATCTGCCCATGAATTGCCAAGCTAATTACGTGGGCAGTTCAGTATTTGGGTAATTAATCCTTTTTTTTTGTGCTCACCCAGAGTCAGATGAAATCATGGATATAATTTTTCCCCCATTTCCATGTGCTGCTGGAAGATTTATCAAAGCTATTTGGTTAAAATAATGAAAGGCGGTTTCGCAGCAACCCACCGCTTCCTCTTCACAGCAGCAGAGAAACAAACCCTGTAATGAAAGTTTCACTGGTGTTCATTTAGCATTTATGATGCACATTTTAATTACTATATTCTCATACAAAACACAATAATTAAACGAGTGTCAGCCTTGGGAAATATTTTCAACTGAGCGTGTTTCTCTCACCCACTGGGTGCACACATTTAAATACGAGGAACCGCGACAGAGCCGTAACGCACGGAGTCGAGGGTAAAACTGACGAGTTTCTGGAATTCTAAAAATAAAAATGTTAAGACGCAGTGTTCACACTACAAAAACATTTCCTGTGCTGTAAAAATATCACAGTGTCAATGCTTAACAAGACCTGCACTTATTATGGTGGTAATATTGCCTCCTTTTTTTTTTTTATATCTGTGTCTTAAACAGTGCGTGACGGTGTTTATTAAAGCAACAGCTTTAAAGTCTGAAATACAGACGCGAATTTTCCAGCCTCCCACTGACCTACCGTGACCCAACACGCTTGATAATCATGACAAAGGGGCAGCATATTGATATATGGATCAAAGCTCAAAGAGAAACATGGTGTGGTGATAACAGGACACAGTTTTAATTTGTCCTGATAAGATGTAATTTGATCATTACGGACCAGTTGTTACAGCTGAGGTCTTGCATATCATAGCAACTGAATGCAATTCACTGACTTCATATTAATGGTGAGAAGAACCGCTTTTATTGTTCAGATCCATGTCATTATTTCATTGTAAATCGGAAAAGCAGACAGAAGGGTTTTCATAAAATTTTGCCAATCCTTTAAAAAATAGAAGACTGTAATGCTTTTTATGACATCTAGCTTTCCCTTTCACACACACATATCTATGACACGGACTAATCTCCAGGCTATTTTCAAGTGAGCTTGACCACGCCTGAATTCGTTCTGGGTCCCCACAAGTCTCCACAACAGCTGCACTGCAAAGTTCTTTCCTGAACTGCATATGAGTGATAAAAATTTGCAGACTCATACAAAAGACTTTCCTTTAGTTGGGGTCTTGATGATGGTGCTGGAGATCTAACAGGTTTCTCCAAATGAGACTCATGGATGAGTTAAATAATTTATTAGCTTCATCAACCCATTCAGTATGGCCTTATCCCTTTGTGGATGTGGGTGGGATTAACCTGGAAGCGACCATGCCCAGAAAAATATAAAGTGATGCTATATTATAAGCGGATCTGTGAAGACAGTCCATGTCCAGGAAATAAATAAACACCTCTGCATCTTTCACCTTAGCAGTTGAGCATTTAAGTGTGTACTGTTCCTTTAATGATGCTGTACACAAACCTGTTGAGAAGATGCAAAATGACTCATCTGACATCTCGTATGAGTAATCCTGTATTTGTATTCTTGATGGTCTTCCAGCTTTTTGTTTGTCCTTTTCATATCGTACAAATGCGTAATATGCGCATTACGCCCTTTGAGCGAAACTTCGATGGCGATTTCTATATACCGTGACTTAAAAATCGAAATGCAGATTCCCTTCGGTCACTGTTCCTGATTGTCGTGTGCCTTTGTGAATGAATCTCCAGTGCCTAATAATGAATCCTCGCTCAAAGTCACTTAGATCTGTTCCTTTTTGTCATCTTGATCCAAAATCAATGTAAAATTGACTTGCTCTGCATTTTTTTTTTATAAACATATGATGTTAACTGCTGAACTGTATCATGCAGTACATTTGTCTTGAACTCTCACTCATTTATTTATGTTCGGAATGTTTTGGGAATATTAGTTTATTTAAAATAAAGCCTTTGGAGTTCACAGTACATAATTAAGACTCTGAGGACAACCAGAGACTTGGTGAAAGACAACTAATCTTCAATTCCCTTTAAGGCAGGAAAAGAATCATACACATCTACAGTATTTTGACCCCAGTGGTTTCAGTGCATGTGTGTGCTTTTGGTTTCCTTTGCTATGTTGGACATATAGAAGCTCTGCCTCATCTAGTAGTGAGCTTAATGTTAGGTCATGTAATGAGCTAGCCTGTGGACTCGACAGGAAGTTGGCTTTGGGAGATGTTTGACAGCAATTAATGAGCAGCTTTTCCGCAGACCTGGCACCCCGCTGTGCCACTCTCGCCATATCACGCTCCTCTGCCACATTCAGGCTTCACTAATGACGACAGGGGCTCTGACTCCCAATGCCCACCACTTTCCCAACCCCAATATCCCCCACCCCCACCACACATCTAATTGGCTGCTTCTCAATAGCTCAACGGTGGCATAAAATACAGGGGCACAAGTCACACACGGCCCAATTTGGAGCTGATTTGCTCCGATTTTCCTGGCATCTATAAATCGAATGGAAACGAGGTGCACCCTGGAAACCTCTCTCCTTTTTTACTCTTTTAGTCGGAAGGAGGGGGAATAGATTGCAGTCAAACAAAAATTATTCATAATTAACCAGAAAGCCTGGATGGGTTAAATAAGATGAAATATATCGATGCTGTCTAAACAGAGAGAAGGAAAAGGTGTTTCAGCAGAGTTTTCTCCTGCTCGTTAAAGCTTTGAATTTGAGCAAGTGCGATTTCAGGCAGAAAAAAAACATTATAGTCAAAAATATCATTTATAGGTTTTAATATGTGTGCAGGACATAAAAGGTTTAAGGCTCCGCGGACAAATTGTGCAATTGCTGAACACTAAGGAGAGACTATAAAGCGGGCAGGATGAAGAAGTGTGGCTGTGCATTGAGTGTGAAATTGTTGAATTACAAGGAGACTACAGAGCAACCAGGACAAAGAAGGGAGTCTAAGCACTGTGTATTTCAATCTAGATTTCCTTCCACTGCTCCTTTTAATATACATAATGTACCAGATGAAAACGATAGCATTCATCATTCATCAACAAAGGCAATAGTGGCAAAAAATTAAGGAAAAAAAACACATTAGATGATGAAACCTTCAGAGAAACTAGTCTTTAAATGGAACTCAGAACAGTCTGTATGATCACAGCAGCAGGTCTTCCATACAAACGTGCATATATAAAGTAAGATTATACATTGAAAAAAGGGGAAGCCTTTAAAATAATTTTTTGGGAGCAGAAGTAAAGCATTAAGAAAAATCACCACATGGTAAGAAAAGCCGCAGTGGTTCAAGTGTGTCAGAATCTGTACTGAAATCTAATATTTTCCCCTGTACAAAAGACTAAAATATTGAAAGAACAAAACAGTTACTCAAAAAATATTTCCACAAAAGCATACAGAGCAAGTCAGCATTAAACAGTGCAAGCGGCGAGTGCACTGAACATGCGCAGGTCCTCATTAGCGAGTCGTATTTCTGTCTGGCTGTTTTAAAGTTCACCTGTTGGACCTCGCCTGTTGATTCCTGTCTGCCTGCATTGCCCCTGTTGCTGTAATGAGTGTGGGGAAATACTACTCAAATTGGCTCTTTCTCTCTTTCACACCCACACATTGACACGAAGCTATATTCAGTAACTCAAATAAAAAACTATTTTGAGTGTGAAAGATGTGGGGGTTTTCCATCCACTGGTATAATGTGAATTTTAATTGAGCATATAAAATATAAATTTTCCCCAACAAAAAAACCCTGCGTATAAGGTTTTTTTTTATGAGGCTGATATATTATAACTGGTGCATTAATTAGGGAAAAGCAAGTAGAATTCAACTGGAATCCAGCACCAACAAGCCATGCTACCAAGATGTATGACTCAGATCCTCTTAATATATATTTCAAAACAAAGGAAGCTCCTAAAGAAAAAAACATTTCAAGCATATGACCTTTCCATGAACAGGACCCAGTTTGAATCGATTCAATAAATTCATCTGCAGCTTACATTGAAAATTCAGTATAAATCCAGCAAACATCCACTCGTTTTTGAAATATCATGCTCTTACATTGACAAACAAACTATTCGTGATGTCATAATTCCAATATATATATTTTTTTTTACCAAACAGACATAACTGCAATTTATCGTGCATTAAAATACAATTAGTTTAAATAAATAAAGAAGAAACACTACATGCCTGGCTACTTGAGCCACATTTTGTTGTTACAGCCTTATACCAAATTGGATTAAATTCATTTTTTTTCTCAAAATTTACAAACAATACCCCATAATGACAACGTGAAAGAGGTCTAATTGAAATCTTTGCAAATGTATAAAAAAAAAAAAAATAATAAATCACATGTACGTAAGTATTCACAGTCTTTGCCATGACACTCAAAATTATTTTCAGGTGCATCCTGTTTCCACTGATCATCCTTGAAATGTTTCTACAACTTGATTTGAGTCCACCTGTGGTCAATTCAGTTAATTGGATATTATTTGGAAAGGCACACACCAGTCTATAGAAGGTCCCACAGTTATCAGTGCATGTCAGAGCACAGACCAAGTCCAAATAATTGTCTTTTAAGACAGGATTGTATTGAGGCACAGATCTTGGGAAGGGTACAGAAAAATGTCTGCAGCATTGAAGGTCCTATGAGTACAGTGGCCTCAATCTTCCATAAACGGAAGGAACCGCCAGGACTCTTCCTAGAGCGGGACACCCGACCAAACTGAGCGATCGGGGAAGAAGGGCTTAAGTCAGGGAGGTGACCAAGAACCTGATGTTCACTCTGAAAGACCTCCAGCATTTATCTGTGGAGAGAGAAGAACCTTCCAGAAGAACAACTATCTCTGCAGCACTCCACCAATCAGGCCTTTATGGTAGAGCTCCCAGGAAAAGACACACGACCATCTGCCAAAAAGCTAATAAAGGACTCTCAGACCATGACAAAAAAAAGTTAACACTTTAGCCTGAATATTAAGAGTCAAGTCTGGAGGAAACCAGGCACCGCTCATCACCTTGCCAATATGATCCCTTCAGTAAAGCATAGTGATGGAAGTGTCCTTGATAAAAACCTGCTCCAGAGCGCTCTAAACCTCAGAGTAGGGCGATGGTTCATCTTCCAACAGGACAACGACACTTATCACACAGCCAAGATAACAATGGAGTGGCTACGGGACAACTCTGTGAATGTCCTTGAGTGGCCCAGCCAGAGCTCCGACTTGAACCCGATTAAACATCTCTGGAGAGATCTGAAAATGGCTGTGTCTGGCGCTTCCCATTCAACCTGATTGAGCTCGAGAGGTTCTGCAAAGAAGAATAGGAGAAACTGCATCCCCCCCCCCCCCAAAAAAAAAAAAAACCGCATGCCAAACTTGTAGCATCATACTCAAAAATGACTTGAGACTGTAATTGGTGCCAAAGGTGCTTCAACAAAGTATTAAGCAAAGACTGTGAATACTTCTGTACATGTGATTTTATTTCATTTGTTATTTTTAATACATTTGCAAAAGTCAAACAAACTTCTTCCACCTTGTCATTATAGTATATTGTTTGTAGAATTTTAAGGAAAATAATTTTAGAATGAGACTGTAAAATTACAAAATGTGGAAAAAGTGCTGTGATGCACTGTACAGTGTTCTACAATGACGTCATCTTTGTAATCCCTTTCCAAGTTTTTCTTCCAGCAAAGGTTTAAAGCAATGCAGATAAGTGGTCATTTTCAGATTTTAAACATGAACAGCTAAGCTTAAAATAAAAATTTTGGTACACTTAGCGCCCAGATCATCCTGGATTAGTTTCCCATGAAGGATGCTCTAATTCTGATTATTACTAATAAAAACTTTGATTATAATCCAGTATAAATTGGCAAGACAAACACCCAGGACCTTCAGTAATAATACTATACCTGTTTTCCTAGGACACGTCACCCTCATTCGCTGTGTGTGCAGATTAATGGGAATGAACTCCAGGTATTTCTGCGCCTTGCTGCAGCTCGGCTTGAATGAAGGACCTGAGGACAGAGCAAAGGGCATGGACATTAACAGTGCATATAATCCATGCTATTTATTATAAAAAGAACAGCACGGGGCAGTTGCCCTTGCAATCAGAGCCACTGGCCGAGTTTGGCAACTCCCTCACCATCTGCTTCGAATGAGTTATGGGGCCACTCAGTCCTGAGGATGATACACTTTAGTGGACTTAGTTGTGAAGTAGGAGAAGCAACAGTTTAATTGATCACATGTGGAGTAACTATTTCGATGTCACTGGGACACTAACGGTCCTTATTAGCCAAAATACAAATCACCTACTGATTGGATGAACAAGCTCTATTAAAATCCAAAAGATTAATTAAATATCCATTGGGTCCAAACCAATGTTTTTAATTTGACTAGTTTTTCCTGAGCTGCACAAATAAACGCGAAAAGAACCACTCATTGACCTTGACTGGCTATGGTATTGACCAATGATATTGGTACACTTTGGCAAGTGCTCTCAAATCGAGGCTATGGGATAAAGTACAGAAATCTGATTATGGATGCATCAAATTGAGTGTCTAAAAAAAAATAAGCCTACATAAGGATCTGTTAATTTGTATCTTAATCCGGTAAGTAGAGGATTTCATGGATTTACTCCGCTACCTGCTTCGAACAAAAACCATCCAATTAAAACCTCCTTGAAAAGATAACACAAAGTCACAAAGGGAGAGTGTGTGAATGGCTGTCACACATCATCCTCTTTGTGCTCACTTTAAATATGCAAACACTACAATCCCACTACAAAACAACACTAAGCTGTTAAAGAACTTTTTTTATATAACTGAATAAATGAAATGCTTGTTTTTTTTTTCACTTGTGTACTTCGCGAACTTGACAAATGAGCAATAAGGTAGACAAACACTAGCTGTGAAATGGAAAAGAACATAAGCCATTAGTACACAGGAAATTTCACTCTCCACATGCTCGGTGATCTCTCATGGGTAGGGATCGATATGGTGGAAATCCAAACACTTGATTGCAGCGCAGCAAAATCAGTGAAAGGATTAACATGGTAGTCTTTACTCTTTACTGTTGGAAGTGCATCAAGAGTTTAAAGCCTACTTCGTAACATAAAACCCAGGAACACTGCCAAGTTGTGGTTTGCTATAAAACCTAGAGGATCCCTGATTTTACACAGAGCCTGGTACCAGAACGTAAAAAAAATCTTGTCATATTAAAAAGATCTTCTCAAAACTTAGTGTTGATGATGCTGTAAATGTGATGAATGTTCATGGAGATTTCTGCTCAACCACAAAGGTGTCAGTATAGCTAGTATAGCTAGGTACTGATGTACAGGTAGGTGAACTGAGGAGGCCTGTGGTGCAGTCAACGTTCCAGTTTATCTCCATATATTTCCAGAGACTTAGAATTATCTCATTTATACAACTGAACAGTTGAGTTTTCCCTGGTGGTCTAGTGGGTAGGATGCGGCGATCTCACCGCTGCGCCCCGGGTTTGATTCCCGGTCAGGGAACCAACCCCAGCCACTCTTAGTGCCGTCCCAAGTCCGGATAAATGGGGAGGGTTGCGTTAGGAAGGGCATCCAGCATAAAAACGTGCCAAATCAAACATGCGGATGATCCGCTGTGGCGACCCCTAATGGGAGAATTGAATGCTACCACATTCAAAGAAATCCTCTAGATTGTGTGCGTCCAACTTTGTGATAACAGTTTTGTTAAGAATCACATTTGGAAAAGTCAGGTCTCCTAATACTTTATAAATCTCTGTCTGTTTTTATACAATATTGACAACTCAACTTCCTGAAAGACTGTTTGAAATGACACCTTATCTTCCTAGACGGCTAGAATTTTGAAGATTTATCAGTAAAACTGTATTTGCGAAGGGGCTCTAGTTAGTTATGGTCACTGAGAGGAAGACTGCAGTGTAGAGGTTTGGCTTAGAAGTCAGAGGATTGCAGGGGAAGGAGCACTAACAGTGCTGAAAGTGAACTAGCCTATGAGTGTGTCAGACACTGAAACCACAGGTCCTATACCCATTACAGGCTAAAAGAGACTTAAAATCCCCTGCTTGTGGTATGAGACCTTGCGAACAACATTCTGTGTACACCTGAGCTCACAATTTATACACTCAAATACAAAAGAATGGGGCTAAAATTAAACAGGTGTACATTTGCACATTTATTTATGATCCGAATTAGAGCATTTAGCTTTTTTACTTAAAAAAAAAAAACAACCTAAAAAAATAATTATTTCAGACCATTTGTGTCTTCAATCAAATTTCACACAAAGGGACACTATATAATCAGATAAAAGATTGACCTTGACTGTAGAAAGGTATGGTTTTAATACTTCAATTAACAGACAGCTACTCAAGGAAGAGGTTTCATGACCTGCATTTCAACGTGGAAAATATCATTTACTCTGACAACAAAACCAGTTCCTGTTCATATGAGATTATTTTCACTGGAATCCCATTTTGACATTTTGGCACCAAATACATTTGTAATGGATAAAAAACTTTTTTAATCCACTAGTTATGCTGGATATGACATGCCATATCTAAGCACATACTGTATATTTATAAATAAAGTATATGGACAAAAGTATGTGGACACCTGACCATAAGATTCGTACGTGCTTTTTGAACTGCCACAAGGGTGTTAGTAAAGTCACATAGTGATGTAGTTTAGGTGAGGACGCTTAAAGTGCAGTCAGTGTTCAGATTCATGCCAAAGGGTTTCTCTAGGGTTGAGGTCAGAACTCTATAGCAGGCCACTCAAGTGCTTTCACTCCAAACCTGGAGCTGGATCTTCCTGGAGCTCAGTTTGTGCAATGGGGCACTGTGATACTGGAACAGGTTTGGGTCCCCTAGTTCATGTGAAGGAAAAATCTTCCTAAAACACAGGTTCAAACTACTCATTATCTTTGTAAACAGCTGGGCTTTTGCAAAACCACTGGAATATACATCAGAAGATTTATCACTAAAACTGTATTTGTAAGGTGGCTCTAGTTAGTTAAGGTCACTGAGAGGAAGACGGCAGTGTAGCGGTTTGGCTCAGAAGTCAGAGGATTGCAGGGGAAGGAGCACTGACAGTTCTGAAAGTGACCTAGCCTTTGAGCGTTAAGCTCTGATGCATATGAGAGCGTTTCACACACTGAAACCACAGGTTCCATACCCATTACCGGCCAAAAGAAACTTAAAATCCTCTGCCTGTGGTATGAGACCTTGTGAACAACATCCTGTGTACACCTAAACTCAAAATTCATACACTGTTAAGTAAAATAAAATTGGACTAACCTGTAAGATGTTCCCTAAAAGCTTATACAGTCAACATCCCAATTTATCCCGGGTTCAAGGTCTTCCATTGTAACCCATGGCTGACTGTGTGTACAGGGGTATTCTCATGATGGAACAGATGTGTGCCTCTAAATTTGGGGCAAAGGCTTGAAGAAAAGTCACATCTGGCTATAAATGTTGTGTCCCGATACTTTTAAAAGTGTGTATATATAAATATATTTACCAGCATCTAATGTGGTATGATTAAGACACCTACAGCAGTATAACTACACTCATTTATTACTATGAAAACATTGTGCATTGCTGCAGCACATGTGAATATAATGTGTTTTCATGCCTATAGCTGACATTGTAATGGACCCTTTAATCAGCCTGCAGTTTCACGCTCTTCTGATTGATTATAGTTTATTTCTCCTGCTAATGAGCTCCGTGTAGGTAGTGTGAGGATTATTTAACTCATACCAATTAAGTGGTTAAGATACCACACACACACACACACACACACACACACACACACACACACACACACACACACATCAGTACATCAGTACATCAGTAGTTAAGGTTCTGCATTAGTGACCAGGAGTTTGTGAGCAACCAAAAAACTTGGTTAGAGAATTTAAAGTTTCTCCCTAAAGGTCCAGGCTCAATCCTGAGCTCTATCTAATATCTGATACATGAGTATCCCATTTAGGGTTTATTTCCCCACCACCATTGTTGTGTACTAGGTTCTAGAATCCTCCACAAGTCATTACTAAAGATAAATGAATGTATACTAGTTGTAAAGGCAAATAAATCATATAAATAGGCAACATTATTCTTCTTAACAACACTAATAAATCTTTACCTTTCACTCGAAATTTTATATTAAAAATCGAGAGGCATCTTCTTTCAACTTCTGACCCCGATAAGTAGTGATCGCTGTTTCCCCCAAAGTATTGTTTTTTTTTTTTTTTTTTTTCTGCCAGTATGACCTGTGTAAAGTTAAATATGTATGAAGCACTCTGGCTTGCCCTGCAGAAGGAGGCCACAGCACCTTATAAACAACCAAAAGTTGTATAACAACGTTTCTCACTTAACTCACTTTCGTTTGGTATGAAATCGGACTGGACGCATTTGCTGATATCACGTCTGTTCGCTAATCGATTGAACAATTTATTTTTTGTACATTTAATACAGAATATATACATTTTGCTCTTTTCTGCAAATAAAAAAGTGCTTATTGAATGAAGAATTAAATTCCAAGCGGAAAATTACAAATAAATGTCTAGGCATAAATAACTTAATTATTGTAAAATATATTACCTTTGTTTTGCAATAATCTGATCAGAAATATTCAATAAATATAAATATCAAAACTAAGTGATTAAGAAAAACTGTCAGGTGAGTACACTATTAACATGGCTGTTAGTATTGCTGTTTTATATGCTGTTTTAAAATGAGGTAAATACAACCAATTATAATATGAATATAAATAATAATAATAATAATAATAATAATTATTATTATTATATGACAGACCATGTGACGCTTAAAGAAATTGCAAAAAAAAAAAGCCTTAGATATCATTTTAAATGTTCAGGACAATACAATACAAAAAAATATGGTTTGTGTGGATGGTTTGCCAGGAGAAAGCGTTCTCAAAGACAAAAAAACCCAGTATGGCTCAGGTTTGACAGAAAGAAAAACAGAACGTGAAACAAAATCCAGTCTTTCAGTAAGAAAGCAGGAAAAAAATTCATTCTTTCAGAAAGAAAAAAATCATTCTCTCACAAAATAAAAAAGAATTCATTCTTTCAAAAAGAACGAGAGAACGAAAAATTTAAGGTGTTCTATAATTGTCACGTACTTTTATAGCACGGTGAAACTCTTTCTTCTCATACGCATCTGACGTTAGGAAGCTGGGGTCAGGGCACAGGTCAGCCATGATACAGCGCCCCTGGAGCTACGGGAGTTAAGGGCATTGCTCAAGGGCCCCAAGGGTGGCAGCTTGGCAATGCTGGGGTTTGAACTCCTCTATACCCAGGTATTCTAGAGTCAAATGTGAAGCCATGTGTCTGACAGCTAAAAAAGTCAAAATTGGGTCATGCGACAGGACAGTAATCTCAAGCATTCGAGCAAATCTACAGCAGAATGGCTAAAAAACAAAAAAAAACAAAGCCCAGCTAAAGTCCAGACCACAATCTTACACAATCTTGCTACATGTTGTAGCAGGACCTTAAGAGAGCTGTGCATAAACAAAAGCCCACAAACCTGAATGAATTGAAGCAATGCTCTTCCTTCACAATGATGGAAGAGAATGATAAAGTCAATCGCAATTACTTACTTACTTTTCCCACATTGTAACCCTATAATATCCAAACAAGGCCCTTACCGCCATGTGCTCTAGTATCATGGCTGAACCTGTGCTTGCTGGGATATGCAAAAAAAAAGAATTTCACTGTCAAGTGATCTATATGTGACAAACAAAGGCTCTTCATTAATATGAAATGCTAGATAATACTAGCCGCTAGTTATGTTTTTATTAAAAACACTGTCACTTGCTAAATAGTTAATTGTAATATTTTGCATTTAATTGCTAATTACAGCTAATTGCATTGCCTGATACTCTGTTCCACATTATTTTAGCAGTAAAACCAGCATTGGTGATGGCACTAGAAGTAAAGGCTGGTCCCTGGGTGATCAGGCAGTGTTTGTGTGGCACTCTGACATGGCCCGTCTCTCTCTCTCTCTCTCTCTCTCCCTCTTGGGAAAGCTCGCAGGCTAATGGAGCTGCCACAGTGGCATTAGCCCCATCATGCCCTCCATCTGTGAGGCCAGGTGCTCTGGAGGCAGGAGGAGGAGGGAAACCCTGCTACTCTGACCCTCACATACTCAGCTGCGGGGGTAAACACAGGTTTGTAGGCAAAGAAACACCTGCACACACTCATTAGTGAACGTTTTCTTTTTCACGCCCGCTGCTGTACACACTGTTAAAACCAAAGCGTGGTACACATCACCTCAGCACAGCATGTGTCTGGCTCACCAGTGAAGCCTAAGGGACCCTTCATCAAACGGCTGGAAAAATTTCTCCGCACTTTCTCAGTGTCTCTCCTGCCTGAGCTGTGGGAGGCTCACACCGGCAGATCCGTATATCCAGCCGCGGGGCTTCAGCTCAAACTACAGCCGGCACAGCATTGATCAATGCAGCTAGAGCTCCGGCGGTGCTCAGAGTGTGCTTAGTTGACCTCCTCCAGCAG
Source organism: Silurus lanzhouensis (assembly GCA_039877035.1). Classification (NCBI taxonomy): domain Eukaryota; kingdom Metazoa; phylum Chordata; class Actinopteri; order Siluriformes; family Siluridae; genus Silurus; species Silurus lanzhouensis. The sequence continues at coordinate 726,154 of JBCEWE010000061.1, read as the reverse complement.
ATGTTGTTGTTCTTCGCACAGTGTGTGTGTGGGCTTAGTGTTATGCTCTCTGCATAAACAGTGGCTGCATAGTGCACAAATCAAGTCGGTACAAATCTGGCACTAAACTCGCTGCCGATGAATAATGCATCACAATGCTCTCTTATGCAGGTACGTGCCTTTTTTCAAAGCATCTGATCTATGAAGCTTAAAGGGAAGCAAAGCTCAGACCTCTTATTGTGTATTAGAAGCTGTAAGCTCATTCACTTATCCCGCTTAGACCTGCACTTGCCAAGATTTGTCCTCCATTTACTACTGTGATGTGTGAAAGAGTTTGACTCTCTGCTTATCGCCTGCTAACTTAAAATGGCTATAGTGATAGTGAAACAGATTTCTATTTAATGCTGCTCTTTCAAAAAGCTGCAATGCTTCAATCATTTTTTAAAAGCACTTCCCAGTTAAACACTGTTCAGTTCAATTAATTTTTATTTGTATAGATTTTTTTACAAAGTCTCAAGGCAGCTAGGTAAAAGGGTAATAAAGTTGTATAAAAGAGTGTATTAATTGAATGCCTATAAGTTTGTTCAATTTAAATGCAAGTTTAATCCCAATAAGCGAGCCAGTGGTGACTGTGGCAAAGGAAAAACTCCCTGAGAAGGCATGAGTGAAGAACACTGATCATCTCTCCGTCATGGCGCTTGTTAGTGTGTAGGATATATTAGGCAGCAAATGAACATTTTGTCCTCAAAATCGATGTGTTGGAAGCAGGAAAAATGGGCAAGCGTAAGCATTTGAGCGAGTTTGACAAGGGCCAAATTGTGATGTCTAGACCACTGGATCAGAGCATCTCCAAAACTGCAGTTCTTGTGGAATGTTTCCGCATTGTTCAGTATTTATATCAGTTCATTGTCCAAGTGTGTAATTATAGTGTTAACTAAACTACACCGATCAGACACAATTTTATGACAGGTGAAGTGAAGAACACCTGTTGGCACCTGTTAATGTGTAAAATATATTAGGCAGCAAGTGAACATTTTTTCCTTAAAGCTGATGTGTTCAAAGCAGGAAAAATGGGCAAGTGTATGGAGGGAGTTGGACAAGGGCCAAATTGTGATGTCTAGACGACTGGGTCAGAGCACCCTAGAGCTAACCCTAAAGCTCTTGTGGGATGTTCCTGGTCTGCAGTGGTCAGTATCTATCAAAAGTGCCTCAAGGAAGGAACAGTGGTAAACCGGCGACAGGGTCGTGGGCAGCTGAGGCTTATTGATGCACGTTGGGAGCGAAGGCTGGTCCGTGTGGTCTGATCCGAAAGACGAACTCATGTAGCTCAAACTGCTGGAAAAGTTAAAGCTGTTGATGCTCGAAGGTCAGGATTGTTTTAGCAGTCAAAGGGGGTACAACACAATATTGTTTGATCAGGATATATATACATATTATATATATATATATATATATATATATATATATTATAATGGAATATGTATGTGGTTATACACTAAAAAGTCAAAAGTTTGACCATTTAATGGACCATCTCACCTATATAAAATCCTATTCAATATTTTGTTCTTATAATAACCTCTACTCTTAAAAAGACTTTCCACTAGAGTTTGAAATGAGGCTGTGTGGATTTTAAGTCAAGTAGCTTTGATTTGTGCTCATTCAGCCACTAGAGCATTCGTGAGGTCAAGCACTGATGTTGGGTGAGAAGGTCTGGGTTGCAGAAGCTTACAATTCATCCCAAAGGTGTTCGATAGGGTTGAGGTCAAGGCTCGGTGTAGACCACTCAACTTCGACTTCAATCTTCAGGGAGCTTGTTTTGTGCACAGAGGCAGTCGGTTAGAGGTTTGGGCTTTAGTTTCAGTACAGCAGAGTTTTAATGACACATCCGACAAAGACATTTAGACATCGATGTGCTTGCAATTTCGTGGCAACAGTTCGGAGAAGAATGGCACATATGTTTGCCAATGTAGTGTATATCTAGGTGAGGATTATACGTCCCACTGAATTACAAATGAGCATTTATGTAATAATAATAATTCTTATTATTAATATAATTAATGCTAATAATAATAATACCAACTGTCTGGACAGAAAAATTATGGCTGGTTACTTAAGATAAAAGTGGAAACGTCTCTGCACATCTGTCTTATGAAGGAATTATAATTTTATGAGCTGATGCTGAAGTTCTAGGAGCAGATGAAGAACATTCAGGAGTCGGTCCTGTCATTCACCGAACTAAATGAAATTCTGGACACGTGCACAGTGCTAGCTGAAGAGTAGAGCGAGACGGCGAGTTCCGGGGGTTCAGGCAGAATTCTCTAAATACCAAACCTTCTCTCTCTAGGAAAAGGTCACCCTGCGTATTATTCCTAATAACACGCGGTATCAATAATTAATACCGTGCAGTCGAGTCTCTCCGCGCCGGCTGGATTATGTCTGGGCCCTGTGACTGAGTGTGTGGCTAAAAGTGAGTGTAGGAAAGCCGAGGTGGAGGAAAGGCAAGAGGAGATGGAGCGAGGCTTTTCTGATTTACAGCAAACGAGATTAGAGGTGGGTGCAGCAGGCTGTCAGGAGCCATAACGCTGAAGACTGAGCTCCATCAGTCATGCGGCAAAACAACACCGAGCGTCCCAGGCTCATCCGCCAGCCTCGGCTCGAATCACGCCACCGATCGATTGGACCGATCAGCTTTTTGGCCCGAGAGCGCTGATTAGAAGGGCAAAAACATCAATGACTATTAAAGGTTTCAGACAAAAAACGAGGCGGTAGAGATGGTGACATTTTGTGCCCTGCCATTACTTCTTCCTCCGTGATAGGGAGTGACGACTGGAGCTGCTACATTAAGCCCAGAGATGATAGTCCTAACAAAATAAAGCTGCATGATCATACAGTGATAAGATGAGATGTGCAAGCAGTGTGTGTGTGTTCATGTGTGTGAGAGACTGACAACCATTATACCCTTTCTATAACGTGTGTGTGTGTGTGTCTGAGATGGGAAAAAAAAAGACAAATAGCATGCATTTTCCCCACATCATGCGTGTGTATTCGGAGAATTAAGCTGTGTACACTAAAATGAGCCAAGGCTACAATCTGCAATCTGCGATCTCTGCGGTTGCCAGCAGCAGGATGAAAGAGTAAACACTCCCCACATGTCTGATTTATACAGACCTTTTGCCTTTATCATCTCTGCCAAGTCTAAACTTAGTTGCTATGACTACAGTGCCACTACGTATTTAAGAAAAATTGAGAGATGCTACATGAAGAAGCACACAGGGAGAAAAAACATACGCACACACATACGCACACACACACACACACACACACACACACACACACACACACACACACACACACACACACACACACAGCCAAAAAAAAAAAAAAGAATCCTACTAAGGCTTCATGCCAGCATGATGATAATTATATGGCACTAATTGGCTATGCACATTTATAAATCCCACATTAAGCAGTCTGTACTTAACATGTTATTGCACTATATGAAGCAAATGAAGGAAAACAGTGTAGATGCTGTTTCTGTGTAGATGCGAGTTCACTCTGCTTTAGAGATGTTTCAGTCTGCTGCAGGTTTGACTCAGTATTATTAAAATCAATGTGTGCATTTAGTGCATCAACAGCTGTCAGTTATGACACACATACTGACAGAAAAAGATGTCAAAAGATGTTAAAAGATGACAGACACACATAGATGAAGAGAGAGAGAGAGAGAGAGAGAGAGAGAGAGAGAGAGAGAGAGAGAGAGAGAGAGAAATAAACCAGTTAGTTATAAACATAAACATAGAGATGGATAAACTGAGAGACTGACAATAAAACTAAAAGAATTACAAAAAAGATATTTAGATGGACAGATAGACACAGAGATAGATTAGATAGATGGATGGAAGGATTGATGAATGGATAAATAGGTATATTTAGATGGACAGAGACACAGACAGACAGACAGACAGACAGACAGACAGACAGACAGACAGACAGACAGACAGAGATGGATGGATGGATGGATGGATGCATGGATGGATGGATGGATCTGTTCAAGTAATTAACATTGAACTGTAGGATTGAGAGACAGACAGAACAAAAAAAAGGTATTTAGACAAACAGATAGACAGACACACACACACACATAAACAGATATACAGTTTACAAAAAGATGGATGGATGGATGGATGGATGGATGGATGGATGGATGAATGGATGAGTCTATGAAATAGGCTGAGAAATAGACAAAGACTAAAAATACAGTTAGCTAGATAGATAGAAATTTAAAATGATGAACTGATGAACAGATGGATAGACGGGCAGACAGACAGACGTGTGAATTCTCACCAGTGAACTTCTCCAGCTCAGCAAGTGTTTCCTGGTAGGTTTTGATCAGATGGCTGTAGCGAGTGATAACATCTTTCCTCAGGTTGTCCCAGTGTGGTGAGAGCTCACCCAGGTTGTTCAGCTCCTGGATTCTGACCAACACAACAAACACACACACACACACACACACACACACACACACACACACACACACACACACACACACACACACACACACACACACTTTACTTCAGCTACTGTACTGTCTGTTAAAAGCAAGAAACAAAATGGTATACATTTTACTCTACTCTATCTACATATATATATATATATATATGAATGTTGTACAAAAACATGTCTGCCACATGCTGGACATTTTGCCTCTTAGAATTTAATCATAATAGCAGTTTTGATTGAATATAAATTTTTGTTGCCACTGTTCTATTCTGAGCTTGAGGTACGGTGTGGAGCTTCACATTATATTCCTGTGTGGGCTTTGGGTTTTCTCTGGGTTCCCCAGTTTCCTCCCACTTCTTAATAAATAGTCAGCTGGTCAAAAGGCTCCATTAAATTGCCCCTATGTGTGCGTGTGTGTTTCATGGCTACACTTTGGAGCCACAGTGACTCCGCACTCCCGGATTTGGATTTGCCGGCTTGTTGCTCAGCCTTATTAGAGATGCAGCGAGTCTGAAATCTCAGAGGAGGACAGAAGAGGAAGAGAGGTGTGCATATGCGTGTTTACAAGAACCACTGAACAATTTAATGCGTGTTTCTTTCTTTAATGTGTTTACCAAAAGGAAAATTCCACCCTGTTGTGATAACGTGTTGGTTGCTGCTGTATTTTTGATTATTTCTGTGAGAAGTTCACGGATGTTCGATGTTCTGATTCACAGCGGGACGTTGCCTACGCAAGTACAAATGGCGTTTACTGGGAGAAAAAAATCTATTGAATTTATGTAGTTTTTGTGGACATTGTCTCAAAGCCACTTTACAGAATTGAACAGAATACAAATCTACATTTTAACATCATAATTAAATCCCTATCAGTTTTAATTTCTATTTGTGACAGAGCGGCTTACAGTTACATCATGTATACAAATGAGCAGTTGAGAGTTAGGGCCTTGCTCAAGGGCTCCAAGTAGCAGTTCAGTAGAGCTGGAATTTGAACTCACAACCTTCTAAACAGAAATCCAATGTTTTAACCACTGGGCTTCCACTTGCCTAAGTGTATCCCTAATGAGCGAGAAAGTGGTGACAGTGGAAAGGATAAACCCCTTGAGATATTATGAGGAAGAAACCATGAGAAAAGGGGAACCCATCCTCATCTGTGTGACACTGAATGTTCGCTCATTATAGATCCATCATTGTTGAGGTTATGAAATGTTCAGAGATGGACATTTCAATGCAAAAACTGTTCATGGCAACTGTAGTCCTAAGCCATTGTTGCCATTACAGTCTAATTCCATCGTCATAGTCCTGAAATGTAACCCTTCGCAGTAACTTCATAGAACTTTCATGTATAACCGTCCTCAGCTGCACCGAGTGGTGTCTAATTTAAAGAACTCAATCTGGAGATAGAGAGTCAAGATGGATCAGGCAGGTTTGGAAAAAGAAAAGGAAAGGATCACTGGTACCCCTGATGCATGTGTATAAAATGAAAGCTGATCGAACAGCCAAAAGAATGAAAGCACTAAAACATTGCTTTCTTTAGCTAGAGCTGAACTGAGGAGCCTCATTGCCAACACTACCAGCACATCATCTGTGTAACGCCTGAAAAAACATCAGTAAAATAAGCTAAAAATGTTGACCCTGAATTTTAACATATACAAAAAATATTGGATGGTATTTCACATCGCAGGTTCGAAATGAATATTATTATACGAGTTGTCACAGTTCTCAGTGTTAAAATCAGTGTGTTGTACGGAAGAGAAATAGGAAAAGTTTTAGGCATTTTATAATCAAATAACTTCCAGAAAAATGAATCAAAAACATTGTCCCTGGAGCTAATCCTCATTAATAGTCAGTGTGCCACTGCCCAGGTGTATTATGGGAGAGCCCAAAGGGCCTGAACAGCAGGGTTGAACTACAGTTAGATTTACATAAGTAATAAGGGGCTTATCTGGCAAAAAACAGGTGGTTCCAGCATCTTTCTACTGTTTGAGGAAAAAAGACCTTTAATACCTCTCATTAATAAAAAACACCCAAGCGTATTTAATTGTAGAAGAAATTTCCATCGAGAACAATGATTCATTTTCATGTAAATTTGGGCTCAGAGACTCCACATGCCCATAATACTTCCAGCAATGCGATTAGCATCTGTAAATGATACGAGTACAACAGAAGCTGCTGATTTTTCATGAGTGGAGAAAAAAAATCCCTCAGTATCTACTAAGGAACAAAAGTGAGTTTTGTTTGCATGGCAATTTAAGATAAAAAAAAAAAAAAAAAGAGGAGGACAGACTTGTAACAGGGTTTGAGATGTTGAGAGTGGATAAGCCAGGCGTAACGAACAGACCCGAGGGTGCTTTCACAAACGTACTTCTTTTAGCCTAAGCTCTACGAGGAAAACGTTCTGCCCTGTGTTATTGATGGTTATCTACCCAGACTCTTGTGTTTTCTGTTCACAGTCTGGCCTGTGGCACTCTCAAATAAATTACAGTGATTCAATGAAAGCAGCGCTCTTCTGTGCACACTCTTAAGTTTCATTAAAGGGTAGTCAGTGCTGGAACCGCATTATTTGTTAGCTGAGTGGACATCTCTGGAGAAGGAGGCACGTCTGGGCCTTTAGGAAGTGCAAGATGGTCTAAACCAATCATTTCCTGAGCTGAGCGAAATCCCAAGTAAGGTTGTAAACTGCATGCATATATATATATATATATATATATATAATCTGATAAAAGAAGGCTATTAACAGTAAGGCAGATCGTAGACAGCGCTATCGAAATGACTTCCTTTTTATTCTAACTAATAGCATAAGCCAGATATGCAGCTACATCTTTTTTGATAAAAGTTTAACGCCCACTGCTGAATCACACCTGAAAATGTAACCGACACCAAACATGTGTTGGACTGCAGGTAATTTGCATTTTGGCTTTTGAAGTAATGATTTAGCTCGTAATCAGGTTTAAAGAAAACGAAATAATATAAACAATAAATGATATCAATTTATAAAATTATATACATTTATAGAATTCATATACAGTGCCCTCCACAATTATTGGCACCCCTGTTTAAGATGTGGTCGTGGACTTCTAAAAATTCTCCTTTTTTTTAAAACAACATAGAACCCAAATGCAAAAAAAGAGAAAAATCCAACCTTTTATTTAAGTACATTACTTTGGTGGTAAAAAAAATCATACATTTAGAAAAAAAAAAAAACTTGAAATCATGTGTCCCACAATTATTGGCACCCCTAACAATTCCTCTGAAAAATTTAATTTTTTTTTTTTTTATATATATATATATTTTTCTGTAGTTGCTAAGGTTGGTCAGGGTATCTAGGGACTTTAATTAGTAATTCATGATTTCCTGTTTCCCTGGGGTATAAATATGACGTGACACAGAGGCCTAATTCTCTTACCCATTTGTCAACATGGCAAAGACAAGAGAACACACCATTCAAGTAAGGCAGATGTGTGTCGACCTTCATAAGTCAGGCAATGGCTACAAGAAAATAGCCACTCGCCTTAACTTGCCGGTATCTACAGTCAGAGGAATCATTAAGAAGTTTAAAACAACTGGAACAGTGACAAACAAGGCTGGAAGAGGTCCCAAGTTTATCTTGCCACAACGCACAGTGAGGAGGATGGTAAGAGAAGTAAAAAAATTTCCCAAGCTCACCGTCACAGAATTGCATCAAAGAGTGGCATCTTGGGGTCACAGAGTCTCCAAAACAACCATCAGACGCTCTCTACATGCCAACAAGCTGTTTGGGAGGCATGCAAGGAAAAAGCCTTTTCTCACTAACACTCACAAACGTAAACGTCTGGAGTTTGCTAAGCGGTACTGGGACTTCAACTGGGATCGTGTGCTTTGGTCAGATGAGACTAAGATTGAGCTTTTTGGCAACAAACACTCTAAGTGGGTCTGGCGTAAAACAAAAGATGAGTATGCCGAAAAGCACCTCATGCCCACCGTGAAGTATGGTGGAGGATCTGTGATGCTGTGGGCCTGTTTCTCTTCCAAAAGCCCTGGGAACCTTGTTAGGGTGCATGGCATTATGAACGCTTTGAAGTACCAGGATATTTTAAATAAAAACCTGATGGCCTCTGCCAGAAAGCTGAAGATGGGTCGTCATTGGGTCTTTCAGCAGGATAATGATCCAAAACATGTGGCAAAATCTACACAAAAGTGGTTCAGCAGTCACAAACTCAAGGTCCTCCCATGGCCATCTCAGTCCCCAGACCTCAACCCAATCGAAAACCTGTGGGGCGAGCTAAAGAGAAGAGTGCATAAGAGAGGACCCAGGACACTGGATGATCTAGAAAGATTGTGCAAAGAAGAATGGTCAAAAATCCCTCTCTCTGTGTTCTCCAATCTTGTGAAATGTTATAGGAGGAGATTAAGTGCTGTCTTGTTGGCAAAAGGAGGTTGTACAAAGTATTAACATCAGGGGTGCCAATAATTGTGGCACACATGATTTCAAGTTTTTTTTTTTTTTCTAAATGTGTGATTTTTTTACCACCAAAGTTATGTACTTAAATAAAAGGTTGGATTTTTCTCTTTTTTTGCATTTGGGTTCTATGTTGTTTAAAAAAAAGGAGAATTTTTTGAAGTCCACGACCACATCTTAAACAGGGGTGCCAATAATTGTGGAGGGCACTGTAATAAAATTATAATTTCTAAAATCTAAATATGCATACTTAAACTTTAAAAATATGATTCTAATAATAAAACAGAATAAAAACATTTCGTTTTCATATACCTTGCACAATGACAAAGTGAAATCTAGTGTAATCTAATATAAAATGATGTGCATTTATAAAAAATATTATTGTTATAAATATATAGAAATGAAGAAAATAGCTAAATCACTGCACTGTGGTTTTATATCCAGATTTTATGATTGTTGCTAGATGGAATCATTTTGATAAATGAGACTCTGCACTTTTTACACTCAACATGTTTATACTGAATTTTGAATGTGTTTTGTGCAAATTTAATGGTTTGTGCATTTAAAAAAAAATTATTTGTTAACACTTCTGCCGCTCTGATGTCACATTGCTAGTGCAATTGCCATGGCATTTCATTGAACACAAACATTAATTGTATTCAGGGAATTACAATATACCACCGCACCTCTAACACAGAATAAATGCCACGGCACTACTGACAGCAAAGGGGTCAAACAGTATTCTGGGTTATGTAGGAAAAGAAAAAAGTAAAGCCAAAGTAAAAAAAAAAAAAAAGTTACTGATTTTTATTTTAAGTTTGTTCTTAGATCACGTTTGTGTTGGACGTTACTTTTCATGTAAAAAAAAAAGAAAAGAAAAAAAAAAAAGCACTTCTGACTGAAACAGGATACAATTTAAGGTCAAATGTATTGGGGCACGTGCTTTTTTTTCCCAGCCATATGTGATTGTTTCCAAACTGCTGGAAGCACACAATTGTACAAGATGTTTTTGAATGCGGTGGCATCAAAGTTTTACTTTTAATTGAACTAGAAAACCCGAACCTGTTCCAGCATGACAATGTCCATGTGCCAAAGCCAGCTACATGAAGATATGATTTATATGTGTTGGAATGGCCTCCTTTAGAGCTCTGACCTCAACTCTACTGAACACCTTTAAGATGAATTAAAATGCTGACTTGACCCCAGGCCTCCTCAGTACTTTACTAACGCCCCTGCGCCTGAAATAGCACAGATCTCCATAAACACACTCGAAACCAACTGGCATAGATGGCGGTGCGGCAGTAGCTCGCAGCGGCCGCTCCGGACCCAAAATGGTGCTGCTTTTACTTTGTAGCACGCCTTACGCAACATATGGACATCGGAGCAACAAGCTCAACAACACAATAAATGATGATCTGTGTCAGATGCTATGCGACCTTCGAGAACCAGGCCTCCAGACCCTGGCGTCAGCTTGGTTACTCAGACCACATCTCTGTTAAGCTGATCCCAGCATACAGACCACTCAGCAGGCGTTTAAGACCAACTCGAAAGCAGGTGAAAACCTCCCCAGCAGTATCCATGTCTGCTCTCCAGGACTGCTTTGAATGCACAGACTGGGACATGTTCAGGGAAGCTGCAATCAACGGCAATTTCATCAACTTAGAGGAGTACACGTCAACAGTGACCAGCTACATCGGCAAGTGCATTGATGACGTGACCATCTCCAAGACCATCACCAAACGCTCCAACCAGAAGCCGTGGATGACATATTAAAACTTTGCGAACAAGGACTAAATGTGGAATTGGATATTTAAAAAGCAATATAAATCCTTTGCTTAGGTGTCTAAAAACCTTTGCCCATACAGTGTGTGATCTATAACAAGCTAAAATACTGGAAGAGGAAAAATGAATGGACAGAAGAAAAGAGGGGAAAAAGAAAAGTAAAAGCAGCAAATTAGTAAATGGAGAGAGGAGCATGGATTATACAGAAGTGGTGGGGGCGTGCTAAACAATCCGGACTCGTGCTGCATCAGTACGATCGGGCTACAGTGGAAGCCTGTCATGTCATGGCCTTTATTTAATAGTGCGTTACGGAAGCTGTTTGCTTTAATCACTGAAGCCTCGGTGCCTGGGGTCAACGGCAGCACTGCGGCGGGAAACACAATTAGTGCGAAAGCTTCAAATGCACGACTCGGGCAATTCTTTTTTTTTTTTTTTTTGCAGAAGACTACCTGCAAAAAGCCAACATGGTTCAAGTTGACATGAACATGTAGATTTATTTAAGTTTAACCTTTAATACAGAGAGAGAGAGAGAGAGAGAGAGAGAGAGAGAGAGAGAGAGAGAGAGAGAGAGAGAGAAACAGACAGAGGAAGAAGCGGGGGAGGGGGGATGGGGGAGTGAGAGAAAGTAAGAAACACACTGAAAATGTCCTTTTAAATAGTTTTAAAGGTTTATTTAAACCGCTTTATATAATAAGCATCTTCTCTAATGGCACTCAAGCTCTGTTCTATCATGCTCTGTTGTCATGCTGCAGAATTACTGCACGAACCGAGTGTTAGCTCAGATAGTGGGCTGTGATTATTACCCACTGAAACACTATCAAAGTCAGTGAAGGCTTTCACATCACTTTTTCATTAATCGATTTCAAATGATTTTTTTTTCCCCCTTTCTCTAAGGCGACACCAGGAACGAGACACGACTCTAATGAAACCATTAGCTTTGAAAATACAGAGAGAATAATCTTATAACACACAGACAGACAGACAGACAGACAGACAGACAGACAGACAGACAGACAGACAGACAGACAGACGGACAGACAGACACGCACACACACAGAGGGGAGATTAAAGCATGTGGGTGGATGTGGCGTGTCGCTATCGACACCAACAAAAGAATGGATGGAGAGCTAGAATTATGGTATATAGTCTGAATGCAGGAACTAGAGAGAGAATAGCGAAAGCCATTATATCTCCAAAAACAGCTTTAACTAATAAGCAATCTATTAACGTTCACCTTTAGAATGGCTGCTTCGCCACTTAACCATCACACGACGGGCTGCGATTCCAAAAAAAAGGAAAGGAGGAACAAACCAATTTCGGTGCTGCTAAAAGCATAACAACATTGTGTTGATCTGATTAGTACTGATTAGAATGAGAATACACATCGAGTTCAGTAAAGGAGGTTGCAACTTATTAAACCAGAACTAGAATACTGCTGCTTTTTCCACAGTAAAGTCTCTGCAGATCAGTGAAGCCAGAGGTGGACCTCAATCATATCCCCCCGTATTCCCTTCAAGCCTCTAGCATGACTTTTACCTCCATACCCTTTAGATATGAGCAAGACCTGCCTCAAGACTCTTCTCTGTCCTGGGAAATAAAAACTCTAACAGTGCTTCCAGCTTCTTTGACCCTGACCTAGCATTAGGATGTTTTTTTTATTTTTTATCTAAATGTTACATCATGCTTGGTAGGGAAAAAAAACCCTAATAATCCTTCAGTAACCAATTCAGTAGCTACTATGAGGGATTCATTTACTAGTGTAAAGTGCAGTGTAGGTCACAAGATCTACTGAAGGTTCTAGTGGGGTTTTTTTGTACATCCTGAGTAATTCATACTATTGAATAGTATGACACATCTAAGCATTAAAACCTCTACCAGGGTAAAAATCTATATTTAATATCATTTAGCACTGGTTTACATGATTACTCATAATTCAGGTCTATATTCAAATATTATATTAGGATGTTCTTATTTAATTGAGTGAAATACAGGTAGTCCCCGAGTTACAATGGTTCGAATTATGATGACGATAGCGATATGACAATATTGTAACATGGATTCAAATTTAAATCAAGCAAATTCAGCAGCGTAGATGCAGTGCTAAATGTTGGGAGGTGACCAGGATGTACGCATCTTCCGCCTTGTGAGATGCCTTACTCCTGCCAGCAGTCGACAGATTCCAGTTGCCACGGTGTTGGAGTGCGCTTTTTTTTTTGTTTTGCTGTTTGTGTTGTTTCAAAGACAAATTTGAGCTCTTGAACCAGAAAACATCCACGCCCCCACTGCCACATACATATACATTACAGTAGTGTAAATGGCTCCGTTTTGCTAAATTATGTACTGTAATCTGTTAAATTTACAAATTACAGTATACTACTCCATACTGATCATCGTTCTTTAAGACTCCTGATTCGGCCAGGCCATGTTTCGATATTTTACATTTCCGATGAAGTCATCAGAACACATCTCTATCGTAAGAGAAACATTATACCTTATACATGTATCCAGAACTTCTCTTTTTTAAAATCTCTTTTATTCTTATATCAGCCAAAGTCTACATTAAAACAGTCTCCTGGACATTTTATTATATATATATATATATATATAGTTTACATTTTTAAAACAATAAAATGCCTGCTTGATGATTTTATAAAATAAAATAGAATAACCTAAAACAAGCAAACAAACAACACCTTTTTATTATATTGATTAAACTGAGTAATCAATTAAATTAGCACAAATTACATTGGTTAAATAAAACTAAATCAACGGAAATATGTAATCAAATAGTTTATATTTGTGAGATCCCATTTGGGTAATACAGATGTGCACGTAAATGTGTTTTTTACACTTATAGCATTTTATAAAAATATAATCTAAACAGTTCTTTTAGTATATTTTAACAAATGTCTTGATTCCTTCCATCCTTCACTCCCTTGATATGCGGAATTGTCAGGATTTTCTCCTTGAAGTTGGACATTAAATGCTAAAGAAGCCATTGTGCTTGCGTTAGCCGCTAGCAACTTCCTGTTTAGCAGCTAATGCTAGCATATGAGTTCTTCAGCATTTTAATGCATGCGCAAAACAAATCTTATTTCCGGTACGGAGCAAGTAGCCACAGTGACACTGCGCTAACTGTAGTTCCTTTTTTATACCCCTGGCATTGTTGTGTATGTTTTCCAGATTAATAATAATAGTGAAAATAAAATGCAAACAAAGTGAGATATATATATATATATATACATTGATCATTGGTATACATACATACATACATACATACATACATACATACACACACACACACACACACACACACACACACACACCCCTCACATTTCAGCAACCATGTTAGTACTTAGTATCTTCTCAAAGCACAATACTATTAAACTTGGAGGAATTGTTTAGATGTTAATCCTACCTTACTGTAACATATGTAAATTTAGGAATAAAGACTTTCACCTTAAGAATAACTTTCTTAATTTGAAAAAGTATAATTTCTTATCTTATAATTTTTCTTCCACCCCTACTGTCTGTTAAATCTGTTTGGCTCTAAAGCATACAATTCTTACATCGTAGAAACTGCTTTACACTGTCTTAGATACAGACTGGCTTGAGCCGACGACAGTCGCTGCCTTTCGAAGAATTCAATCTGAGTGAACATTGTGCAATCAATGAAAAAGTCACAGATATTCAGCAGAATTGGACAAAAGCGATAGAAGATGCATTAAAGGGTGAAATCTGAGAATAAACCACTAATTGGGGATTCAGGACACAAGAGACCGGTCAGAGAGAGAAGAAGAAGAATAAGCACATGGGAGCTGTTGCCTAGCAAAGGGTCAGACATGGGAGATGTGGTCAAAAAATGTGTGCGTGCTAATGATCCAGCATGCAAAGATAGCAAAGTGCATGCTCATCAGTCAATACCGATTAGTCTTGAAAAAGAGAGAGAGAGAGAGAGAGAGAGAGAGAGAGAGAGAGAGGGGGGCACAGAAGAACCTTCAGACACATAATAAATATCCAGCCATGAGCAGAGGCTCTGCTTAACCAGGAGCACTTTTTTATGTTACAGTTTTTGACAGTAGAATTTATTCTTTCGTCATCCCTACTTTAGCTTTAGTGTTTGTGAGTCCTGTCCCCACTCAGAATATTTGAGAATTCAGTACAATAAAAAAACAAAAAAATAGAAACAGGTTGCTGTTATTTAATTGGAGATTGTTGCTCAGACGGAATGCAAAACATATCATCATATATATTGTCCTCATGATGTACACACAGTTACACCACCATATCTACAATGTAGCACTCAATGTTTTGTCTAAGAACAGTCCTGTCAGTTTTGGTGTTCCCCCATTTCCTCATTGGTCTACAGCCAAATCCCACCCATTCTTCCATTCTCCTATTGTACAATGAAGAAAAAATGTATCCTAGACTTTAAACCAATCAAGTGCATCTTTACAAACTGCTGCTCATACTGCATCACGAGGCATTGGAACACATTCAAAGGAGAGTGCTGTCTGCCCTCTTCCAGAAATCCGAGCCTACAGATTTCCATGATTGGCCACGAGTACCTTGATTGACAGGGGAGAAAAAAACTTTTCTTCTTTGGCACCCAGACATATCCACTCATTTCTTTTTTCTTGTTTGGACAAGTCAGAATGCAAGTTGAAAGTAAAAATAAAAAATGTAACCCATATATCATCTCAAAGACTGGTATTGGGCAAAAACATAAAATAGCAAGCATCAAAATATGTACTTTTAAGCTTCTGTTTTTTTTATTTTTTATTTTTGGGTCTGAAAAGAAGCTCCAGCACAAGACCAATAAATTATTGGTCATATCTGGCCTTTTTCATTGAAAGGCATATATCACAAGGTAGTTTTACGGAAAGGACTTAGGGAGGACACAGTCAAAAACACGACATCCTATTGTTTGGATGATTTGTGCATTGGAGTAAATCTTTTTTTTTTCTATCTGCTGGTTTCATGCCCCTGCTGTAGTCACCTGACTCCTGAATGATGAAATCTGACCACTTTTTCCCCCCGGTTTTTATCCGACTGTGCTCTGATTTTCACTTTACGATGCCATGGAGCGGAGTGCACTTTTAAAGTCATGCTCTTCTCAAACAATATGTATGGAAGGCAGAAAAGAAAGAGAGGGAGAGAGAGAAAGAGTGAGAGAGAGAGAAAATGAAGAGAAAGGAAAGGTTGTTGGATGCTCTGGGTGTCTGGCGGACAGACGTGCTCTTTGAAGTGTTAAACAGGCTTGAATAATTTAGTGTGGGCTAAGTATAGCTCTTAAACATCCATTTCCATCCTTGAAGCAGCCTCCCTGCAGGAAGCACAGGAACCACATCACTCTGTCAATGCCTCATTTACTTTCTCTCTTGTCTTCAGCCTTTTTTTCTCTTTCCTATCCAGGTCTTCTGCATTCGTGCCGCGTTTTCTTCACTTCTGCCTACCTGGTTTTGTTTGCTCTGTCTGTCTATGCATGTCCCTCTCCTGTCAGAGCTGGATTATATCTGCATGTATATGTGAGTGCATTCTCTAGCATGGCACGGTTGTGCTTGCTCAATGATGACGTACGTACCCGTGTTTGTCCTCCTGAATATAGAGCCTGAGGAGTTGGATGGGGATGCTGAAGGACAAAGTGCACTCAGCCATCTGCTCCCTCACCAGCATCCACTTGTTGTCCGTGGTCTGAAACCTGTACACTTTACACACCGGGTTCTTAAACACTGCAACACACAAACAGAGCAGGTTTAGACCTTTTGATGGATGTTTTGATGTGGATTTTGTGATGATGTGGATATTTTATCTGATATTCTGAACACTGTGTGCTGCGAACGCACAACCCGGTTCATTTGCTTAACGCGAACATGTTAAAACTTGCTAAGAATTCAAACAATTAACAAAAGATGCGCGGGTTTCTGTGCAAACATGACGCTCAGTGTGCTGCAGGAACATTTTTTATTGTTATTGCATGTTTTTAGCACATGCTCCAAATCAGCCTGCTCAATAACTCCGATTTAGTCCAGCTTTGCCATTATTTATCAGTTTGAGACTAAATTTGTTGAATATAAATATGTGATTAAATTAGCTAAGCTATTTTAGCTATTTACACAAAAAACATGCAGCATCACTATTCAAATTTGTTCTTAAATCTCAATACATTTTGGGATACATGTTGCATATTGCGCTTTGTATATTTATGTATTCATCCAACCAAGATCTATAATAAAGTCTCCCAGTCTTCTGCACATTCAATTTCAAGTTTTTGGATATTTTAATGGATATATCCAGTCATATTTCTCTGAAATCTTTGAGTTTCTCAGTTCTGACTGGACAGGAGGTGGCGATTTTCATTTCTGCACCAAATCTGGCTCACACCATTCTGACACACTGTTTGCACACAGTGATTGTTTTTATAGCAACTAATTCACAGGGTTTTGTATTATGAAATTGACTTTATTGAGGTTTATTTAACATTTAAGGACGTCTTGGTACTTTCTAAAAAAAATAATAATAATAAATAAGTTAATAATGCAAATCAAAAAATATTGATTATAGAACAAAGATTTTGCTTTTATCTAGAAATGAATGATGGAAACAAGCAAAAATATCTGCCAACTTTGGTTTATTGTAATCTGATAAAATCCTATATACAATATCCATTGTATGGTCAAAAGTATTAAGACACACTCCTTAATTAATGAATCCAGCGGTTTCAGTCAAATCCATTGCCACAGGTGTATAAAATCAAGCACCAAGCCATGCAGCTTGCATTTACACATTGACCACAAACATTTTTGGGGGAAAAAAGGATCCTGAAAAGTGAATTCAGGCGTGATGGTGTGATATGACGCCACCTTTGTAAGTGGTATTATTGGAAAGTGGAAGGGTTTAGGAACAGCAGAATCTCGACATGTAAAGTGTTAGAACAAGGTCACAGTGCCGAGTTGTGCATAAAAGAAGCCGACGGGCTGCTGATTTCATATCAAAACTCAGCTCCAGACTTCCACCGCTGTTGATATCGGCACAAACACTGTGCAGCAGGAGCTTCATGGAAAGAGTTTCCATGGCCGAGCAGCTGCAAACAAGCTGAACATCACCAAGTACAATGCCAAGTTTTGGATGGAGTGGCGTAAAGCATGCCGTCACTAGACTTTGAAGTGTTCCACTCTTCTGTGGATGGATGACACACTTCTCTGTTTGGCAGCCTGATGGATGAGTCAGGGTTTGGCAGATGACAGGAGAATGCTACCTGCCTGTCTGTGTTGTGTTAGCTGTAAAATTCGGTGGAAGGCGGCATAACAGTAGGGGGCTGTTTTTTTCAGGGGCTGTGCAAGGAACACAAAAGAATGTAGTCCCAGAAGAGTGGAAGCTTGATGGCTGCAAATGCCATTTTAATGTCTGTGTATTTAGAATGTAATATT
Organism: Silurus lanzhouensis; assembly: GCA_039877035.1. NCBI lineage: Eukaryota > Metazoa > Chordata > Actinopteri > Siluriformes > Siluridae > Silurus > Silurus lanzhouensis. The sequence continues at coordinate 708,028 of JBCEWE010000061.1, read as the reverse complement.
GCAGTCCCTATTAATGGAAGGGCCAAGTGTCCCAATACTTTTTGTCCATACACAGTAGTGTACTCAATATAGATTAAAGCTTACGGACACCTGACCATAGGCTTTATAAAATTTTTTTTTTTGTTTATTCCCCCTTTATAATTTCCAATTCCACATTTATTCCCAATTTGCTGTTATAATAACCTCCACTCTTCTGGGAAGATGTTCCAATAGATTTTGGAGTGTGCTTGTGGATATTTGTTCTCATCCATGTATTTGAGGTGAGGAGGCCTGGGTGTAAGATCAGGGTTCCAATTTATTCCAAAAGGTGCTCACTATGGTTGAGATCAGAGTTTTATAGCAGGCCACTCGAAATCTTTCACTTTATCCCATGTAAACCATATCTTTATAGAGCTGGCTTTGTCCAAAGACATGCTATACAGTTGTGTGTTTAACATTGTGGTAACAGTTTGGTAATGAAGCACAAATAGCTGAGAAAAAGAACATTTTCTATATTGTATATTTACTTGTCAAGAGGTAAAACTAAAATAGGAAAATGGAGAGTTTTTGCACTTTCCAGTTTTTCAGAAAAAAGCTGCGTTTTCTTATTACCTGCGGACTCGGACGTCACATCGAAAGCAACTAGTGAACCTTGTTAAAGATGAAGTTAAACTTAAATTGAGATAATACCCTTTTTGGGATGCAAGTTTCGAATGTAAATGTTTGCAATGTGATTCTATAAAACTAAAAAACATTAAGAAAAGTACAGATTTGACATTAGTACTATACTGCAGGACTGGAAATGTGGTGCTGAATTTGAATAATCACATCGCATATAAATTTCTTGACGGTCGTCATTGCGCACGAACTACACAAGCCGTAGTTTACACAGCCAGACATTCCATAGCCATTAGTTGTAAACACTAGACGATTCCCTTGAAGCATGGTATGCAGTGGTGCTGAAAGCCTGAGAAAAACAGGCAGATGAATGGACAGAGCGATGACCACCGTCAGGGTCTCTCATGCATTACCTACATTTCTCAGTGTGGAGGATTACCACTGACCCCACAATCCTCTCAGTTGTGCTAATCCCACAACATCAGATGAGAGCGTGAGCAGACCACCAGCAGAAATGACTCGCTCTGGCAATCCTTCAGCAGCTCCTGTCTGTGTGTGTGTGTGGCAGGGAGAGGTAACGAATAATGCACGTGTGTGTTTGTCGGATGTGTTGGCTAAATTGTGTTAGTCGCTTTCAGGCAGGCAGCAGGGAGCTCAGTGTTTTGACGGGAGCAGCTGGGCGCCTGAAACACTCAACCTCCTGATGGTGGCTAATTGCCCTAGCCCTGACGACGCCACAATGACACACTGACAGCGATGGATGTAGCAGTAAACGTGCATGCTCTCGCTTTATACACTTAGAAACAGGAGTTAACACACTAGCACAGCTCACACTCTGCAGGTATTACTACTTCTTCCTTCTTACACACATATTGCTCTCCATATTTTCTTTATATCCATGATGCAGCTGTGTGTGTGGTTTTTTTGTTTTTTTTTGCAAAAAAAAGTAAAATTTTTTATTTTTTTTTTACTCTTTAAAACTCGCACTTCATTTGCTTTTTATCCATGAAGATGTGCCCGGCTGTGGTTGTTCCTTGATTTTGAGTTAATGAATGCTGACAGTAGAGATCTTTACTGCGTGATGTTTAGTCGATAGTCCGTAGGTGGCAAAGCGCTGAGACGAGTTCAGAAAATATCTCTAACAGACGCAGAACAAAGTCTAAATTTAATATCTGGATGTTCCACATGAATGGCCCCACCAGGCTTGATTAAAACAAAATAGACCCAGTGGTGCATGACTACTAGACACTAAATAAACAGGCAGATTTGCAAAATATGGGTTTTGATTTAATTTACAATTTGCGCTTACATAAACTGGAAAGAAATAAAAACCAGTGTGTGTTCGAGTTTCAGTCTATTTTGTCGTCTCGTTTTCTCCCTACACAATCAAGCTTTGTTAGGTGTTTATGTACGGCGACTTCATTCAATAAAATGAACAGTCCAGTAAACACTACACAGGGGTGCTAGCGCTAGCGCGGAACAGATTCGAAAAATATGTAGTGTAAGCCAGCAACTGATACATTTGGGTTACATAGGGCACAGTGCAAGCTGTCAGACATTAGCAAATAATGCTTCCTCCGTATGTGCAGTAAAAATAATTAGCACTTTCTGGCAAAACTTGAATACAGTCCATCATCACACTTACGTATGTGTGATGCTAGCAGAGCTGAAATAGAGAAGCTGGGCTAATAGAGGTGGGCAATGTGGCGAATCGAAATGAAGCTTATAAAATGAATTCATTTCATTTTTATACAAAAAAACACTTCTTAAATTTAAACAACCAAAAAAAAAACACAGGGATTTATCTATAAAACGCATCAAATCTGCTATATACAGCCGTGGCCAAAAGTTGTGAGAATGACACAAAAAAGTCTGCTGCTTCAGTGTTTTTAGATATTTTTGTCAGATGTTACTATGGTATGCTGAAGTATAATTACAAGAATCTTATGACAATCTTTTGACAAATACCAGTTTTTGCACAGAGTCAATATTTAAAGTGTAGGCCCTTTTTTGTCAAGATCTCTGCAATTTTGCATGGCATTTCCCTGGCATGCTGACGAGCAACTTCTGGGCCAGGTCCTGACTGTTGGCAGCCCATTCTTGCATAATCACTGCTTGGAGTTTGTCAGAATTTGTGGCTTTTTTGTTTGTATACCCACCTCTTGAGGATTGACCACAAGTTCTCAATGGGATTAAGGTCTGAGGAGTTTCTTGGCCATGGACCAAAAATTGTGATGTTTTGTTCACTGAGCCACTTAGTTAGCACTTTTTCCTGTTGACAAGGTGCTCAAATATGCTGGAAAAGACATTGTTCATCAGCAAACTGTTCTTGGACGGTTTGGAGAAGTTGCTCTTGGAAGATGTTTTTGGACCTTTCTTTATCTGTGGCTTTGTTCTTAGGCAAAATCACTGGCTTAGTTGAGAATCAACCCCACACATGAATGGTCTCAGTATACTTTACTGTTGGCATGACACAGAACTGATGGTAGCGCTCACCTTTTCTTCTCAGAAGAAGCCCTCCCCCTCGATGCACTAAACAATCAGAAAGGGGATTCATCTTCGAAATCCACTTTACCCCAGTCTTCAGCAGTTAAATCCCTGAACCGTTTGCAGAATATCAGTCTGTCCCCGATGTTTTTCCTGGCTTCTTTGCTGCCCTTCTTGACACCAGACTATCCTCCAAAAATCTTCACCCCACTGTACATACAGATGCACTCACACCTGCCTGCTGCCATTTCTGAGCACTGGTAATGCCTGATCCCACAGCTGAATCAACTTTAGAAGACGGTCCTGGAGCTTGCTGGATATTTTAGGGCAGCATTAAGCTTCACAACAACTGAACCTCTCTCCTTGAAGTTCTTGATAATTTGATAAATGCTTGATTTTGGTGCAATCCTACAAGCAGCAATATCCTTGCCTGTAAATCCCTTTTCCTGCAAAGCAATGATGACGGCAAGCGAAACGCAGGTAAACCATGTTGAACAGAGGAAGAACAATGATTTCAAGAACCACACTTCTTTTAAAGCTACCAGTCTGTTATTCTCACTCAATCAGCATGACCTCCATGTGATCTCCAGCCTTGTCCTTGTAAACACTCTCACCTTTGTTAACGAGAGTATCTGACGTGATGTCAGTTGGTCTGTTTGTGGCAGGCCTGAAATGCAGTGGAAATGTTTTTTGTATAAAGTTCAATTGTTCATTTGATGGCAAAGAGGGACCTTGCAATTAATTGCAATTCATCTGATCATTTTATCTTTTCATTACATTCCATATGCAAATTGCAATCGTACAAATGGCAGCAGACTTTGTGAAAATGTATATTTGTGTCATTGTCAAAACTTCTGGTCATGGCTGTACATACATACATTTATATATATAAAATATTGATTGTGCTGCAAATTAGGCTGATTATTATGCAGGCACATCTGGCACACCAAACCGTGTGTGTATGTTCTGTGCTTGAGTGAGACAACATAACTCTCATACCAGCAGGTGGCAGTAGTCTGTATTTGGCATCCAAACAGAGAAACCGGAAGAGCTAGAAGTGTAAATATCTAAATCAAGGAGCGTTTCCACCTACTGCGATCATTAGTAATGTATTCGTGTAGCTTTTTTTCAATCATATCTGCTGAGTTGCAAAGATAAGAGCAAGAATGAAACAATGTTTTATTCTCATGTGCTCATTCGCTAAGCTAATCATAAAATCGGATTCTCTTTCATGCTAACAAGCTCTGCCGCTGATTTGGCATGCAGAATCAGCCTCAGAAACAGCTGATGCGGTCCGACTACAGCTAAAGGTGTATAACAAAATTAAGCCATCCAACAGTCAAAACCAGACGGAATTCCCAGACGGCTGACCGTCAGCTTGGTGTGTCCCGGGGCTTTAAGTTCTTATCATTTAGTCTTAATTTAGCCTTATATATTTCATTAGCTACATATGACGCTGCTTTTGGAGAGAGAAAATGAGTAGAACATTTAGAGAGGGAATGAGTGATTTACCTGCATTCATCAATTGCCCGTTATCTTTGTCATTTGTGGTCCCGTGAGGCTCACACACCAGAGTGCACTGTGTGGAAAAACATACAAACAAACATTACTTCTCTAACACTGAGCTGAGATCTTTACAATGAATTCCACTCAAGTGATCTCCAAACTTCCATGGGTGTCAGACGAGTGGCTGACATGAACACGCATTCAATTAAGTTTACACGGCCTCTTCAGCTTCTCTTCCAAACACGACATGTCACACTGTTCCGGGCTCCGAGTCATGCCTGCGTATTTGCACTACAAAAACCAATCAATCAATACAAATTACACGTTCATTTTCAGCAGAAATTAATTGGTCTTGTTTATATGATATGAAATAGTTCATTTTCTGTTTTCAGGAATGCTACAGATTCCTTCATTTTACTTGTGCATCCTTTATAGATGTTATATCAGAGAATAGGCTGTTGACAGGCATCCATGCCGCTTTCTCGCGCACACCATCGCACACACACTCACACACACACACACACAAAAAAAGCTGCGGATTCAGATCAATCTTTAGTTGTGTTTTGCCCGTGGGCTACTCGAGCTCCAGCTCTTCAATTGCAGTCACTTTGCATAACAGCTCTGTCTCTGCGTTTTTGGTTTTTGATTGATGACTTTTTTCTTCTCATCATGTCACGCATTGATCTCGGATTGGCCACAGAAAGCACGCCGCCGCCTCTCGCTGGCTAATCGGTTAAAAAACTAAACCCTACAACCACCGATCTTTAATAAGTCACCGAGCGGGTGAGAGGAACTGTCGCCCTCAGCTTCACAGCAGTGTTTATGTGTGTTTGTTCCAGAGAGAGTAAGTGAGTCCATGGTCCTGAAACAGAGAGGAAGCATGACCCTCTTAAAAAAAAAAAAAAAAAGAACTCTTTACAACTGCACTGCAATTTTACATTTCATATAATAGTAATTTTAATTCTGAATCTAAATCCAGATTTCTGTAAAAAAAAATAAAAATAACTAAACAAAAAAAAAACCCCTGCTTTGTGAGCTTTGTTAAAAGTGCAACAGAAAATGCATTTAAATGAATAAACTCGAGGCGTAATGTGTTTTTAATGGCGCACGCTGTGCTGTAGATAATGAAGCAGTGCTTCTATCAATCAGATGTCGCTCTACAGCAGAACTCAAAGCTCTCACACAAACACAAACACACACACACACACATCTTTTCACACTAAGGTCAATGCACAAATACAATGTGCACATTTTCTGGAGCAGACCTGAAAATCAAATCCAGCATGAGATAAATGAGGTGTGCCCGAGCAAGGGAAACACCGAATAGACTGTTTATTTGACAGACCCACAGAGACGTATTATGTGTGGGCATGCCTCTCCATCCCCGTATATACATCTCTCTCTCTGCCTTTTTTTTCTTCAAAATCAGGTATTCTACCACCAATACTATTCTAATACTCCTCAATCGATTGAAAATATAAATATAGTAATGGAATACGTTAGACTATAAACTGGGTTCACACGTTGCTTGCACAGCTGAAGCATTTTTGTCCTTCTACTCTTTTTTCTTAAACACGCAGCACTTACTTTATTAAAAACACCACCCGAGTGTTGTATTTCACCCCTTTTTAAATCTCAGAACAGCCCCAGTGCTGGAAACATTCTATTTAATTCTGATCCACGTTATTGTAACTGCGTCGTTTATTTGACGCAGAATTGTCAGCTGCTGTGAATCTCCCTGCAAATGCTTACCGAAGGTGATCTATCGGATTTAGATCTGGCAACTGGGAAGGCCATAGAAGCACACTGAACTCATTATGTTCGAGGAACCAGTCGGGGGCCGTCTTTGTGACATGCCACGTTATCATGCTGGATAGATTGAGGCCGTAACGAGATTCACGTGGTCAGCAACAGCGCTCAGTGAGGCTGTGTGGCGTTAAACTGTATTAAACGGCCCAGAAAACTTTCCCCACCTCATTACACCTCCACCACCGTCGGGAACTTTTGTCACAATGCGGGAAAACTATATAGATTTGTGCTGCTGATGCCAAAATCACCAACTTACCATTTGTGAACAAAAAAAAAATAAATAAATGTTTGGGCAGTTTTGGTGAGCCTGTGTATACTGGATGTCAATGTGGTGTGCTTTCTGCTATGCTTTTCTGCTCTAACCAGTTTGCTCATTCTCCTCCTCTAATCTTTTACATCATCCAAGTGTTTCTGCCCACATATTTACACTGACCAGGCAAAACATGATGACCACCTGCCTAATCTTGTGTTGGATCCCATATTTTGAGGCCAAAACAGTCCTGACCATTAACTTCTTCACTCTTCATGTGCATCGATGAGCATTGGTCGCTCACGCCGGTTCACCACTGTTCCTTCCTTGGAGAACTTTTGATAGATACTGACCACTGCAGACCAGAAACAACTTACAAGAGCTGCAGTGTTGGAGATGCTCTGACCCAGTCGTCTAGACGTCACAATTTGGCCCACGTCAAACTCAAATCAAATCCTTATGCTTGCCCATTTTTCCTGCTTCTAACACGTCAACTTTGAAGACAAAATTCACTTGCTGCTTGATATATTCCACACACAAACAGATGCCATGATGAAGAGATAATCAGTGTTATTTACTTCACCAATCATAATGTTATAATGTAATTATGTTATACCTGATATATGCTGTAAACTATGAAGAGCATCATGATCAGCAGTTTCCCAAATACTCAAACAAGACCATCTGGCACCATCATCCATGGCAATGTAAAAGTCACAGAGAAGACATTTTCCTTATTCTAAAGGTTTAATGTGAATATTGACCTGCATCTACATGACATACACACTGCCCTGGCTGCCATATGATAGGTTGATTGGATAATTGCATGAATATGCATGAGTATTATAGGGGTTCTAGATTCCATTCTGATACATAGAAGGATAAAACATTTGGCAATAATATCTTACTGAACAGAAACAGGCACAGAAGTATGCAAGCACACACATCTATACACACACACACACACACACACACACACACACACACACACACACACACACACACACACACACACACACACTTCCACGCTGCACAGCACACATTTGCATTTCAGAACAAGTTAAGCTCTCATAATTCAGAACATTTGCCAGTCATGTGTCCAATCCTAGCTGGGATTTTCAGGAAACTATTCCCGCTCACACCCAGCTCCTGCACTCACGCAGCTTCCTATTTCAATCACAGCATAATTCACACAAAGCGAATTCTCATAGATAAATATTAAATACGTACAACTTTGTTTTTGGTATGCAGCAAACCCATAGCGAGGTTGAACACAGCCCTGCAAAGAGGATAACGCTTTCTCCAGTTTCACTCGGGTCTTCCAAACATGTGCAGCTTTCCTCTTCGCAGCAGATTAACACCGATATACACAGCACATTCGTATGCATGCACACGCTCTCATGCACGCACACACACACACACACGTTTGTAAAGAGCTTGATTAATCTTAGTGGCTCTTGAGCTGCTGACACACAGACTAATCTGGTTCATATTAGCTCCAGCTCAACCCACTGTGTTTTGCATAATAGCTTCTGTGTGTGTGTGTGTGTGTTACCTTCTGGTGCGTGTCAGTGGCAATGTGGTCCACGCCGCCATCCTCAATCTCTCCCATCTTCAGGCGAGACACCACCACAGTCCCCACAGCTGCCGAATCATCTGCCGTCCTGCCGAACACAAAAGAAATACTTAAATTGTGTGTGCGCCTTGGGGGTTCGTACCACCTCTGACCATGTTCACGTCCGAAAGCGTTTACTTTGACAGCTTCGAGATTGCTGTGTTCCTCATATTAGAGACTAATAAGTTATCTAATCCTCTGCAATGAAGGGGGAATCCGTGTCTCAGAGGTGAGGTGCTGGAAATGAGGAAAAATGAACTGCAGCCACGGAAGCAAACACAGTCCAATTACTCTGATTGATTGGCTTTAAATGGTCTGCACCTTTTATAGGAGCTAATTAAGCTGTGTACTGCTCGTGCCGAATCTACTGGATCTCCGTCGAAAATACCGGCCTTTTACGGGGAATGTGATGGAGTGGTGTTAAAGGGGTAGAAACTCGTTAGGATACAGTGTGACGAAGAACAGAATTTGCTGAAGATTGAATAACTCAGATGCAAATATAATGCAAATATAAAAACTCACACTTGATGCTGCATTTAATTTCTTAACCTGAAAGGAAATCGGATAGATTTAGGTCTTAAAGACTTATTAAGGTCAAGTCTCATGCTTCAATATACAGCGTGAGCTCAGTACAATGACTGTTTTAAAATATCACCTCAATTCTTCTGGGTCAGAAGGTGTTAATTAAAATAATATAACAGCAGAGCTTGTATTAATACCTTCAACACCAGAGACTTTTACAGCCGTACACACTCTAAACTTGCTCTAAACATGCTGTTATTTAACACATACCCTATTTGGACAAAAGATTTTGGAAACCTGACCACAAGATTCTTGTGTGCTCATTCAGCCACTAGAGTGTTAGTAAAGTACTGATGTAGGTGAGGTGAGACGTCCTGGAGTGCAGTCAGTGTTCACATTTATCCCAACAGTGTTCAGCAGGGTTAAGTTCAGATTTACAGCTTCAGAGACATCGCATACACAGCCATCCTCTACAATTGTGTGTCTCCAATGTTGAGGTTACAGTTTTTAAAAAAAACAGCATTTGGCTGCAAAAGTCAGATTTCCAATTTCTTTAGTCCTTAAAGGGCAATAAAAAACATATTGTTGACAGGGTAAAGTTTGCATTTTGTTGAATGTTTCCTGCTACGGAAAAGACAGAGGTTAGAAATGGACACTGATGAAGGATTAGAAGACAAAATCAAAAAAGAAAACTGCACTATAGTCTGTAACTGCACATTTTCTCTTCTAAAAACATCACTAATCAATGCAAACTCATGCACTTCACATCTGGCTGAATATCATCTGATCAGGTTCACTCCTCTCTGTGTTATGAGATATTGACTTCCCAGGAATGACTGACAAATCCTTGGAACCCTGGGCATGATGGGAACTCACCCTCAGTGGGATGGGATCCAGTGCAAGGTGCCGTACACACAAGCATTCAAACACACTTAGAGGCATTTCAATGCACACACTCTTAGAACTTTTTTTTTTTTTTAAACAAGGAAACCCTGAGTACCCAGAAGAAAGAAAACTCTCACCAAGAGACCACATGAATTCAAGATTGAACTGAGGATGCTGGAGTTGTGAAGCAGCAATTCTACCTGCTAGAAATAAATCGGTGAAGAATAATAAAATCTCAGTAATAGAGTTTAACAAAGTATTTTTGGTCATAGTATAGCACAATATCCTTTCTACAAACGGGTGGCATTTTTTCCGGCTCGCCAGTGCGGGGAGGACAGCGATGGTGCTTTTAAAAAGGTACAACGTGGCTTTATCCATCTCCATTAGTCCCATAGGGAGAGCAAAGTGGCTGATAGATTGAAAGCAGCAGATATCATGCTGCCTCCATCCCTCAACAGGACACACAGAAAACGACTCGAACACATCCATTCAGCCAGCTTCTAGGCTTCCACACTACAGTCCTGGTGGTCCTGACTTTGAGCAAACGTCCTCTATAACACCTCCTCAGTATAAGGCTGGGGAGGGCTGGAGATCGCCATATATCTCATTTTACACTCGTCATAGTCTCACAGGCAGCAGGATGCCACCAGATCTCGGGACTGCAGTCCTGCCACGATTGAAATCTCATGTGAAAGCCTCAGGCAGCAGCAGCAGATGGCTTGTTAAGATAACGGATATGTGTCTTTAAAAGTTAGTGATGAAAGTTGTGAGGAGTAGAAAAGGAAATACTTTTTTGCCCCTCGTCCTTCAACTCTTTCATAAAGAGAGTGAGGGCCACTAATTTAGGATGTGTACTTTTTGTTTTTGGAATGATTAGCGCTGACCTGCCTCAGGTCTTTCATGGGCAAATCAAGCTGCTTGGAGTGGGGTTTGCTTTTTTTTTTCTTCTCCCCCTGTACAAAGAAAGCAGACAGTTGTGATTGACCTCAAATTAACTTTGCAGCACGACTGAGTTGCGGCTCCTCCTCCGCTCGAAGCCCGCGGCAGATTGCCCGTCTGCACGCTTCCGCAGCACAAATCTAATTGGCCCTGGGCTCCTTTATGACAAGAGTTAATCAGAGAGCTTTGTTGAAGTGACAGAAAGAATGAGCCTGGCACGACTCGTGAATAATTCGGAAAAACAGTTACTTTGTGGACATGTGGTTGGTGTCGAGGAGCTTTTTTTTTCCCTCACACCATTGTTTCAGGAAGCTTTTGTGCATTCAGTGTGCTTAAATAACACTCCGATATGTTTACCTCTTTGAGCGTCATTCGCTTTGAAGCACAAAAACATGACAATCACATTCCGATTACAACTAACATATGAGCGATTTCTGAATTGGGAATGGGGAGTGATAGCTGAGTGGTTAAAATGCTGGAATTGTGATTGGAATGAGGTGAGTTTAAACGACAGCACCACCAAGCTAGCTCCTTGAGTAAGGCCCTTAACCTTTAGCTGCTCAGCAAGTGATAGCCCAGTGCTTAAGGTGCTGGATTACTGATCAGAAGGTTGGGGGTTGAAGCCAAAAGCTGCCACTTTTGGGCCTTTGAGCAAGGCCTTTAACCCTCTGTGCTCCATGGGTGCCATATCATGGCCGACCCAAGCTTCTGAGCAAGCTGGGATATCTGAAGAAAAAATGTAATGTATATGTGAAAAAAGTGACAATTGTATGTGTCTTTAGATAAAGGCTGTGAAAATGCATTGAATACAGTATAAATTGAATCAGAATTCAGATCAGTGCAGCATTACAGCACATTCCTGAAATCTGGACTACAATAGAAAACACTTCAGCCAGTCTCCATGTTTGCCACGTATGTTCGCTTCTCTCATTTCGGGAAGCACCTCATTGGAAATTCGAGTTCCTGAGTTATAGACCAGGAAAAGAAGTTAAAAAATTGCTGCAGGAATAAAGCTCAATATTTAAATTAAATATGTACAAACAAATATTTGATGTCACTCTCTAAGGAAACACGTGGCTCGTAATATTTTGATATTGCTTTAAAAGCATGTTCATCGAAATGAATCAGTCACACTCACCGTCTCTTTTAAAAGTCATCTAAGAGTAATTAGACAAATACTTGTAACGCCACATTTGCAAAATAGCCGAATTTTTTTTTTGTTTTTAAATGATCACCTTCGTCTTCAGCTTCAGTGTGTTCAAAAAGCAAAGAAGTAAAAACAAGCCAAATTATCACACACAATATAAATAAATAAATACATAAATAAATAAATCATTAAAAAGTGTTCGAGGGTGTTATGATCTGACAATTACACCGTTAAAAAGCAAATAAAAGACTCTATTTATTCAATTTTATTAATAAAAAGCTGCTCTTTAAACTGTACTGAACTATGCAGTTGTACTGTGTCACAAAAATATGTAAAGTGCCTCAGAGACCCAGGTGTCGAATCAGCTTTCATTTTGTTCCATTGGATTTTTCGCTTTGAAGATTGAACCCTGTTCATATAAAAGAAAAGCTAAAGCATTGTTATCCAGCAACCAGTGTAGCAAAGAAATAGACCTGGGCAGGTGTTAGAAAGCTACAGACATGACATAAGTGCGCGCACACAAACACACACACACACACACACACACACACACACACACACACACACACACTCTAATACAGTATATGAAGCTTTTCCACTGCTGCTGGTATGCGATAGAAATGTGACAAGGTCCTCTGGAGAGCTCACCTGGAACTGCAGCGTGTGATAGAAGTCGTCAGGTCCATAAATCAACCCTCTATCCGCAAGACTGCATCATTTACTATAAACCTACAGGTTTTGTTCAAATCGGTCAGTTCACGTGGCTTTAAAAAGATACCAAAAAAAGAAATAGACTAAAAACAGCATGAAAGGATAGAAATATGCTTAGCTCAGGTAGAACCTAAGACATAAGCATATGGATATCAAAGAAATGCCAAGACAGCAAACTTTTCCTCTTCTCTCTCTCTCTCTCTCTCTCTCTCTCTCTCTCTCTCTCTCTTTTTGCTGTTTTTTTTTTATATATCCATTTCTGGATACCATGACATCTAGGGGAGTTTTTTTTCTTGCCAAAGTTGCCCACAGGCTGCTTGTTAATAAATGGATAAATACACACCATTCACTTTAGTTCTCAAGCTCTGTAAAGCTGCTTTGAGACAATGTCCATTGTGAGTTGTGCTATAGAAATAAACTTGACTTGTAGGGGATCTTATGGTTGAGTTTACCAGTGAACTCTCGGACTGTAGATGACTAAAGCACTGGCTACTGACATGAGACAAAATATAAACGTGTTGCTAGAAAGCCAAGGGTTGACCAAATACATAATAAACTACTGGCTTCCCCAAACTGTCACCGTAAAATTGGAGGCACACATTTGTATAGGACGTCATTTAATTTTCCTTTGAACTAGGACATTCAAATCTGTTCCAGCATAACAATGCCCTTCTGCACAAAGCCAGCTCCATGAAGATATTCTGTCCATGGGTTGGAGTGAAAGATCTTCTGCTATAGAGTCCTGACCTCAACCCCATTGAACACCTTTGGGATGAATGTGAGTGCTGACTGCACCCCAGGCCTCCTCACCTCACCTACAGCAGTACCTGACTTCATCAACACCATTGTCCACCAAATCTAGTTTTCAGTAGTGTGGAGGTTATTATAACAGTAAATGGAATGGGATGGGATGTTCAAAAAGCATATAAGAATCTTATAGTCAGGTGTCTACAAACTTACAACTTAAAAAGCAACTCTTTAAGGATCTAAAGCTGCATTTATGCACAGCTGCCTGGTGACAGTGTCTCTTGATAAAAACACTATACAAATACATTTCAATTATGCTGCTACTTATCTCAAAAGTCTGTACATGTAATTACATTATTTCTGGCCTCCATATGGGTATGAAGTCATGTGATGATTTCATAGCTGAGAAGAACTTAATGGTATTTCCGAGGGGATTTTTCCACTAATCTGATGGTGGAAATTCAGCATTACAAGCATTAGTTAAAAACAAACCAGTCAGTACTGCAACATTGATAGTAGGGCTGCCTATTGATTATTTTAATACTCGAATCTTCTAATGATTATTTCATCGAGTAATCGAATAAGAAGTACTTTTTCTTTATTAAAGACCAAAACTAAATAGAATAGTCTTTATTTGTCACATATACATTACAGCACAGTGAAATTCCTTCTTCGCATTTCCCAGCTTGCTCAGAGGCTGGGGTCAGAGCGCAGGGTTGGCCATGATACGGCGCCCCTGGAGCACAGAGGGTTAAGGGCCTTGCTCAAGGGCCCAAGAGTGGCAGCTTGGCGATACCGGTGCTTGAACCCCCGACATACCGATCAGTAACCCGGCACCTTAACCACTGAGCTACCAGAAAAGAACAATTTACATAATTATTGCTGAAATTGCATAAAAGAATATCGGTGAAAACTAAACCCATTTAGTGCATTTGATAGCCATATTACATCAAAATACAAATACAGTGCTTTGGAAATGTCCTTCAACTGTGGCTGCTTAGAGTAAGTTATAGGAAAATATCCGTTTAATAAAACTCACTTAATCTCACTCATGTATTTATTTATTAAAACTTGCACTCCAGAATTTAGAGAGCGGTGCATCAGTAATAATGGTCCGTGGGAAACACAGTGCTCTGTGTTAAGTTAAACGGACTAAACAAATCATCTAGGCAAATTTATAGAATTTTCATAATTGAATTACTCGAGTTACTTGAGGAACCGTTACGTCCCCAATTGTTAGTTCAATTTTTGGCTGTCATACATGTATCGGTGTATTTAATATACAGGTACAATTCACAAAATACATGATCGTAAGATTTGGAGCTCAAATCAGTTGGTGGTGCTGGGCCCTTGAGCAAGGTGCTTAACCCTCAACTACTCAGTTATATAAATTAGATAATTCTAAGTGGCCCTGGATAAGAGTGTCTGCCAAATGCCATAACTGTAATTATTATAATTTTCATACAATTACATCAGCATATGCATTATGGTCTGGGACACGTGGGAAGTGGGATGTCGTAGCTCAGTGGTTATAGCTCCAAGTTACTGATTGGAAGTTCGGTGGGTTCAAGTCCCAGTATCGCCAAGGTGCCACTCTTGGGCCCTTGAACAGGGCCCTTCACCTCTCTGTGCTCCAGGAGAGCTGTATCTACTTTGCTGAGATATGCGGAAAAAGAATTTCACCATGGTGTAATGTACTGTACATGCGACAATTACCTTTACTAAAACAAATAAAAAAAAATTCTCAAACAATGGTGTTCTTACTAAATGCTGTTTTTGATAAAATGCTACATCTAGATGTCTATAGCAGCGACATTCTCGCTCTCTCACACACACACATTTTTGCTTGGAGTATAGGAACATTTGCAGAACTGAGAGAGTTGGATTGTGTTTATTTGGCAAATGTTGTATGAATTCAATTCAATTCAATATTTATTTATATAGCACCTAACAACTACCAGGTAGAACCTAGGTGCTGAACAAAGTGCAAGAGGCAATGTGCGAAATAGTAATACATTTTGAATTAACATAAAAGTAATAAAATATACAATATCAAAGAAAAGGAGTAAATCGTTTGAACTAAAACAGAAGAGAAATAAAATAAGCATTAAAACACAACAATTAAAATAAATGTTAGGAAAGCAGGAGAATAAGCACACAATCTACTACACAACAAAGGCTTTGGTGAATAAGTGGGTCTTTAGTTTAGCTTTAAAAGTAGAGAATTCCCTTTCAGAGGTGAGATCAGGAGGGAAGGGAATTCCAAAGCTTAGGAGCTGCCGCTGAGAAAGTGCGATCACCCTACGAGTTATATCTTGTTCTAGGCACCTACAGCAAGACATGAGGAGGACCTGAGAGTTCTGCCATGGGTGCGCAGATGATAAGTTCATTTAGATAGGTTGGGGCCGTACCGGACAAACAAATAATAGGATTTTATATTGAATCCTGTACTGTACCGAGAGCCAGTGAAGAGAGGAAAGGACCGGGGTGATGTGTGCATGCTTACTGGTACCAGTTAAAAGCCATGCTACCGGATTTCTGAACCAGCTGTATATAGAGAGAGGACTGAGTAATGCCTAAATACAGAGCGATGCAGTAATCCAATCTAGAAATAATAAAAGCATGAATGTCTTTTTCCATATCTTTTATCGAAACAAATGGCTTCACATTTGATAGTAAACGGAGTTGAAAGAAGCTTGTTTTTACAACTGAGGTTACTTGCTTCACAAAATGCTGTCAAATATGATGCCTAGGTTGCGAACCTCTGTTTTAAATTCTGGTGTGAGACCCCTTGGGTTAAAATTAGGCTGCTCCTGCATACTAAATAATATACACTCACACTTATTCTCATTAAGACTTAGAATAAAATGAGATATTGCATTTTTGAATGATATTACCCAGAGGTATAATATATAGAGAGAACACCACCGGGCCAAGTATCGATTTCTGTGGTACACCATAGATTTGAGGGATGTTTAAAGATGAGATGTCACCCCATCTTACAGAAAAACCTCTATTTGATTTGTAAAACTGCACTGTACCCGAACTCCAAACAGGTTTTTTTAACTGAGAGATGAGAATCTTATGATCTATGGTGTCAAAAGCTGCTGTGAGGTCTAAAAGGTTCAACACAACTAGCAAGCCACTAAAAATCTAGCTAGCAAACCAAAAAAAAATTTGATAAAATTACAATGAGATGACCAACAAAACAGGAACAACCTCTTTTTTTAATTTTTTTTTAAAAATGCTAGTGTTTTGAGAGCGAGCCGAAATGTCAAGCCAGAATGGCAAATGGCATGACAAAGACAAATGACCAGCAGTGACAGTTTGCTGTCTACAGGATGAATATATTAAAAAGATAATGAAGGGATAGATGGATAGAAACATACAAACCTTTAAAGGGGGTAAGGGGGGTGGGGGTGGAAGCAAACTTTTTTGCATAGCTGAATAAGCCCTTTATTTTAAGGAAAAAGAGAAAATATTTTATTTTGTATCCTGACTTTCGAAGATTGTGGGTTAGTGGACGGAATTCAAAATGATATGAAGCAAGTCAAAAATAATAAAAACTATATTTTCGTCTTGGTCTAGTTTTTTATGGCATTAAAACAAATAATAATAAAAATGTAAATAAATATTTGTACTAACCAGGTGCATGCTGTTATACTAAGAAACAGTATTTCAGGCATAAAACTAAAATAATTCCGACTAGAACTGGAAAAATAATGGACTTTTTTCCAATCCTTCTCAGCAGAGAACCCTTGAACGAGTGACAAAACGTCTACACAAATTCCGACAAAGCAAAACAAATTACTCGGTCGGCTGCAAGTTTGCTTCCCTATACAGATGTTAAAACCCCGGGCTTTCACCCTAAATATAAAATTCACCACTTTCTGAATTGCTGTTCCAGCTTTTATTTATACACCAGCATGAAAAGATGCTTAAAGAAATATTTCCTTCTCTTTGTAATTTTTGTAATAATATTTGATTTTTATCTCCTCAAACACACTTCAAAGATGTCTGGAGAAGCAGAACGAACCCTAACCTCATTTCTATCCGTTGCATCCAGTGGTATATTTTTGTACCGAGCACGTTTCCAAGAAGTGAGAAACAAACCATGTTTCCTCAAACCATTGTCCACAATGGAACCAAAATAATGAAAATGACATGCAAAAATAGGTAAATAAATAAACAAAAATCTAAATGAATACATTTGAAATTTAATCATTTCTAATGTAATATTTTAGCAACTTCATATGTAATTCTGTTTCCTGATAATAAAAAAAGCACTAAACATTAAACTCTTTCTGCAGTTCTAATTTCCTCACATTTCATGTAAGTAAAAGGCCCCATCTCTGAAAAAAAAAAGTGTGTGTATAATGTTAGTGTAGAATAATAGTAATGTGTAGCTTTAAAGATAAATACCTTGAACCAAATTCAATGGCTTGATTAAAAGCTTTTAAAAACTGGTATTTCTATAATTGGCAATAAGCAAAATGTAAAATATCCATTAGAGAATTTAATAAACAATTTATTTATTGAGTAAAATATGCGGGTCAAACAGCAAACGAATGTTTAATATAAACACATTTCTCAATAGCGTAAAAAGCACAAGGTCGGAAATGTGGTGTGCGTCACGTTTGGTGTAATTACCCATACTCCACATGTGAATTTCTTTTAACGCTTTTTGAATAGGAAATCGTTCACCTGTTTTCAGCAATCTGTTTAGTAAGCTGCCATGAAAAATCTGTTCTTTTGGTTTAGTCGACCGAGGCGTCCCTGAACGGCTGAAGTGATGCCGGTGTGTGATGGGTGTGTACTAGATACAGTCTAAAAAAGTAGAGCTCGGGGATTCTTCAGTAAAAAACACATTAGAGTTTTTCTCCTCCGTCTATCTAACCCGTTTCTGCCGCCTCCCTCCATCGTTCAGACCTGCTCCCTCGCTTCTTCCCAGACCTCTCGGTGGGGTAGGCGTGAAGGCGCTCCATACGTCTCTGTCCGCCTGCTGGCGAGTCTGGCTCGCGTTCCTGACCCAGATAAAAGCCGGACAGGGCTAAATATAGCGAGTGGTTTATTGAGGACAAATGTTATGATGAGCACCTGATGATGGGGGAAATGGACACCAGGAAAGGAGCATGCTTTCTTTTCTTTTCTTTTTTTTATTTAACCTATTTAACCTACTAAGCAATAAATAAATAAATAAATAAAACAGGATGCCATGGCAAGAGATAAGTGTGACAGATGGAGGCTTTGGATGAATACCAGGATTTTCTAAACACACACACACACACACACACACACATGCACAGACTCTAGATTACTTCTTAGCCACTGCCTATTTTCACCCTCGCCCATATGACATTGCTGAGCCTCCGCTGCACGCGGAACCCATGTAACGTGTGGAGCTAGGGCAGAGGTCCCCCTGCTCATTAGGCATGATTAAGGAGAGGACACGAACTACGCTTCTGAAACGGCTTTCTCAGCTGCTTTGCGTTGCACTCTGGTCCTAATTTCATCTATTTGTGCTTGATGATAGGGGCCGCACAGGCCTGCGTCCTCTGACATCAACTTCAATGTGAGTGAGAAGTCAATAAGACTAATCAAACGGCCTGTCAAGCATCTGATGACTCTTTAATTGAAGGTGATCTGCTCACTAAATAAACTGACCACAAGGGTGCTTATGATAATAGAACGAGCGTGCGCTGTGTGTCTGGGAAGAGTAAGGTCAAGTGCAGTGTGATTCAACACCCTCCGAGCTCCGCATTCAGCCGTGTACCAAGAGTCGCCAGAGATCGAAGAAAAAAGCATTAAAAGTGTCGGAGAAGTGGGAAGTGATGATCAGATTCTGAATAAGGACCGTCTTTGAGCTTTAAAAAGCCATCACTCAATGTAAGTACAAAATGTCCGATCTGAAGTGTTTTATTTCAATGCTGCTACAGTAACCAGCCAATTACTGTATACTACTTCAGACAAAATAAGAAAGGACCCTTGAAAGGGACCAGACTTCAAAGGGAAAGTGCAATTACAATTAGTTCTCTTCTATAACTGTGCATCATATGGGGAAAAAGTGCAAATGTTTAATCAGTGATTCATTAGAGTTTTATCATAACGGTTGAAGTTATCAACTGTTCACTGATGGAGAATTGAACGCAATGCAATCCCAAAGCAAGCAAAACTGTTCGTGTCAAGTGTGTGGTCCGGATGCCATCTTCATGGTTTTCTGAGTGCCACAGCAATCTCATGTATCCTTTAGACTGTCCATTTGAAGGCTATACTCAGCTGCACTGAGTGGCTGCCAGGTGATGAGAACTTCAATCAGAAGTAAAGCATCAAGATGGAAGCAGAACAATTTAGAATAACAACATCACATTTAATATTGTCGACTTAATTTATCATAATCCTGGATTTGTTTCTCACAATTAGGGCTGCTGTTATAGATTATTTTAGTACTCGAGTATTCTAACAATATTTCCTTCGATTAATCCAGTAATCGGATAAGAAGTACTTTTTCTAGTAAAAGTAAGTAAAAGAGGGAAAATAAAACAGGTCTCTAAAAATGAACATATAATTTGTTTTTCTTTTTTAGACAAATGTTCATTGCTGAAATTTCATACAAGAATATCGGTGAAAACTAAACCCATTCAGTGCATTTAATAGCATATTACATTAAAATACAAATACTCAAGTGCTCAGTGTTTTCATGTTTTAGTTTGAAATTGTCCCAAACTTCAAAAATTGTTCAGTGGTTTTTTTTTTCGGCCTGAATCTTTTCCTCGCCCCCTCGCTGTTTTCCGCCATTTTTTATTCTGCAGCATCTTCTGTGTTTACCTGTTTGGAGCGCTCCAGTGGGTGGTGCGTCAGTAATAATGGTCCGTGTGTTAAATGGACTAAACAAAGCATCGGGACAAATTATTTGCCTCAATAAATTTTTGTAATGGAATTACTTGAGTTACTGGAGGAATCATTTCAGCCCCACTTACAATTTGACTTTATTTCTCGCAATTCAAAATGTATTTCTCACAATTCCCAACTTTATTTCATTGGCAGAAATAAACTTTAATTGGCAGGAATTAAGTCAGAAAACCACGGAAAACAAAGTCAGAATTGCAAGAAATAATTGAAAAAGTTGCGAATTTGCGAGAAAAAGTCGGAATCGCGAGAAAAAGTCAGAATCGCGAGAAATAAAGTCGGAATCACTAGAAATAAAGTAAGAATTGTAAGAAAAAGTTGGAAAAGCGATAAATAAATTCAGAAAAAGTACGAATCATGAAAAATTTGGTCAGAAGTTAAAATTTTAGGCAAAAGAAAATGTGTATAAGGAAATGGGCTTCCTTAGGTTAGTCTTTGTAATGATCAAAGCTTTAACAAGAAAACAAACAAACAAACAAACAAAAAACAGCTTATGGCACGGAGTAACCACAAACAACAAACTACTTCATCCAGATATTGTACTGAATTATTATTTTTTTTTTATATATATATTTTTCTACACAAACCTGTGACTTGCATTACAGCTTAAACTACAGACAGAGCTGCTGTGTTTTCATAGAATAAAAAACAGTATGTCAGGGATATGACAAAGTCCGACGCTGATCCAGAGTTTCAAGCAGGTATCGGATCAGTGCATTTTGATCTTGAGTGTTACACGAAACCTAAATCTCTCTCTGATAACTGGCAGATAAGAATGAACAAATAAACAAACTCAGATGCCAGTCCATCTCTCCAACTCAAACCTGGAGCAGAAATAAGCTGCTTCCACTTATCTCTGTAGCAGGTGTATTTGCACTCACACACACAGAGCCACATTAAAACATTCCGCTCTCTCAGCTTTTCTCTTTTTTTTTCCCTCCTCTTTTTTTTCCCTTCTTTGTGAATATAAGCAGCCCTCTCTGTCCTGCTCTCTTCTGTTCTCTCTCCCTCCGTCAGCATCAGGACCCTGGGTTTCTCGTCTAAATAGCTTTTCGGAAATCAGGCCATGGCCTTCCGCCTTTTATTTTCATGAAGTATCATTACACGTTGCGCGCTGTTCTCAGGACTAAGGCGAGGAGAAAGACGAGTGCCGAACGGTGACGACAAAATAAAAGAAGCAGGTGCAAACAGGGGGCGGTCTCTAACCTCGAGCACAATTCAACACCAAGAAGATACGGTATTATTATGCAAAACTGACAGACAGTCAGGCTGATGGGAATATTATAATATAACATGGAGGGAGCTTGATAGCTGGAAGGAAGACTAGTTCTGAGAGCTCTAAAGAGTGTAGTGGGTGGAGCTGTTTTTATAAGATTCTCCATACTGGAAACATCCTCAGCAGCAGCGATTTTGTAGGAATGAGCAATGTTTTTACACTTCACTCCAGGCTTCTGTTATCACGTAATCGAAAGCGCCAGTGATAAATTAACACTTTGAAATAAGGCTGGAGTGATTAAATGGTGTGCGTTGGAGACTTGTCTGGCAATGTAATTAAATTTGACACTGATTCTGCTGTGTGATTTAGTTAATTCAATGTTGAAATAATCTTTCACCGAGCTCTCCTTTATTAATAATATGAAATATGCACTGCTTGGCTTAAAACAAGTTCTTTGATGATTTTGAGTCCTGGCTTCGAACGTACATTCTTTCTGTGTGAGTTTCATGGCCTCAGTATTTGAATCTGTCTTCTAATGTTTCAGAATTAATGATATATGTTCAAATGCTGATGCACTTTTTAAAAAACTTTCTCTCAACACTGATCAACTGCTCTAGGAAAGCCTTTGGAGCTAAAGCTGCCTGCATGTGCATATACAACACAACAAAAAATTTATGGTTTCTTTACTCAAAATCAATAAGGCATTCCAGCTCCTCCACTGACCACAAAAACCCACCATCAGGAAACTTGAAACAGGAAGTGGAGTCGAGTCGAATCAATCATGTTCTTCAGTATGTAGCACTGACAGCCGAGCTTCCACACCTGATAAAATGGTTCAATGGAGGACCAGCAAGCAGCTCTTTTCACACTCCAACAAATGTGCTGAACTCTTTTGGGACAAGCAGGCCAGAGTATTAAAAAACCTTCAATTTGGAAAACCTATGCTTTGAGGCTTAAACTCAAGTAACTCGCGTACAAAAGTTTGGCTTTGGGTTAAAAGGTTTAAGTCAATACTTTTTTTTTTGCTGATATCCAGTGAAGTTGTCTTCACATTCCAGCAGTTTTAATAAAATAAGTGCTCAGTTGAGAAACTCCAGTCTCTGTGGCACCACAGGATTTGTAAATGGGAGAAAGACATGGACAACGTGTCTGTTAATTATGTTGGCTGCCTTAACAGTGCCCCCCCAAACGTGTCGATTCAATTTATTTGATTTGTATTTTTTTTGCGATTTTAACAATGAACATTGTCTCAAAGCAGATTTACACAAATAACGCGGTGATTAAGAATGCATAGGAATGCTCTTTAGGTGTAAGTTTGCCCCTAATGAGCAAGCTGATGACGACTGTACCAAGGAAAATCTCCTCGATATTTATTACGACTTGTATCATTCGTAATACGCCACTATAGGAACCACTGATATGATATGAGAACCTGAAAGAGGAAAAGATCTTTCAAGTCAGAACACAGGAGAAACATTTGTGTTGAATGTCTAACTCATTCAAGTCTCACCACTCGTGTTGTTGCGAACGTCTGTGTGAGGTTGTTTTCTGCACCTTGTCATGTCTTTGGCACTGCGCCTGAATTGTTCATACTGGGGTCAAATATCTATGCGTGTTGATTATTCATACACAGTGTCATTCCCTGTCTTGCTTTAAACCGCTTTTAACTGTCGTTTGGGTATGACCCCAAACAAGACAAAGTGCTTACTGAAGATGAATTAGAAACAAATACATCCAATATCCTCGACATATTATCATGACCTTGCTCCCCTCGACATTAAGGGTCCCCAAAGTTCAGCCTGCCCCTACATTTGAAACGACCCTCTGAACAAAGCCAGAGACATATAAAAAAAAAAAAAAAAAATGTATATATTCTTTACTCATATTACATTTGTATTTGGTAATAAAGTTTGGCTTTCAAACAAAACTTTCCATTAGTTATTAATAGAGTTCAATGCACCAATAGTTTTTCCGGCTTACGGTCTGCTGTATTTAAAAGAGCGGCCTCTGGAGGTGAATCACTGACACCACGCATTGTTTTTACACATGAGACGGCACGCCGCAGGGAGAGCGATATATTATATTTATTATTCATAATTTACTAATTATAAAATGATATTTATAACTATATATATTTCCTTTCGTTTTTTAGCACTTTTTAAAATATTTTTTGTAATTAAGTTCAGTACTATTTTACACTGAGTGTTAACCAATAACCATTAAAAAAACTTTTTCATCCAACTGAGCTATCGGTATCCACTATCTGTCAAACTCTAGTTATTAACATAAAGCCTAATTATAGCCCTAATTGTATTACATTCACCCACCAACCATATGCATATACATAAGTAAATAAATGTTTTGATTTCAATACCAATAAATATATGATACTAATAACGCTCATTAAATATTCTATATATCTTGTGAAAAGTAACGCTCATACTCTTTGTCTGCATGGTGCAGAACAAAGTAATAATCTAATCTAGCATTAGGAGTCATAATTATTACATTTAAAATCATAATAAAATCTTCACAATAATACTGGTAGTCACTTTGGCACGTTTTTGACACTTTGACCCGGCCCCCCATTAAAGAAAGGAAAAATGATGTGGCCCTCACTGAAGAAAAGACCCCTGCTCTATATATTTCTCTTACAATAACAATGATTTATTCCTTTACTGTAGCAGAAATGATTTCATACAGCAAAGTACATTGTACAGCAATTATTAAAGATATGCAATATTGTATAAGGGGATGCTCTACTATTGAAAATACGATCTAACAGTAGGCATTAATAATACATTGCAATGCATTTCTGGTATAAATCGTATTTAATACAGTATTACAGCGTATTCAGTAGGAAGAGAAACACAGGGCAGAGACGGCACAAAGCCCGGACAGGATAACAGCTCTAGGCACACATCGTGTCTCCCTGCATCTCTATTTAAAGCCACAAACCGCCACGGCTGTGACTCAGTGACTCGGCGACACAACCAGAAAGTGTAATTATTATTTTTTAATGTGAGCATAACAGTGACAAACTGTGTGTTTTTGGCTGGTGGTGAAGCAGGCGGGCTGTGGTGGTCTGTAATTACAGATGGTTGTCTGATGACGGTGCCAAACACTGTGACAGGCGCAGCAGAGGCAGAAAGAGAGAGAGAGCGTGAGTTAGAGAGAAGAAGAGAGAAAATCAGATTAAAGGAGCAGGAGGAGGAAAGTCACAGCTGCTGTCACAACTTTGTCCAGTGTTTTTCTCTTCTAAATGCATTGGAAGTGACCACACGTGTGTACAGACACACACACACACACATGGCCAAACATACACACACAGACACAATGCCATCATGGGAATCTTAATTGGGAGCGCTGTGTTTACTACATGGAAACATTTTTAGCTGCTTTGTAATAGTGCTGATGCCAGACATTAAAAACTACTCACAGGAACATTTGTCAACAAGTTTTTATAAATAGTTCTTCATAACTGTGTTCATGTGTGTGTGTGTGTGTGTGTGTGTGAGGGGGGCTCATGTATGATACGCTGTCTAGACAGAATACACACAGGGCACTACAAGACAAACAGCACTACTATTAATACTCTACACATAACTTACTGCTAAATCCTTAGGCTAAAGAAATGCTGGCCAAGATCAAGGTGACACAACAGATGCAAGTTATAAAATATGCTTCATGTGTACAACGGGTTACATACAGGTTACATATATAACACACAAACGTCAGGTCTGACCTTCATATCGATATTACAAAAAGCTTACAGGAACAGTGAGACGTTCTCTTTGGAAACCGTGGGCTTTACAAGCATGAATAAAGCCCACGCTCGTCTTTGGGCCTTAACTGTACAACTCAGTATAAATATTCGATTTTCTTGGAAAGCAACAAAAAAAATGTAGACCCAAAGCATGACAATAGACCAACATGCCAAACATAAAAGCAGATTCTTCCAAAGACTGAATTTGTCTGAAGCAGTTGAGGTCAAGGACAATTAATTAATGCAAGAAAGACACTGTATGCAGTAAAAAAAAGACCCACTTGTCTACATTTACACAAATTTCCAATGAGATTATGACACAGAATAATGAAGAATAAATTGTTTTATATATATATAAAACTATATAAGTATTAGTACTTCACTATTTATTTGATACATTTTTTACACAAATATCTGTACTTTCAACTTCTTACATTTTCAAACCAGACTCGTTACTTTAGTTTTAATTTATTTCATTACATCAACCCATTTCTTGTCATCTTTTCAATCTGACACTGGTGTATCATTTCCTGTCTCTCTCACAACACAGACGAAGGCTAGTTTACGAAGCAAACAACAAGTGCAACAGAAGGCAACATTACGTCTGGGGTTAACGTGAATGAGACAGAGGGAGTCATGACTGTGTAAACATGACTGAGAACAGAGACTTTCATGATCATCATCATCTTTTCTCTGCTTGTGTTCTATATGGTGGATGTTCAGTCCGAATACATTCATTAGATCACAAAATTTGAATTCTTTTGTATGAACATATTAATATGATGTGAGGTCCAGTTACCAGTGTGACACTAAAACAGGTCGTAGTAATGTCTACTTTTTACCTAAGTACATCTCAGAGTCTTTTTTTTACTTTACCCTGAATAAAAAGTGTAACATTTTTACCAGTCTTTTAAAACATGACTATATGTACTTCTACTTGAGTGAAGGATGTGTGTACTTTTACTGTCTCTGGGTCTTACTAAAGTCATTAACCGACTTCACTTTCATCCCTAAGAGGTTCAATAGGGTTGAGGTCAGAGCTATATTGCAGGCAACCACATATAGCTGGAAATGGCTGGTTTTCATATACCTTTGCTTTAGTGTATGTGTGCGTCTATATACAGTACAGACCAAAAGTTTACACACACCTTCTCATTCAAAGAGTTTTCTTTATTTTCATGACTATGAAAATTGTAGAGTCACACTGAAGGCATCAAGGGCTATTTGACCAAGAAGGAGAGTGATGGAGTGCTGCGCCAGATGACCTGGCCTCCACAGTCACCGGACCTGAACCCAATCGAGATGGTTTAGGGGTGAGCTGGACCGCAAAGTGAAGGCAAAAGGACCAACAAGTGCCAAGCATCTCTCGGGGAACTCCTTCAAGACTGTTGGAAGACCATTTCAGGTGACTACCTCTTGAAGCTCATCAAGAGAATGCCAAGAGTGTGCAAAGCAGTAATCAAAGCAAAAGGTGGCTACTTTGAAGAACCTAGAATATGACATTTTTCAGTTGTTTCACACTTTTTTGTTATGTATATAATTCCATATATAATTCCACATGTGTTAATTCATAGTTTTGATGCCTTCAGTGTGAATCTACAATTTTCATAGTCATGAAAATAAAGAAAACTCTTTGAATGAGAAGGTGTGTCCAAACTTTTGGTCTGTACTGTGTATATATATATATATATATATATATATATATATAGGGCCATGTTTACTGCTGCAACTGTTACTGCTGCACTTGAACTCAGTTTCTGTGTTTACTTTCAATTTGGGAGAGTGACTCATCATTAATAAAAAAAAATCCTCTATCCCAGTAACTCTGATAAGCTCTGGGTGTGATCAATCAAGCCAAAGCAATGCAGTCGGGCCTTGGAGTAAATACCCAGCCTGTTGTAAAGTCATGGCTGAGTACTATATGAGAGGATCTACAGAGCAGTTCAGTCATGCGGTTAGACCATCATGCAGTATATAGTACATGTCTGCATGAGGCCTGAGCAACACATTATACTTTAAACACAGTATAAGCGAGGTGCTTAAAAAATAGATGGTATTTTATAGCGGCGGTTTTGTCAGCACCGAGAGGCTGCTTGTTCAACATTTGTGCTTGAGTACAACTGATGCTTGCTTACTTGAGTGTGATGTTTTCAGTCGTTATCACTCGTATGCAGGCTGCTGAATAGCACCGCAGGCATTATGCAACTTCCTTTTTTCCGCAAAAAAGCGTTAAAAACCATTAAAAAAATTTTTTTGTCACAGTGTGAATGGTTGTAATTCGCTACCATGACATGCAACGGCAATATTCGCGCAAAGCAATTAGCACATACATGATTTCGTGTCATAATGATGAACGGCATAACGATGAGAAAATTGAATTCGCACACACTGCGACTTGTTTAGCGCGAGATGAAATCGCTGTTTATCTTTGTTAGGAATCAGTGATGTTCTCAGTCTCACAGCATCTTTGCTCCACATCTAAATCATGCATGAGGGTCGCTACCATGGGTGATGCATTTAATCATTCTATCAAAAGTCACTTAACATCCGACTTATTTCTGCAGAGCTTTTAGATGCACCACTGGCAGCCGATCGATATCTACCCAGAATTTCAATCCACGAGAGCTCCGTGGAACATGTATAAAATGCGAACTCATGCACCCTGTTGTATTTGTAACGCACTTTTGTCTCTAAATCAGTCTATCAATATGTAACACACTTTCCATTTTATAGAGACTTCATTTCCACTGTAGTGATGCTTGTCGCTGCAAAGAAAAGTGCACTAACGCTTCAAATGTAATCACAATGAACACAAATACGCAATATATTCACTGTCTTATGCTTTTAAATAAACTCTGGACTGTCTACATGCCTTCAGTTTCGCCTTAATCTGTGGGAGTTTGTTGACTTTCTAAAAACTTAAGTACAGCAGACGGAGTGCATGCGGTGTTGACTGGAGAAAATGGACGATTTTGGAAAAAGCAATCCTCTCTCAGAGTAACTCTGAGTGATCAATCAAAATAATGCAGGCCGAGACAGGACAGGGATTTATTTATTTATTTATTTATTTTTATAACTATGCAAAGGTGTGGAGGCTGATAGCACAGGACAGGGTGAAATGCAGAATTGTGAAAAAAGGCTGGTGGTAGAAATATCTGAAATACAATCAAAAATACACTCACCTATATGACACCGATGCGTCTCTCTGGCAAAGTTTCACTCGCCCTTCCCCTGCCTCTCTGTTAATCTCTTCCATTGTTTGTCCCATAAACCCGCCAACGTACACATCGATTTTTACAACCTCAAGCAACACGTCATACCCAGATACAGCAATCTTCTAAAAACAGTTACTTCGGGCCTGTCCTTGAATGCAGTGACAATAGGAGAGTACAGTCACATGACTCGAAAAGCAATGAAGAAAGTACAAAATGATGTTTGATCATTAACACGGTGTGACCATGTCCTCATTCTTCTGACACAGGTAATACTGCTCCACAAATGCTGGGAAATACCGTACTATTACATAGGACGTTTACATGGTTTCTTTTGAGCTGAACGAAATCATTTGAAATGGATGCATGCAATTAAAAGGTTGAACAGAACGTTTTTAAAATTTTTATTATTATTTCTTTGTAGGCACAGAAAGCCGCTAATGTGACATCTTGAGACGTCTGTGCGGAGAGAAAAAATCACTTTGAAAGACATTTGTTGACCTTTATCAAATCTTAAGTCTTGGCAAATGCAGCCAAGTCACACTCGAGTTCCAGACAGGGAAGGTCAAGCGGACGGGGTGTGTTATCAGAGCTGTAATTTCAACTTGGCACCAGAGTGTGTGTATGTGTGTGTGTGTGTGTGTGGTGCCTGCATGAGGCCTGGCTGAGGGGCGAAGGATTCGAAATGGCTGTTGATGCGAGTCATTGATATTGACAAGCCGGGCTGTTAGCATTCTGCATGTTAGCTGGTGAAAGTCACTGGGATTAAACTCATTAGATCTTACATTGTGGCAGTCTTCTTTACTGACAACTGCTACTAATCCCCTCTGATCCCAGGCCACCGTCTATTCCTATAGTATAAATACACCTCTCTCTCTCTCTCTCTCTCTCTCTCTCTCTCTCTCTCTCTCTCTCTCTCTCTCTCTCTCTCTCTCTCTTTCTCACACACACACACACACACACAGATTCTTAGAGCTAACAATATGACAGCTCAGTGTAAATAACTATACTGGCTAGTTTAAAGGTATGGTTGAAAATTGTTTTAAATGTCTATAATAATCATAGAACACCTTTGAAAATGATGACTCTCAAAACATGTAATGTACCTGCCTATTTCTAGTTTTTTATTTTCAGGCTTCTGTTTAAAATGTTCTGTCCTTGAAATTACATCCTGTACTGAGCTCTACACCTCTGCTACTTCTGCAAAGGCAGCTTTTAAATCTTTGCTTTGGAGAGGCAAAAATAAAAATCAATTATGACAAAAAAAAAAGAAGGCTTATGTTGTTTTAACTGCTTTGCCAAATCTACAAATTTAATCTAATAAAAAATTGCAAACTGCTCCTTTAGGCGAGATCCATGTTTTAGTTATCCAAATGCCACATTGCTGAGCTTTATAATGGCCCATAATGAGCTGTGTAAGCAGATCAGTATTAACACTGATGATGCCTGGTGATGATATTGAATATCTATTAATAATTGAAGTAGCTATATAACATTAGCTAAAATAAGACATTATAGGTAGACACCCATATCTCCCGAAACCAATTAAATATGATGATACATACAGGGTGTATTGTGTGTGTGTGTGTGTGTGTGTGTGTGTGTGTGTGTGTGAAGTCCCTGTCTGTAAAAGGCTTCTCAAATGGCAGTCATTAAACACTTAAGAAGCTCTAGATCTCCCGCCTACAAGTCAGTGGCTCTGAAAAACCCAGCTTATTAGAGTCAGTCCAGTGTCAAAGCCCCACAATCCCCTAACCTCCCTCATGCTAGCATTAGCATAAACCAGGCCCCATCTTCCCAGTGCAGCATGGCCTCAGCTGCCCAGCTGATCTGCAGGGAGTGTAATATCAGTGCACGGATGAGCTATTAGAGCTGACACACTGCTCTATAACCTTCACAAGCAGGAAGGCGAGTAGTTGGGTTCCAGCAGGATATGGCTGGACATGCAGAGAGGATAAGTGCATTAATATATATATACACACACACACACACACACACACACACACACACACACACTAATACAGTTTGCCTGCATGTATGCGATATATATTTTTTTTCTATCAAAGGATGAAAATGCATTAATAGTGAAGATGTTTTAAAATGTCACTTGCTAGTATTGTATTAGAGGATATACCAATGTTTCCGGCACTTCTCACTCGCTGAATGGTTCGACTTGGATCACCTAAAGATCTGAATTTGTTTTCTGCTTGCTTCAGGGCAATATCTCACCTCAATACTGTAGATGTGTACCAAAGACTTACTGCTGTAATCATAAAAACTGGACTCTCATTCACAACCTACTCAAACTCAGCACTCATTACTGTTTGTGTTTACACTATACTGTAATGATTTACCATTTTACAATCCAGTGTCAATCAGAAGTAATTGGTTCCCTTTTGAATTGAGTTCCTCTCATTTCTTTTCTCACCATTTGTCTGAATTTCAGAACCTACATCCGGATTTCTGTCCATTGTTAAAATGAACTATACAGATAAACCTGCAAATAATATGCAAACAATGTGCAATATTATATTATATCTATCTATCTATCTATCTATCTATCTATCTATCTATCTATCTA
Organism: Silurus lanzhouensis; assembly: GCA_039877035.1. NCBI lineage: Eukaryota > Metazoa > Chordata > Actinopteri > Siluriformes > Siluridae > Silurus > Silurus lanzhouensis. Next base: position 677,132 of record JBCEWE010000061.1, on the reverse strand, counting down.
TCTATCTATCTATCTATCTATCTATCTATATATACTGTTATATTCATATATATGAACTGTTGTAGCTACTCTGCGAATGGCCAGAAGGTTAATGGTCAAATCTAAGAGCTACCAGAAAGCCTATGTAACCTTTAACCACTTACGTTTGTACTCAAATTGGAATAGAAAAATAAAAAGGAGTAGATGAGGTCGGTCACTTTGCATACTTATATCTATTGTTACGGATAAGTATACCTCCTCTACCGATGGACAAAAGTGCAACCATACGATCAATCTCCATTGGACCGCAATTGGCGTAATTATAGTGGCATAGTAGCAGATACAATTTGTTTTATTTATTTCTTTTTCTGCAAGAGTACATGCTAAATAGAAAACGTCAAAATGATCAACAATATCTGTGATAACGTGTCATGACATCACAATAACACCTTATTCCACAGCGCTGTTATGTTCTTTTTCGCAATTGATCAGTGCATATTGATTCGTTTTCTCTAAAAGCAGCTCTGAATAAAGCAAATCACAGGTTTATATTAATGCACTTTGTAATGCACCTGCATTTATATAGTAAAATCTATAGTGACTTGTATAGCAGGCATAACACATAACTCAAGCCTTATATATAATATCGTTAAAAAATATTCCTATTAATCACAGTCAGCAAGTTTTCCACCAAGTCTTCAGATTTTGGGTAAAAAATCACAATATAAATATCATTTTTTTGACTTGTTAATTCAACAGAAAGAGATGGAAAAATGTGTTAAGCGATCGACCGTTTATAACTGCTATAAAGTAAGTAACTCTGGTTAATTCCACAGATTGTCACTGCTAATGTAAGTTCCAAAGAAAAGTGAATGAATGGAAATTACAGCACAAACAGGGACAACGTCTAAGTACGGAATGTGTGCCGAGCTGATTCGTGCCGAATCACCATGCTGTTGCATCGAGACAAATTTAACACATTTGAAAGCCTGATCAGATCAAGGCTAAACACACACACACACACACACACACACACACACACACACACACACACACACACACACACGCACACACACACACAATTACAAAAAAACTAATCAGAGACACACCGACAATACAGCTACAAAATTGATACATGCGATGATGCTTTAAGAAAAATTCCTAGTTGTGTGAATGAAGCCAGTGAGTGTATTTCTTATTTCTTTAAACAGGAGCTAATATTCTTTCCGAATTTATTAAATTTCACTGGACCATGGCTTTTTAACTGATGCCAAGGTCTACTGATGAGGAGATGCATCAATAAAACCAAATCAAATGCAACAAAATGATTTGGAAAATGAGTTGTTCTGAGTCTCTGGCGTATTTAATAAACAGCCACACCTTAATCCTCTCCCAAGTCACAGAGAAAACTTTTTTTATCTCTCTATCAGAGTAAAGAAATGTACACTACATTAATGGTATTTCGCTCCTTATGCAGAGCGAAATACAATTATCTCATTTATACCACTAGGAATTTAACAGTTGAAAACTTTGCTCACGGGTGCAACAGTGGCAGTTTGGTGGTTCTGGAATTTGAACTCAACCTTCTGATTAGAAGTTCAACATCCGAACCGTTGAATTTCGTCTGCTGATACTCAAAGGTCAGCGCCGAGCTAACAGGCTATTTAACAACAGAAATAAAAGCCAGTTTATCCACAACAGCAAGTTAGCATACGCAGCGTGGCATAATTAGCAATGGCGTAATTAGGAATGAGCTCCCAGGAGTCTCTAGCACTTTGACAGCCAGCTGGGCTTCATACGGCAATCAGGAGCTGCATAAATGGCTCACCTGTGGAGCTAAACACCCTGGGGATGTGTGTGCTGGTGTGTGCAGCTGGCAGAACACACAAACATACGCACACACATACACACAAATACACATACGAAGAAAAGCCATGCACATACAGGCAAAAAAAAAAAAGCTTTGAACTTCTGAAATATGATGTTATTGATTTTCAAGGACTTTTTTTTTGGAAGCAGATGCTGTTTTTGTTTTCTTTCAATTTTTCCCAAAAAAGTTTGATTTGTATTTTCTACTCTACATAATAAAAAACAAGTAGCTATTCAAATTTTTCTTAAAAGGATCCGACTGCATCTTTAGTGCGGCTGCACAATATATCATTTGGTAATTGCTTTGATAATATTTGGCTGAAGCCTTTAATATGCAAACGACTGTGCAAACAGAAAATGAGGTCTGGGGGACCAACGGCTCTGTGAAACAAACCCATTATTATTATGATGATTATTATTATACAATTTTTTTTTAAAAAGCACTTGAAATCCCGGCCCACATATTAAAAGATTTGTATATTTTTAATTCAGATCTGGAAGTTCAGATCGGGTTTAATTCAAACCTCAACAACTGGCGCAAAACACAAAATCATTTAAACTTGCAATCTTCCAGTGAAAGCACAGCCAACCATGACCATGAGACAAAACACTCACTCTCCCATCCACATCGAAGGAGCTGCTGTTGAGCGTGTACCCAGCTTTAAGTTCATTGGGAGTCCACACTTCTGAGGATCTCACCTGGACTCAAAACTCTTCTATCCTGATCAGGAAGGCACAACAGCCCCTGTTCTGAGGAGACTTAAAAAGTGTCGTCTGTGCTTCAGTATACTGGAGAACATTTACTGATGCACCATTAAGAGCATCCACACTAACTGCATCTCAGAGTTGTACAGCAGCTTCACTGCTTCTGTAAACTGCTGTAAAGCCCTTAAGAGGGTTGTGAAAACTGCCCTACGATTCATCAGCACTCAGATATCCAGTTATACGAAAAACACTGTCTGCAAAGGGCGAGGGGAATTATCAAAGATACCTCTCACCCCAACCATGGACTATTCACCTTTCTCCAGGACGCTACAGGTGCCTCAGAGCCGCACAAACAGACTGAAGAATAGCTTCACGTTTTTTTATGCACCATCCATAACTCACGTTTGCACTGTACATTCCACCCATATTTATACTGTATCATACATACATTTATACTTGTACAGAACTATATCATTTCATTTTCATTTTCATAAGTTATCTTCTGACATGTCTGTCTATGCATTATCTTTGCATAGTATATTGTATATTATTATGTACCGTATTTTCCGGACTATAAGCCGCTCCTTTTTCCCCACTCATTGAACCCCACGGCTTAAACAACGAAGCGACTAATTTATGGATTTTTCCTGGGTTTTTTCCGGTTTCACAAACTTCAAGATAAAAAACTGAGACCCATAACATTAGACCAATGAAATTGCCAAACTGTTTCAGGTGAACCAATGAAACTCTTTATATTAAATCAGATGCGCTCCCACTGAATCGGGCTGCACCACATCATAGATATGGATTATGTTCCTCTGACGTTTGACCTGCCGCTCCCTCGGACTGTCAACAGGAAACACGAATCATTCGTCACGCTGAAAACAACCGGGCATGAAAAAACACACTTCACCTGTGTTCTGAGCTGCACGGCATCGAGAGAAAAGCTTCACCGATGGTGATTTTTAAACGCACGACGATGCCAAAAGAAAAACACTCGAGAGAAATAGTTGTGAAAGGAAGGAGGAAGACAGTGAACAATGACTTTTTTGGTAGGCTACTGTTTAGATACAAGCCGTGTAACAGACACTGTCTTTCATTAAAGCCTGTGTAAAGTTCATTAGTTTCAGTGTAGGCAGGCTTATAGACAGGTGCAGCGTATTTATCTTCAAAATAAAAATCTTTGTAAAATTCAGAGGGTGCGGCTTATATTTGGGTGTGCTTAATAGTCCGGAAATTACGGTATACCACATATTACCTACTGCACCTCCTGTACATTCATCCCCCCTCATCCCTGTATATATGGACCTCTTACCCTATTTATCTACTGTTAAATCGGTCACTTATGCACTTCTGGTTAGATGCTAACTGCATTTCATTCTGTACATGTACCTTGCACACTGACAATAAAGTTAAATCTAATTTAATAAAAAAAAAACCCCACCAATGCTGGCAGTGCTTTAGAGGTGGGTGAGATAGCAAACTCTCTTCCTGTCAATTACAGTGATGCTATTGGGCGTTTGTAATCCTAAGGCCATGTCCACACTAATTTATTTTCCGTTCAAAAACGCATATTTTTTCAGTATTTTTTCAGTCAATGAAAAAAGAAGTTTTTCGAAATCGCTCCTTAAAGCGGATACATTTGAAAAACCCCATTTTTGTGTGGACTGTAAAAACGGAGGCTTTCGAATGCAACAATGCATTTTTAGTCATTGCAACGACGGGGAGCAAATAAACGGCAGGCGGAAATGAAGCAGGTCTTTTGAGCAACTTTTGGGAAACCGAAAGTGTGGACGCGGAGCGTTTATAGACGAAAGCGCCTTTTCAAATGTATCCAGATTGGTGTAGACGTAGCCTAGGTATGCAAAAGCAGACCGATCGCATCTCTCCTTGGTGGGAGTTACGCTGCCTTTTAATACTGCATGAGGAGCAGTTAGGAAAAATGCAATGGTTGGCTTCACGTGGTCTCGCACCCTCCACGTCCTCTAATTGAGAAGAAAATAGTAAAACATTCAGTCAGTGTAAGTCCAGGAAAAATGATTTCCATTGTGAGCTTTTTCACCGTCTCTGAGTTTTCTGGATAAGATTTCAGGGTAAACAGTGATGCCTCTACTTCTTTACATTACTTATTGACAATCCTATTAGCAAAACAAGGCTAATATTTGATCCCATTTCCATCATTAACACAATTGTAGCACCTAAAAGCACTTCTAACCAACTTCTCTCATACTGCCGTGTGCATTCACAATCATCATTGAGGGAAAACGAGGAACGCTGCATTTCATTTCATTTTATTTCAGTTTGCTTCAGTTCTTCTTTCCCCTGAAGACAGATTACTCGTGTGTCTTAATGAATTCAGGATGCAGGTGGAATTTGGTTCCCACTGTGGATTAGGATTTGGTGAAGAGGCTGAGTAATTATTTTTTTTCATAATTCAAGCATACATGTGCAAATGAGGAGCCGGTGGGCAGCGTGTGAGGCACGTCAGGTGGTGATAAAATAAATATGGAAAAGCGTGTGCGCTCTCGAAATACATAAATCGCTTTAAGTCCACAGAAAGGAGCGAGTGCGTGAGTGTGCATGGGCGTGTGGAGAGAGATTTGAAAGTAAATACAGGCCAAACTAACCGTGGCGCAGCATAAGAAAGTATATCGTGTGTGAAGGCTTCATGTTCAAGCTGCAAATGTTAGCAGCCATCATTTCTCTTTCACTCCACAGGCACGCTGAAGCATTCCCTCTGATAACGCAAAGACCAAACGAATCGCTTTCTACCGAGCTTAATGCATTTAACATGACTTAGATTATGTTATTTATTAGCGAATGTAGTTTGCTTGTTGATTTGAAATAAGGCGACTAATGACTACAAACAATGGATTACACAAACGCAATTAGTCAATAAGAGGGATAGAGAGGAAAACACAAATATAGCGTGTTGCACAAATACATGTACAGACATCCAAATACTGCAGCGTCTGCACTGCGTGCATGTGAGGCGGTACCGTGTGTAACTATTCTTGTTTCTGCTGGGAAACACATTTTTAGAAAACCGCATTAGATACCTGATGGCTTTTACCACACCCACCCTGTGTGAGTGAAAGCAGGCAATTTAGAAACTTTTCAAATAAAGTAAGAGTGGAAAAAAGGTGCAAGCTGATCACACAGCTACTGTAGCGCTGCACAATGGGGATCAGGTCAGATCTCTATAGCAGGCCACTCAAGATCTTTTAACCACATGGCGCTGGCTTTGTGGACAGGGGCACGGTCATGCTGGAATAGGTTTTCGGTCTCCTAGGTTAAGTGAATATATATATACAGTGGAACCTCGATACTCGCGACCTCGATAGTTCGATAGTAACTCACGAAAAATCTGATAGTTCCGAGAAGCTCGAAAGTTCGGAGTAACATTTCAACATTGTACTAATAAATTACATACAAATATATTTATATATTTATTTATAGTCAGACCCTGACCTACAAACTCGACTTACGACATTTCGTCACCTCCGACAAAAAAAATATTTGTATGTATATATATAAATAGCTTATTTTTTATTGACTTTATTTGAACTATGTAAAAAAAAAAATCTATGTGTTTACAGTGCCCCTTAATGTCTGCGTCGGAACGCATGATTGAGTAGTCACTCTTCTCGATTTATGACCTGATGGACTTACGACCGTTTTCACGGCCCCTATTTACATCGTAAGTTGGGGTCTACCTGTATTATAATAAGAATTTCTTAAGAATTTCTTAAGAATAATAAAAAAAATTACGAAAATTTGTAAAATCGACTGAAGAAAACACACAATTCAAAGAAGCCTCCATTCCTTGCCTAAATATTAATCTCTAAATTGAAATCTGCTTCAATCTGCATAATGACTGCTTAGTCACACTGAGTGGAATTTTTAAACGTGAAATCCCGTATTACACAGTTCAATGCACAGCTCCATTTACAGCTCGCATTGTTTTTTAAAGCGGTCAGCTGAGAATGATATCTAACTGCGGTGTTGAGAGAGCCTTGTTTAAATTGAGTTATTTAAAAGAGCTAGGGAGGAAAAGAAAAGTTCGATCAGGCAGATGGTGCTCCCTCTGACATGCCGAGGCACCTGGCGAGCTGTAGCTGGGAAAAAAGATCCAATTAACCTCAACCTGGATAACCTGAACTGGGTACATTCATTTGTATTTATTTCCCCTAATTGTGGAAGGACACTAATGAATAGTCCAGATTTTCTAAAAGAGAGAACCTATGCAGCTCTGGGTGGATAAAAAGTACATTGAGTACTGGGCACATGAAACAACACATGACACATTTCCAATAAGTCAATAAAATAGATAATCAATGTAGGAACAGTGATGCCGCGTTTCCTTACTGCTGGTTTCATGGAGTTACATCAACAGCTGCGCCGCTTGTAGCCATGCCTCTGTCGAGCCAGCTGGCCATCTTCAGCTAACCAATAATGTTTAATCAATAGTGTTTATCCTCCAATAATCTGACTCCCTCAGCTGAGAAAATGTACAGACCAAATCAAAAGTTGAATGCTGTAATACCAATATTGTATTTGAACCTAAATATCAGCACAAATGTTTTATGAAATTCTTTGCAGGCCAACATTTTTTTACACTGAGAAGAACACTGTCATAATAACCGACACACCGGACAGGGTCTATTTTAAAATTGAGACATTTATTCCTTTGAGACAGAGATGTGTAGAGAGAAAGGGATAGAGACAGAATGAGAAAGACAATGAGAGGGAAACAGAGAGACAAATAGAGGAAACAGTAAGAGGAACAAAAATATAGAGAGAGCCAGTAAGATATAGAGAAACAGAAAGAGAGAGAGAGAGAGAGAGAGAGAGAGAGAGAGAGAGAGAGAGAGAGAGAGAGAGAGATGGGGAGAGAAAGCAAAAGAAAGAGAAGGAGAAAGAGAGAGTGGATAAAGAGAGACAGTAAATCTTGAAACATTGAGATATAAAAAAAGGTGGATTAGTGAGATGGAGAGAAAGTGAAACAGAGAGAAATAATAGAAAGAGAGGGAGAGAGAGAGAGAGAGAGAGTTGTAGATAGAAAGAGGGAGAGAAAAGATATATATATATATATATATATATATATATATATATATATATATATATATATATATATATATAGAGAGAGAGAGAGAGAGAGAGAGAGAGAGAGAGAGAGAGAGAGAGAGAAATAGCAGGAGACAGTGTGAGAAATGAATTAAGAGAAAATGTGACAGATAAAAAGAGAAAAAAGAGAGCGAGAGATTGATAGAAAAGAGAGGGGGAAAGAGAGAGTAAAAGAGAGAGAGAGAGTGTGTGTTTGTGTGTGTGTGTGTGTGAGAGAGAGAGAGAGAGAGAGAGAGAGAGGAAGGGGGTGGGGCATTTAGGGTTAGGGTTAACTCCAGGAACACACACTTTGGTGTGGCAGTAAACACACCGCGTGTATAAACCGGTTATAAATCAAAAACTTGCGTAAAAGAAAATCTAGACACATTTGCAGTAAAAACAGTGGTGTTTTTCTGGGTTTAGGAGATGCTGCTCTAAAAAAAAGAGTGTCAGGAGAGAAAATAAAGCACCTGTAATTAATCTCCAGCAGGCCTTCATTAGCCTGCATAAGAGCAGCACAGATTTGTAACACTGACCTTTAGGGATCAGACAGAAACACTGCTCTGTGGCAGAGGCCAGGAGAGTTTAATAAAACACAAAATGCAGCTTAGTTGTGTGTGACATAAAGTTCAGCTTTACTGAAAAAATGCATACACCTCACCACAGCTCTTATCTACCATTACAATCCTATACATTTCATTAAAAGCACAGTTCTCGTGTGTTTATCTCTTGTATAAAAAACCCCATGTCAGTAAAAGCTCTTTAGACAATACCTCAATCCACTGTAATCGACTGGAAGCACACATTTCCTCCAGATATGGAATCTGCTGTGTCAAAGTTGAGCGTCACTGCTTTTCTTCTGCCAGGCGTAAAGATGCTGCAATAAAACGTTTCCTCTTTCCAAGCAGACGTTTTCTCTTTTTTTTTTTGGTCTGCCTTAAAAATAAGGCTCTTTCTTTAGGGCGCTCTCAGGCTGAGAAAACACTCATCAATCAGCGCCGACAGACCAGAAAGTTGTGCGTTCAAACCCGGCCCATCCCATAGAACCAGTCATTACACTCTACGTGTTTACTCACAATGACTACAAACCGATCATTACATCCATCTCTATAAAAGACCGGCACAGAAAAGCAGCTCGTTCTGAAAGCAACGGCGTGCGAATGTCGTCTACAACACTGGATCTCAGCAGTCTTTTCACTCAGTGTGAAACTAAAGCACTGATGTGGGCCGAGTCGACCTGCAGCACACTTTCATGTCGTGCAAGAGGAACACCAAAGAGGGATGCATAATAATACAATACGCCAATGGGAACGGAAAACAAACAGCGGAGACATGAAACGATGACCTGTGAGTTGAGGACAAAAGGATAGCCTAGCCCTTCCTCAGACTTTCAAACACACACACACACACACACACACACACACACCTACGGAAGTAACTGCTTAACCGATAAAAATAAATTGTACCATTTTCAATAAGGACAAAAATCACAATGAAATAGGTTTTCGCATTCAACCATTTATTCCCCCACTTTACTGAATTACACTGAAAACGACATTTTCCAAGTCGCTTTTTGTAACTGTTTGATACTAAAATCCAATACAGATGAGTTATAAATAGTTCAATTAATAGTTCTAACACTGCGATCCGACTTGACACGAGCGCATTTGTTACACTCACAGGCTACACATTGATTGCACATTTACTCAAGGAATTGGAGGCAAACAATCACAACCATTCAGTGTGACTTAATTGTTAAATCCAAGCTAAATGTGTTAAAAGGATTCTTAATGGTAGGAAAATGTACAATTGTACGGTTGCATACAGAGTGAACACTGCAAACATCAATAGATGCTTTAACTAAAACTTTCTTTTGGCTTCTCCCGTTAGGGGTCGCCACAGCGGACCATCCGCATGTTTGATTTGGCACATGTTTTTACGCTGGATGCCCTTCCTAACGCAACCCTCCCCATTTATCCGGGCTTGGGACCGGCACTAAGGCTTGTGCAACCCTAATAGCTGGGGTTGGTTCCGTGACCAGGGATCGAACCCGGGCTGCAGCGGTGAGAGCACCGCATCCTAACCACTAGACCACCAGGGAACCCTATCAATAGATGCTTTAACTAATGCTGGCAAATGACCATTTTGTACAAGCAGGGTTATTTACACGAAGACAAGCTCCACTTCGAACCAGGTTCACTCATGTTCCATACATTAAAATCGTGTAACACACAACAAGATGTATTCTATGTATTCACCAGAAGTTGACCGGTTTATCAGGCTGATATATCGGTATTTTGGTATGGTATGGTATGGTATTACCATAACAGCAGGTGGCAGTAGTCTGTATTCGGAATCCAAACAGAGAACCCAAACAGCTAGAACTTTGAATATATAAAGCAAGCAGCGTTTACACCTGCCACGCTCTTTACTAACGGATTTGTGTATATTTGTAGATTCGCTAATGGATTCGTAACGGATTTGCTAAACTGAATAGCCAATAGGAATTCTCTTTCTTGCCGCGAGATTTTCTCCGCCGCCGAATCGACACGATCACCCCCGAAAAACAGCTGACAGCCTCCAACTACAGCCAACGATGAGGAAAAAACTAATGCCGACCGATGCGGCAAAAAAACCCCGACATTGCCTGGGGCCCTACCGCCAGCTTGGTGTGTCCCAGGTTTTAAGTTCTTATCCTTCGGTCTTGATCTACAATTTTATATTTCAATGGTTATGCTGAAATATATTACAAATTTGATTCTACTTTTGGAGAGAGAATGAGAATAATATCTGGAGAGAAAAAGCGAGTCAATCTTTGGAACTGTATTGTTATTAAGCCTTTACCCAGCTGTAGTTGTGCTGTTCAATAAATGTTTAATTTAAGCAATTTTCTGTATCAGGTCTTAATAATTTACTGTAAGATTTTTTCAGATGTAGAGGGAAAAAAGAAAATCGACGAAAGCAAATCAGCCAAAAGAATCGCCATATTATATAAGCCACCGGCTGCCCTGATAAACCCACATCTGTGGACCTCTAACATACACCATATATCCAAACGGTTAACCGATTCTCCATTCGTTATCTTGTCCCTGCTTGAAGCCAGACTTCAGAATAGGCTTTGATATAGACCACATTAAAAAGACTACATGAAAGACTTGAGCAGTGTGAATGTTGAGACAGTTGGTCTGTTCTCCAGCTCTACGGCACGAATCCTGCATTGCTCTGGGAAAACATTTCAAGGGGCATCATGTGTGACATTTCTTAAAGTGACAGCACTGATATAGAGTCCATCTGTGCCTCTCAGATCCTCATAAATAATTATTGAGGCACAATGCAACTGATCCCAGGTGAGTACTCTGAGCAGCCCCTTTATGTCCTGTATGGAGCCGAGTTCTTGTATCGTGTGCTTTCTTTAGATAAAGTGTGCCATTTCTGCAGACAGATCTGCTACTCTGGCTGATTTATCCATTAGATGACTCGACTGAGATATTGCTCTGGATTAGAAGTAATGGCTCAACCTGCTGGGTGTTCAGTTTTGTGTTGAAATTTGATCTTGTGTTTGTTCTTGTGTTGTATTTTCTGTTATTCAGTTTAATGATACTGTCCAGGAATTGGATATTGGCCCCCCAAAAAAACTTCATAGGGAAGTAAGTGAGTCACAAATCAGGCCAATTGATTACTAAGCATCAACAAATATCAATACACAAAACACTATCTCCCCCCCCACACACAACGCTTTTTAACATTGTTCAGATTGCACTTTGTAAGGGTTCAATCGCAGTATTGACTGTGAGGTTAAAATGAGCTGAATGTCACTGCAGACCCACGTAAAGGAGTCACCTTGTTGAGAAGCATATTGCGAATATTTTTGTGAGTAAGCACAAAGATGCATTCGCCAAAACAGCCCGGCTTTGCTACGTGTTTTATAAGCAATTAAACTGGAATTGTAAACTGTAAACACAGACTGGGTGGTAATTATGATTTCTTGAGTCAACAAAATGATTCTGCCATATGGACAGAGTAAAAATATGAACCTGTGAGCTGTTGGTGGTTTGCATCTTGAGTTTACCTTACGGGTTAAAACATGCACCTGTTTTTTTATTTTACTTAAAAACCTAAGTACTATATATTGATTATGCCAATCGCTTGGGATGGAAGACTTGTAAAAACATGATCGTATAATCAGTATTTTATAAGCATATTCTTTCATTAAGAACCTGGTAAGCAAATCTTCTTCTTTTGGCTTCTCCTATTAGGTGTCGCCACAGCAGATCATCCGTCTCCATACCCCCCTGTCCTCCACGTCTGCTTCTTCCAAACCAACTACCTGCATGTCTTCTTTCACCACATCTATACACCTTAATTTTTTCCTCCTTCATGGCGGCTCCATCCTCAGCATTCTTCTACCGATAAAACATCTATTGCATTGGCCGGGAATCGAACCAGAACCTGGTAAGCAAATATTAACCTGAAATTTGACTCTGTTGCCATATTGACCAAATTACAGCATGTTGCCTCAGAGTTCTTTTAGTAGATTTGGTGTTACATACAAAAAGAAAAATTCTTAATCTAATGCTCCTCAGCATTACATCATGATCCCTACATCCCAGCTTGAAGACCTGTTGGACTAGAATCAGCTTAAAAACCGTCTGCCTTTTTTTTCTCCCCCCAAAAAAAGGAGTGACGAGGATGGACAGGATTATAAATGAGTTTATTAGAGGGACAGCGCTTGTAGGACGTTTTGGAGACAAGGTGAGGGAGGTGTGATTGAGATTGTTTGGACATGTGCAGAAGATGGACATGGGGTATATCAGTCGGAGAATGCTGAGGATGGAGCCACCAGGAAGGAGGAGAAGGGGAAGACCAAGGAGGAGGTTTATGGATGTGGTGAAGGAAGACATGCAGGTAGTTGGTTTGAAAGAGGCAGATGTAAAGGACAGGGGGGGGGGGGGGTTTCTTAAGTTTTTACTGCACATTTTGTGTACATTTGAAGCTGCTGTTTCTGTACGAATATCACACTGGCGCAACAGTAAAGCTGATGGATTAGTATCACGCTCTGCTACTATGATGTCTTGGTGGTGCTGGTTAAATACATGCATACTTTAGAATGGAGAAGACCGTCGGCAGGCGAAGAAAGCGCCGCTATTAAGTGATAGGATACAGCCGTGGCTTTCAAGCTTTCAGAATACTTTCTCTGGTGGAAGAATATGAGTCATTGCGAGAGAACAGTAGTCAAATAATGTCTGTGACGGAAGCTGGCTGAGCGAGTCTTTACTCAAGATGCCTGTACCAAGATGCCTGTAATGTGGTCAAAAAAAGTTTAGAAAAATACAGAAGAAAAGGCAGTTCTGCAGAATTCAACACTGGATTCAAAGAGACGACTGCTTTCTCTGTGTTGGCCTATATTGTTGTGACAGAAAGTGAGGAAGAAAGAAAGAGAAAGCGAGAGAGAGAGAACGCGAGAGAGAGAGAGAGAGAGAGAAGAGAGAGAGAAAAGAGAAAATGTGGGTGAGACAGAATCTAGGCCAAACAATAAGTTGAGCACTTCTTCCTCTTAATCACGTTAATGGGATTTTTAAATCTCCACTCACTGATGATAATACATAATATAGTAAAGCACACTGCTCTATATCACTTCTGGCATATGCCTGTATATATGAAAAATAGTAACAGTAAAGATAAAAAAAAAATGAAATGTGCATATCAACGCAGATTAATTTCAATTACGCGCATATTAGTTGAACGCTTTGCATATGTAGATAATTGATTGTACGTCATACGCACGGCTGTTTCATATGCTGTTATTTGGCATGAGGAAAAAGATACCCAGAGTAGCTCTCTTGCTTAAAAAAATTCATAGGAGCGGGACAGAAAATAGCGGTGCTGAAAAAATACGTTTTATGTCGAACCAACACACAAAACATGATTCAGCACCAGACATTTCTTGCAAATCACAGTGATCATAGGTTAGGTAAATACGCATTCTGGCATCTGATTGGATATTGGCTCCAGGCCAAAGCTGCAGTCAATGCCCCAAATCCCTTCATCACTTTATTATGTGTAACACCAGTCATGGAGGAAAATGCATCACTTGGTGCAATGGCAGAGATAAACAAGAGGGCCAATATGGTCTAGTAGACACACACACACACACATACACAAAGTAGACCTTAATACAAAATAAACAAGGTGTACTTTAGGACAGGGCAGGAAACCAAACTAGTCATGTGGTTATTTGCAGATAACTCAATTCTTGCCAGTCAAATACTAATCACCTACTGTACATACTAAGTAGTTTTGAAGTAACCCACAGTCAGCAACATTGATTCATTCATTTTCATTTTCCCCCCGTTAGGATTCTTGTGGTTCCTATAGTAGGACACCAGTCCATTTTAAAGCACCACCAACACATTTGCACACGATTTCCAATCTTCCAATTTCCAGACAATCCAGAAGAACCCACAAACAGCAATTTCCAAAGGTGTGAGTTGGCAGCTAATGTACACATAAGATGATGTGGTGCCACCCAGCAGTCACAATGACCTTAAGTTTATTAATGAAATTACAATCAAACGACTTAAACTATTGTAAAGATTTTTTGACTATGGTTATACGAGGATAACAAGATTCCCTGGTGGTCTAGTGGTTAGGATGCGGCGCTCTCACCGCTGCGGCCTGGGTTCGATCCCCGGTCAGGGAACCAACCCCAGCCATTAGGGTTGCACAAGCCAGTGCACTCTTAGTGCCGGTCCCAAACCCGGATAAATGGGGAGGGTTGCGTTAGGAAGGGCATCCAGCGATAAAAAACGTGCTAATTTAAACATGCGGATCATGAATAATAATGATCCGCTGTGGCGACCCCTAATGGGAGAAGCCGAAAGAAAGTTTAGTTTATACGAGGATAACAAAGACAAGCAGAATTACCACGTCAACCCAAAACGGACCTGCCTAAACCACACAATGGAGGGAAGTGAATGCATGTATGAATTCCTCTTCTCATTGTAAATATTTAACAAAAAGCCATCTTGTAGGCGGGTCTGGAAAAGGTGGTGAGTAAAATGATGCCATCCACCCACACCTGTGACTAATATTGAAAGTTATGTTACAAGTAAGTACTATACAGTATACACTGATCAGGCATAACATTATGAGCGGTGAGAGGAATCACACTGATTATCTCTTCATAATGGCACCTGTTAGTGGGTGGGATTAATTAGGCAGCAAGTGAACATTTTGTCCTCAAAGTTGACGTGATGAGGGCCGAATGAGTTTGACAAATTGTGACGGCTAGACGACTGGATCAGAGCATCTCCAAAACTGCAGCTCTTGAGGGATGTTCCTGGTCTGCAGTGGTCAGTATCGATCAAAAGTGGTCCAAGGAAGGAACAGTGGTGAACCCGCAACAGGGTCATGGACGGCTAAGGCTCACTGATGCACGTGCCTGTGTGGACCGGTCCAACACAGGAGCTCCTTTAGCTCAAATTGCTGAAGAATTTAATGCTGGTTCTGATAGAATGGTATCTGAATACTCAGTACAGTTTGTTACGTATTGGGCTGCGTAGCCACAGACCAGTCAGGGTGGCCATGCCCATATCATAATGTTATGCCTGATCGGTATATGTACAAAAGTTCACCTGATTATATTATTTGGTATGTATTTTTTAAACATTGTCTTCCACATTTAGAGCCATTTGCTAGTATAATAATCTCCAATCTTGAGAAAATCTTTAGATTTTAGAGTGTGCTTGTGGATATTTGTGTTCATTCAGCCACAAGGGTGTTAGTAAAGCCAGATAATGTTGTAGGTGTTCATCCGAACGGTATTTAATATGGTCGAGATAAGAGCTCTATAACAGGCCATGCAAGATCTTTGTTCCAATCCTTGTAAACCGTAATTTCAAGGAGCTTTGTGCACAGCGACATTGTCATGCTGGAGTAGGTTTGGCTCTCCTAGTTCTAGTGAGGGGAAAATTTGATGCCAACACATTTAGAGACATCCTATACATTTGTGTGCCTTCAACAATTTAGGGGAAGAACCACAGGAACAGTTAGGTGTCCCAAAAATTTTGTTCATACACATTTATAGCATTTGGCTGATGCCTTAATCCAGAGCAACCTACAATTATCTCATATAGTATACTTGCAAATGCTGCGAAGCTTTTCCTTAGATCATTCTAAATGAGTGTTGACTATGAGTGACAGAAAAAGAAAACCTTTTCTTCTGAGCTGCTCAGACGAACAACCCCCAGCCTCCAAATCCAGTGTGTGATGCAATCCCTGTCTCGCACTATTTCTCACCATCTTACTCTTGATTAAGGAAACTTACAGAATGGGCATTGTTCCCTGCTTTCATCCAGCAGTTTAGGAGAAGTGGTAATGTGACACTTCATAGTGAGTATAAGCGAGAGACCGGTTGAGACGAAAAGAAAAGGAAAAAAGAGGCGAGAGCATACACACAGCTGTTTGGTGGTTACAGCCAATCACAACACTGATAGTCATGAGTGAGAAGCCCCCTAAAGGGAAAATGTAACAGAGAGTGTAAGAGAGAGGAAATAGCTGGGAATGGGTGGAGGAGAAAGAGACACAGAGAAAGATTGGGAGTGACGTTTTGAGAGCAGCATCTCTTTCTCGATGGATAATTGTGTTGGAGGAGACGTTCGGGCACCGAGGCCTCCTCAACATAGGCGCTGGGTAAAATTAGTGTCAATGTTGAAATCTCACTTTAGCCTCATCTGTGTGTCTGTGGTTCCTTTTCATAGAAAGGTGTTATTCTGTGGGATTTCATTTTTTATATCTCAGTCAGGTGTGTATTTATATGTAGAAACCACAAGTATATTATTTTTACTGATATATATTATATGTCCTAATTTGGAGGTCAAATTCAGTCTGTGTGTGTGTGTAAATATATACACACACACACACACACACACACACACACACTGACTGAATTTGCCCTCCAAATTAGGACATATTTTAAAAATGCTCTATGGGGGAATTATTCACTATACAACAAGCTTTTGTTTTTAAAGGCGCACTTTTTGCTATATTAAAAATGTTTCTAAAAATAGAACTTTAGATTTCCTGTTAACAGATCAGATAATGAAAACGGATCTAGCTAGTTTCTTCATTCTCGCACGCTTCCCTATGATCGTAACCGCAAATTAGCTCCCTCGACGTCGAGTTTGCCTGGTTTTCTTTAACTTACACTTCTAACACAGACACACACACACACACACACAAAAAAACAAAACATTGTGTTAAAATCACACAAATGCAATAAAGATAAACAAATAAACATCGATGATCATCAATTGCTGATGATCATTTAACCGAGGGCATTTTGTTTAACAGCCCTTGGCTGCTACTTTGCCTCTTAATTAGCACTTTTACATTCCAGCATGACGTTTGTAATGATGTAATAATGACAGGTCATGTTTTGTTGTTCATTAGACCTAAAAAAAACTTGCATTTTCACATAACTATATGCTTCTTTATAGTTAGCGCTTATATTATACAGTAAGTATTGTATTAATATTGATCGATTCTATTTCTAGTTAGTTGTTTGCACCTGCTCATTTCCTCCTAGCATTAGGTGCTGTAAAGTTCTTGGCATGCTCTCCGCCTCAGACAATCCTTTAATGTTCCCTAATTGACTTAGTCACTTTTGACACGTGGCTGATCTCTTTAGCTGTCTACCCAGGTGCGTGCGCACTGTGACAAAGAATAACGCGCAACGCAAACAAGGAGCACGTCGCCGGGTCTCCGAAGGAACTTCAGGCGTCTCTGTTTCCTTTGATCAGAGGCGCTTAGTTGACAACGCTGCCTTCGGGGATCTCGTACTGTACGACTCCGAAGTGCACTGTACGTAAATGATGAAAGAGGAACAGCCCAAAACACGCTCAGGGAAGAATTACTGCAAGGTGCGAGGTAGAAAGTTCCACCTGTACATGATGCTTAGCTTGCGAAACTTAATCAATTTGAGACTTCTCAGCGTGATCCTGTTGGAGCTACAAATAAACCCCGAAACTCTGGACTGCTTGGACTCACCTTAGGCTGAGAGAGAGCTGCTGATCCTTAGATTGGAGGAGGTCAGCTACGGAGAAGCTAGCACTGCCCAGGAAACTGCTCTGTGGAACACAAAAGGGAAAAAAAGGCTGCTTAAGAACCCAGCCACATAATATACAAAATGCATTATGCAAATATAATCCATTCAACAAATATCCTAAAAAGCATACGGCATTATGCAAACGCTGCACTTTGCTTAGCAAATATAAAACAGGACTTCACAGCAACAGTGAGTCTGAGGCACAATTCAACACTGCTTGCAAACACCAGAGCATGATGGAAGCAGCGTAGGAACTGGTGTGAGCACAATTAAACATTTAAACGGCTTTCTGCTTCCCGGTGGCCAGCATTTATAGTACACATTCTAGCTAATACTCGAAGGGAAGGATAAAATGCCGAGCCACATTACAGGGCCGCGTGTCAGTTCATCATTTGAATGTGTGCTATTGGAGGCTTTGAAAATGAAAATGAGGATACCTGCTCAGGTCTAAAGACTTACATGAGGAAAATTATTATGTGGCAACTGAAATGTCTGAAGATGGACGTCTTGAAACGACTTCACAATCCCACAAACTAAACATGCCACAACAAACTTATGAAGTAAGAACTTATGCCAAAATATGAAGTATAGACTCACACACTATGAGAGAGCACATGCTGTACAAGTCCTACAAAAATATTCAATATTATGACCAGACCCCCAGGAAACAAAATATAGCACAAATTCGGTGGCCTTTTTGACATATTTGACATGAAAATAAATTGTTTTGTTTGTATAAATGTCTACGCCAAAACACATTCATGATAACGGCTAAGTGAATAAAATGACAGCAACCACCCCAAAACCCAAACTAGGCTTTCCTGTGTTCTTTTGCTAACCCAGGTTTCCATCCAAACCCAATTGATTTAACCGTGTTATTCGTCTGTGTCATATACACTCTATGGAGAAAAGATGACCATGTGATCACTGCTAAACTCTTACACAGTACCTCGATGATGCTGTGGAGTTCAAAGTGCTGATTTTCATTATATGTGCAAGAGCTACGTATAAGGTCTATCAGAAAACAGGTCCATGGTTCCCATGGTTCCCTTACGCTAGTCACAGTTAGAACATTTATATACAATTATTTAACTGCATGTTTTGGCAATAATAAAAGAAAAATGTTTCAAAAACGATAAGAAAGTCGACTCACCATGAAACGCATAATTAAAACAAATACATTTCGTGAATTCAGTGGAAATTGCTTTGGTTGACACAAACACACAGCTTTACTGGTTGATTCTTGCTTAGTTTACTGTTTCGCTTCACCACTGTGATCTCTGGCTGGTTTATTATGGATCATAATTCACATTTGCTTGCACAGATTTCTGCAAAGACTGCATGGCTTTTCTACTGATTCATTATTATAAAAAAAATTACTAATGACATGGTACTATATATTCTATATTCAACTCTGCTTAAAGGTATGATACACTATACTGTATGTACAAAAGTGTAGAAACACTTTTCCAGCCATATGCATTTCTTTCCCACAAAACACACAAATGTCTTTGTATGCAGGAGCATTAAAACTAGAGGTTGACCGATATGGGTTTTTCCCTGGCCGATGCCAATATTTGGAAATCAGGGCAGCCGATATATGGCTAATATATGATGCCTATTATTTTGGCCGATTTTCTTTTTTTCTCCTTCATACAGAAAATTAAACATTAATTAAACAACACAAGCCTTACCAATCTGTGCACTAGTTACCAGGTGCTGGTACCTGAGCCTACCTGCAGCCTAAACCACAGATGGTTAAAGGCTCGCTAACAATACAGTTCTAAATGTTATTCTCATTCTCTCTCTCTCCAAAGGTACCATATTTAGCCAATGAAATATATATGGCTAAAATTAAGAATGAATAGTGAGCGCTTAAGGCCCCGAGACACCACAAGCTGACGGTCGGCTGTCTGGGAATTTCTGCTTGTTTTGACTGTCGGTTGGCTTTAGTTTTGTTCCACGCTGTTGGCCATAGTCGGACTGCGTCAGCTGTTTCTCAGCTGATTCTGCATGTCGAATCAGCGGCGGAGCTTGTTGGCGGGAAATAGAATCTGATTGGCTAATTAGCTTAGCGAATGAGCACGCGAACAAGCCTGTTTCATTCTTGCTCTTGTCTTTGCAACTTAGCAGACATGATTGAGAAAAAGCTACAAAAATCCATTAGTAATGATCGCAGTAGGTGGAAATGCTGCTTCCTTTATATATTTACAGATCTAGCTCTTCCGGTTTCCCTGTTTGGATGCCGAATACAGACTACTGCCACCTGCTGGTATGATAGAACATAACTCTCTCATACCAGCAGGTGGCAGTAGTCTGCATTCGCACACAAGCGCAAAACGTACACACATGATTTGGTGTGTCAGATGCGCCTGCATAATAATCAGCCTGATATGCAGCACAATTGGCTGATAGTAATTAATTTAAAAACAAAAAAAACGCCCGATTAATCGGCCGGCAGATCAATCAGTCGACCTCCAATTAAATCTTCCCTTAACTTCAACTAGGGGAGCCAAACCTGATCCAGCATGACAATGCACCTTTGCACAAAGCCAGCTCCATGAAGATTTACTTTTTATGGGTTGGAGGGAAAGCTCAGGCCTGCTTTAGAGATCTGACCTGAACCCTACTGAACACCTTTGGAATGAATGTGAACTCTGATTGCACCCCAGGCCTCCTCACCTCACCTACACCAGTACCTGACTTTACTAACACTCTTGTGGATGAATAAACCTCACATAAATCCCCATAAGCACACTCGAAAATCTAGTGGAGGATTTTCTCAAAAGAGTGGAGCTTATAATAACTGCAAACGGGGAATAAATGTGAAATAGGATGTTCAGAAAGCACATACCAATCTTATGGTCCGGTGTCCACAAAATGTTGTGCATACAGTATACTTACTGTTAAGTCTAAAAACCAATCCTTCATCAGCATTTGATTGATTTGTCACTTGATGTTCACACACCTACCTAACCATCCGAAATCTTTCAGTCAGAAACCTTTGAGTCATAGCTTTACCTCAAAATAACAAAAAACTTCACTACAGTAATTATTATCAACAGAATAAAAATGGATATATGCAGCCCCCACAGTAAACCCCCTGTGTAACTTGTCACCACAGAAACAATAATGTATTAGATTGAGTATCAAAAGTAAGTGCTGCTGTTTATTAAATTGATCAACACCTTCTGAATAATCCCAAATCAGGAACTCAACAGGCTGTTTGAATCTATACACACATTGCATTGAAGAGACACTTCAATCTATCAATTTGCATAATGCAGTGTAAGTGCAGCTGGAAGAGGTGAAGAGATGGCACACGAGTCCCTCGCACTGCCGTAACAACAGTCCCGGTCGGCGTGGTGTTCGGCACGACAGTCCACTGGGTGACAAAACAAGCAATGGCACTTTTACAATACAAACAAGGACCCGTGCTTCTGTGCCTGTTCTTTTCCTCTTTCTGTACGATGACTTCCCTGTGATGCCTGTCACTGCTACACAAGCTCATGCAAAAGCAGCAGATTAATCACTACAGCTCTGTGCATGGACAACACCTGGCAGCTGGTGTGTGTGTGTGTGTGTGTGTGTGTGTGTGTGTGTGTGTGTACACAAAGTAGGCCATATTGAGAACCAAAGAAGTCAGGAACATCAATAACACATACACTTACATATGCTTACACACACACACACACACACACACACACACACACACACACACACACACACACACACACACACACACACAAGTAGATAGAAACGGCAACAGAAAAGCAGAAGGATGTTGAGAACAAATGAGATGAACAGATAAAGCAAGAGAGCGAGAAAGAGAGAAGACTTGCACACATTTATTTTCAGTTGGTTTCGCCCTGTGTCCATCAATACACAAACATGAAGCTCAACTCATTCTGAGCAGCATATTACCTTTCTCTCTTACACACACACACACACACACACACACACACACACACACACACACACACACACACACACACACACACACACAGGTTTATCTTACTACCCTTGCAAGGTTCATGCAGTTAGTGAATTTTTAAATTCCAATAACCAAAACTCTATAATGGCCTTTTATTAGCTTGTCTGCAGCTTCCAGGACAGTCAATTCAACAGCCCAAACATCTATGAAGTTACTGAGCAGCTGAAGAACTTTGAGGATGGATTCAGACTGTAATTAATATCAGCAGTCCACTACATGTTCATGTTTTTTTCTGCTTGACAGAACCATACAAATTTGTTTAAAATTTAGTGCTTTGAGTACAATTCTCTCATACTGACCATTGGATGTTCAACATGCACCTCATGGTAAAGAGTCTCTGAGGATTTGAGAATCAGAGTTGTTGCTCTCCACAAAAATGCTGAGGCGATAAGAAGATCAGTATCACCCTGAAACTGAGTTACACTACAGTGGTCAAGGTCACACAGAGGTTTTCCAAGACGGGTTCCACTCTGAACAGACCTCGCAAGGGTCCATCAAAGAAATTCAGTCCTCGTGCTGTGCATCCGGTGCAGAAGCTGCTTCAAAATAACAAATGCATGAGTGCTGCAGCATTGCTTCAGAGGTTGCAGAAGCGGAAGGTCTGCTTGTCAGTGCTCAGATCATACGCCGCACTCTGCAACAAGTCAGTTCGCAGGCCATTGTACCAGCAGGAAGAATCTTCTGAAGCTGGCTCACAAGAAAACCTGCAAACAGTTTGCTGTAGACAACCTGTTCAAGAGCATGAATTACTGGAAACATGTACTGTGGTCTGATGAGACTAAGATAAAGTTGTTGACTCAGATGGTGTCCAGCATGTGTGGTGACGCCCTGATGAGGATAACCAAGAAAAGTATGTCTTGCCTACAGTCAAGCATTGTGATGGCAGCATCATGGTCTGAGGCTGCATGAGTGCTGCTGGTACTAGAAAGCTGCAGTTCATTAAGAGGAAACATGGATTTCAACATGTACTGTGACATTCTGAATCAGAACATGATGCCCTCCTTCCAGAAACTTAGTTGAACGGCAGGTTTCCAACATAATAAACAACCACAAACACACCGCTAGGATGAAAACTGCCTTTCTGAAGATGCTGAAGGTGATGAAGTGGCCAAGTATGTCTCCAGACCTGAACTTAAACTTCCTCATTCCACCACCACATCTTTGTTTTCCTTTCTCTTTCCAAATGTCTCACCAAGTACCTTTCTAGCTGTCTCTCTTATCACTTCTGCTGTAGTTGCCCAATTATCCAGCACCTCTTCACCACCACTGTCTGACCTCTTCCCTGAATCTGTCTTCACTCTCCTCTTCTTCTTCACCTCCAAAACCATCCTACAGACCACCATCCGATGCTGTCTAGCTCCACTGTCCCCTGCCAACACCTTACAGTCTCCATTCTCCTTCAGGTTGCATCTCCTGCATAGAACATAATGCACTTGTGTGCACCTTCCTCCACTCTTATACGTCATCCTCCCTCTTCTTAAAATACGTATTCACCACTGCCATTTCCATCCTTTTAGCAAAATCTACCACCATCTGCTCTTCCACATTCCTCTCCTTAAAACCATACCTACCCATCACCTCCTCATCACCTCTGTTCCCTTCACCTACATGCCCATTGAAATCTGCCCCAATCACCAATCGTTCATTCCTAGTTACACCTTCTACCACTTCATCTAACTCACTCCAGAATTTTTCCTTCTTCTCCATCTCAAAACCCACTTGTGGAGCATAAGCACTGATGACATTTATCATCATCCCTTCACCAGCTTCACCTTCATCACCCTATCAGAAACTGTCCTCACCTTCACTACACACTTACTGTACTCTTCCTTCTGAATCACCCATACACCATTTCTCTTTCCATCCACACCATGATAGAACAGTTTAAACCCACCCCCAATGTTTCCACTTGGTCTCCTGAACACACAACATATCTACCTTTCTCCTCTCCATTATATCAGCTATCTCTCTCCCTTTACCAGTCATAGTACCAACATTTAAGGTACCAACCTGGACCTCCACCCTCCTACACTTCTCCTTTTCCCTGCTGTCTCTGTAGACGTCTTCCTCTTCTCCTTCTACAGCCAGCAGTACTAATTTCCATCGGCAACCTGTTGGGTAACGATGTGGTGGTCGTTGGTAACCCAGGCCTCGACCGATCCGGTATGAAATTCAGGTTTGTGTTTATATATATATATATATATATATATATATATATATATATATATATATATATATATATATATATATATGGGGCGTAACAGTATGTGTATTTGTACCGAACGTTTTTGGCACAGGGCTTTCAGTGTGGTACACGTGTGTGCACACACAATGCCAGGGGTAAAAACTAGAGTTAGCACAGTGTTACTGTGGCTACTCACTCCATACCAGAAATACGATTGGATTTGCACATGCATGAATACGCTAAAGAATCAATAGCGATAGCATTAGCCGCTAACCAGGAAGTGGTTTCTTGGTTTTCTATGGATTCATTAGTGTTTTATGTCCAGCTTCAAGAAGTTCTCTTAAAAGGAGAAAATCCTGACAATTTCACATATTAAAGGAAGTGATTAAAAATTAAATGTTAAATGTAAATGTTAAAATGTTAAATGTAAAGCACACACACACATATTTATTTATGCCAATTTATTTGATTACTTAGTTTAAGTATTATATAATAATAATAATAATAATAATAATAATAATAATAATAATAATATATATAAATAATATTTGATTAGCTACCTTTCTATATTAACTAATTAATAATTTGATTTTAAGAGTTTCTTTTTAAGTCTGTTTGATCCAGAACAAGAGAGAAACAGGTACCCCCCCCCCCCCCACCAAACACACACACACACACACACACACACACACACACACACACACACACACACTATTCCTCCTTAATAAATTCAAGCTCTCCCTTTTTTATTTTCTAAAAAAAATGTTTTCTTTGTCATTTTTTTAAGCATGAACAACCTACAAGGCTTTGATCTCTCCGTCCCTCCGTTCCTGCCGTGTCTGACATGTGTAAAGTGTCAGAATTGCAGCCTTGTGTTCTTTGGCTGTTTTTCCCTTAATGCAGCTTGAACACAATGGCGGGCTGCTCAGGGGTTTATTGCGAGTCATGATCTGAAATCGGGAAATCACTTATGCTCGGGAGGATGAAACATTCAAAATAGGTATAAATCAGCTATTTGGGCCCAGTTTCCATAGCAATACAGTAACATCTACTCATTCTCATTTTTAAAAGATTAACTGCATATAACCTGCTGGCCTTTTTTTTTCTGTTCCTCTCAGATCATTTAAACAGTATTTGTCCATTAGACGAGGTTAATCCATGCAAAATGGATTGATTTATTGATCGAGGTTAAGAGATACGAGACGAGGTGCTGATGTCAGCAGAAGCTGAGCTAAATAGCTGTCTGCTAACTCTAAGTTCTCTGTGCTGCTTGTGTTTTTGATAAAGGATTTTGTGCAGAAACGTATCCAAGCTGTGCACGAATAACAGGCTGAGGAAGGAAACCACACAAAAACATGCACGTATACGCAAAAAATAAAAAACCTTCTATTCTCACTGTGTAGTGATTTGAGGGTCAGGGGTCATAACGTTGTGGCTTGTTGAGTCCCATGGTCATATTAGTAGTTCTCACACTGCACGTGCTCACGCACATTTTTTTTAACAAGATACAGGAAGCTTTTAAAGAACTGAGAATACTGTAACTCTTCTGCATGAAAACTACACAGTTCCTGGAGGAGTTTCCATTTTGTACTGGACTGCATGAATCATGACCTACATTACAGAAACA
This sequence comes from Silurus lanzhouensis, assembly GCA_039877035.1. NCBI lineage: Eukaryota > Metazoa > Chordata > Actinopteri > Siluriformes > Siluridae > Silurus > Silurus lanzhouensis. Next base: position 651,562 of record JBCEWE010000061.1, on the reverse strand, counting down.
GGGTGACATTTATACCCCCTTCAATAGGAAAGACTAAATCCTGTTGTATTCAGAGGTAATTTCTTTACAAACAGGATGTTCAAATGATATTGTAGCTGGAAAAGAACGGGACATTGCTGCCTTGCAGTACCAGGATCCCTGCTTTTATCCTGAGGTCAGGTTGTTCTCAGAGTGTAGTTTCACATGTTCTCCTCACTTTCACGAGAATAACCTCAGGTAACCGAAAACATACTGTAAAAACGAGGTGGATTGGCTTCTTGTAACTGCCCCACAGTCTCCTTCGGCCTAGTCCACATTAACACTGGGCTAGTTTTGATGAAACACTTTCTTTTTATGCTTTAGCCTCACTAGCATTTCCTTAAATATCCTCAACACAGTGAAATGTGTAAGCAGCCTGCTGGAATGGGGCACTGGGTGCTTCTTTCACAAACGTATATTAACACTGTAACAGAAAACGGCTTAGCAGTGAGCTCCAGAACCTTGGAATTGTAAAGGTCATGTTTCGGCGTTTGCAAAAATCTACCTTTTGCCTATATTATGAAAATATTATTTTCAGATGCACCTATTTTGAAGATGAATATAGTTAAAATATAGGGGAAGGTTGTAGCTCAGTGGTTAAGGCATTGGACTCTGGATCGGAAGGTCATAGGTTAAAATCCAAGCACCACCAAGCTGCTACTGCTGGACCCTTAAGCAAGGTCCTTAATCCTTAACTGCTCAGATGTAAGTCACTCTGGATATCTGCTAAATGCCATAAATGTAAAATCTAAGTTCCCTCAAGAAGCATTAAGTGGTGGAGCGCAAATTTGTTTAGACTCCGCCTCGCACCTTGGCCTTTTTTAAATAATTTTATTATTAATCTTTAAATCATACACATCAATGCCAGAGGTATAAGAAAATACTAAAGTAAGGGACATTTTTCCATGTATATAATTTAGTTTTATCAATTAAATTTTTGTTAATTTGATTGATTACTCAATTTAATCAATATAATAAAAAGTGCATTGCATTAATTTGATTTATTCTACTTTATTAGTATAAAATATTATAAAAAAAAATTAATAACTTTTATATTTTATTTAACCAAGCAGGCATTTTATTTAAAATTGTTTCAAAAATGAAAACTGTTGATCTTCACTAATGCTAATAATAATAAACTGCGGTAATAAAAAAACGACAAAAAGAACGACAAGCAATTTTATGTTTTGCATTTCTTTCTTAACTGTGACTTAAAATCCAAACTGTGCATTTTGTGTCCCATTACACTCTTATTCATATATATATATTTATTTATGTGTATATACACACACACACTCACACACACACACACACACACACCAGTCAAATGTCGCTTAAGCACTCAAGTTCTACAGCTATGGTAAATGTGACACATTGGAAAGGGTGAAAGGGTGTGTTGAGGCAGAGCAACACCCAGTGTGGGAAACACTGTCGCACTGATGTCGCACGGAGGCTCTCATGCCACTAATCAACCTTCATGAAAATGAAATTGATGTAAATAGGACAACAGGTTTCTCAAATTTTCCAAAATGGTGTGTATATTTGGTGTCAATTCCAGAAATGAGCAACAAAAAAATGTCATGGTCTTTTCTCTAACGTCTACCCATGTTCATTTTCTTTACCTCTCAAAAGACAAGGCTACCATTCATCCACCAACACACACAAACACACCCACACCCTTTATTCAATGATGGAAAGAACAGATGTTTGAAACAAGCCAGATCTCTCAGTGCTAAAAAAAACAACTTTCTCTCTTTCATTCTGACTCTCATACACTGAGAGCAAATTGTGTAGTTTTATCAGATGAAAAGGGGCATCCGGTTCCTGTCTGCTGACCTGAACCTCTCCATCATTTACTTTCCTCTCTTCTCTGAGCTTTACTTTCTCGGTTATAAGTGCAGAGATCCGACACACACAAATAACACCCACTTCGGGCCAGTTCCTTGTATTCTGTGGGCTTATCATGAGCTTATCGCACTGAAGTTTGTGGTTTGCAAAAGAGGAACATCATCAAGCACTTCGGGTTGTTTCCAAACAACTATACAGTACAGAGAAATGGTGAAATGAGCTGATTGTGTACCAGTTTGGCAACACAAATTTCCTCATCATGACATTTGTGTTTTATAGAGACTCTGCCAGAGATTCTCATATCCTTCACTTAAGTAGAAGTACAGATACTCATGTTTTAAAAAACTCTGGTAAAAATACTCTGGTAAAAGTTGAAGTTCTGACTACACTTTTTATTCAGGTTAAAGTAAAGAAGTTTGGGCTCTTATATGTACTTAAGTAAAAAGTAGACATTACCACTACCTGTTTTAGTGTCACACTGGTAACTGAACCTCACATCATATTAATATGTTCATACAAAAGAATTCAAATGTTGTTATCTAATGAATGTATCCAGACTGAACATCCACCATATAGAACACAAGCAAAGAAAAGATGATGATGATCAGGAATGTGTTTGTTCTCAGTCATGTTTACATCACTGACTCCCTCTGTCTCGTCCACGTTACCCTCAGACTTCTTGTTGCCTTCTGTCTTGCTTGCTGTTGGCTTCATAAACTAGTCTAAGTCTGTGGTGTGTGAGAGGAAATGATACACCAGTGGCAGATTGAAAAAGCTACACAATGACAAAAAAATAGATTGATAAGCTGAAAACGACAAAAAAACTTTAATCATGTCACCAAGGAAATTAAAACTGTATTAAAAATGATAGAAGTAGAAAGTACAGATATTTGTTTGAAAAAATGTAATGAGTGAAAGTAAAAAGTTGTTTCGAAAAATAAACAGTGATAAAATACAGATACTAGAAAAATCTACTTAAGTGCAAAAACAAAGTATTTGTACTTCATTACTTTCCATCTCTGCACTTTGCTAAAAGGGCAGTGATGTATGACGATATTGTTGAATGCATTAGCGGGAAAATGGATCTTGTTCGCATACGACAAAAGTCGCCACCTGTGAAAAAGATCCTTGGTGTCTATCCAGAAATGCTTTCAAGTCCCTAATGTTAGTAATAAAAAAATCGCAATATTAATATTGACAATACTTCTAGTATCGGCAATATCACTTCCTATCTGCCTAAGCATATCTCAAGGGTACGTTTATATAAAGAGCATAAAAAAAGCATACTTTTATTCTGTACAAAGCATAAAATATGCTTCAGGGATCCGTGTTTAGACAAAAATCCGCTTAGATCTGATATAAATAACGCAATACTATCGCTAACGTATCAAGTATGACATCGTATAATCCTGAGTGCCTAAGGGATTTCGTCTGGCTGGTTTAGGATTATGAACACAGCTATTTTGTTTGCTCTGTTAGCAGTCAATCCATTCTTATGCCAACTGCTGCCTCAGATTCTTGCTACTGGATACAGGAAGTGGTAGCTCAGTGGTGACGCTGACCGACTCAGCACCACCGAGTTGCCATTGTGAAGCCCTTGAGCAAGGCCTTTAGCCCTCAAATATATTGCCAAAAGTATTGGGTCATAAGTACGGAATGTGATTTTTGAGCATTGCATTCCACATTTAGTCCCAATTTGCTCTTATAATTCCTTTCACTCTTCTGGGAAGATGTTCTTCTAGATTTTGGACGGTGCTTATGGAGATTTGTGTTCATCAGTCACAAGGGTTTTACAAAATGCAGAAACTGATGTAGGTGTGGAGACCTGAGGTGCAGTCAGCGTTCACATTCATCCCAAAGGTATTCAGTAGGCCACTCAAGATCTTTCTCTGCAAACCATGTAAACCAGATCTTCAAGGAGCTCACTTTGTGCACAGGGGAATCACCATGCTGGAACTGGTTTTGGGTTTCCAAGTTTAAATAAATGGCAAAATTTTCATAAAGAGCATCTAAAGACGTCCTGTACAATTGAGTGCTTTCGGCTTTGTGGTAACAGTTTGGAGATGAACCAAATATAGCAGGAAAGGACAGGTGACTTAATACTTTTGGCAATATAGTGTAAGTTGCTCTTGATTAGGTGGCATCTACTATTTGGCATAAATTTAAATGTCAAGTCAAGTTTATTTCTTTTTTCACAACAGACATTGTCTCAAAGCAGCTTTACAGAAATCAACAGTCAAGGTGAACGATGTGCATTGTGTAAATGTGTAAAACATGGTGTGGTCTTCTGCTTTTAAAGCTCCAAGGTTTGGCAAAAGATGCATTCTGATATGGTTTTCTGCTCACCACAGTTATAAAGAGCGGGTATTTGAGTTACTGCAGCCTGCCTGCCAGCTCGAGTCAGTCTGGTCATTCTTTTTAGACTCCTCTCAACAACAAGGGACTTTCACCATAGAGCTGTTGTTCACTTGATGCTAAACTTTGCAAAAAGTGTAAAAAGCCCAATTTCCAACACGGCACACTGAAAGGCATGTGGAGCATTTTTTATAGTTTGATGTGAACATAAGCTCATTTCCTGCATTTACATCATTTGTATGCATTGTGCACTTGCTACATGATTGGCTGACTGGATAATTAATGCATCAAATGTATGGGTTCATGTAGCCAGTGAGTGTCTATTCAATTGATATCCACTGTATAGGTTAACATAACATAAGAAAAAAACTTTCTTTCGGCTTCTCCCATTAGGGGTCGCCACAGCGGATCATCCGCATGTTTATTTGGCACATGTTTTTACGCTGGATGCCCTTCCTAACTCAACCCTCCCCATTTATCCGGGCTTGGGACCGGCACTAAGAGTGGCTGGGGTTGGTTCCCTGACCGGGGATCGAACCCGGGCCGCAGCGGTGAGCGCGCCGCATCCTAACCACTAGACCACCAGGGACCCATAACATAACATAATGGGGGGGGGGGGGCCCTTCCCAAGTAGTATTAAGACCTTCATTATGCTCGAGTTTACTATTTTTAATTAGCGCTACAGAAACTTTTCACACAGCATCGACTATTCACTCGGTCACACTCCAGAGGTCAGGAACACAAGTCTGAGGCGGTAAATAAGGGGATCTGCTCTGTTCTTCTCCCATGAATGATGAAACCCACGAGAAAGGCAGCATGAGACATTTTTCCTTGCAGACAAACAAGTAAAGAAAAATAAAAGAAGCAAAATAAAAGACAAACGAGTGAAGAAAAAGAAAAGAAGCAGAAAAAAAGAAACACAGGAAGACAAACGAGGCTTTCCACACGTTCACGAGGATTGATTGTGATTGTCTGGCTGCACTCATTCACTTTTTCGTTTACTCTCTTTTACCTTTATTCCCTAAACGGGTCAGACAGGGCTTTGATCTATGCCCTCGTCTACGCCACATGACACGTCAACTGTGCACGCCGGTTCTAAGAAGTCGCCATGCTCTCTCTTCTCTCTCTCTCTCTCTCTCTCTCTCTCTCTCTCTCTCTCTCTCTCTCTCTCTCTCTCACCACCGCTTTCTCACACTAACACACAAAAACAGAAGCAATCTCGACCACAAAAACACACTCGAGACTTATGCTCGAGCACAAACACTTTAAGTAGAGCTGCTGCATGCAGTGTGAGTTCCAAATGACTTCCTACTCACTATATGTGTGCACTACATAGGGTATAACAGTGGTGTGCACTAGTAAAAAAAAAAAAAGCTAAAAAAGTTGAGTATTCAGATATGGGTCAAGCACAGACGATTTTCCTCTTAATCAGAGGACCTGCAAGAAATGTATACTCCTGTGATTGCTTGATATTTCATGAGTAGAAGCAGCATAAATGCGATTAGATCAAGCTGGATTTAATACAGCAACTACATGAACTAGTTTCAGTTCAGAAAAGCATGTAAATGAGAAACGCCACTTTTTATTTTTTTCTCAAAATCCACTCCACTTGTTACTTATATAGAGATTAAGTCTCTAGTTAGAGCTGAGGTCTGAATACAAGTCTGGTATTAAATCTTGTGTGTGTGCAAAAAAATACATCAAAATAAAACAGTGCTAAAGGTATAATAGAGGAAGAACGGTCCAGTCCACCTCAGCTTTATTTTATTGTTACAATTAAAATAATACATAATATCAAATTTTTTGAGAAACTGCAATAACAAAACTAAAGGTGAACATCCTACGGTATGCTAAACATCTGTTTCTGCATTTTTAGATAGATAGATAGATAGATAGATAGATAGATAGATAGATAGATAGATAGATAGATAGATAGATAGATAGATAGATAGATAGATAGATAGATAGATAGATAGATTCACACACACACACACACACACACACACACACACACACACACACACCCAGAAGATACTCACTCTCACACACCAGCAATCATACAAGCCAGCAAGTAAATACAAACATGTGAAAATAATATGAAAGTAAGAGCATAAGTGCAAGCGCTGTTTGTAAACACAAACACAGGAAGCACAAAGATAAACCTCTCTCTCTCTCTCTCTCTCTCTCTCTCTCTCTCTCTCTCTCTTTCTCTCTCTCTCTCTTTTTTTCTCTCTCACACATACACACACACACACAAATAGAAAAGAACACGTACATATCTGCAGCAGTGTCCAGTATATAGCCCAAGTGTCTAGGTGAAGAAGTTGAGAATCAGAGAGTCATGCCATTAGCTCTCACCATCCTCTCTACACACACGCAGTGTGAACTTAGCCCAGGCGTACACGCTACTGCCTGCACAACCGCACAGCAGAGATCACACACGCACGCACACACACACACACACACACACGCGTGCGAGAGAGAGAACCTCTGCAAACCCGAGAGAGACCAGAGAGAGAGAGAAAGAGAGAGAGAGAGAGAGAGAGAGAGAGAGAGAGAGAGAGAGAGAGAGAGAGAGAGAGAGAGAAAAACTGAAAATTACAGGGAGAAAGAAATGAATAGGAAGAGAGAGTAAAAACACAACACAGTGTGTATATAAGTGTATCTTAGGGTTTTTTCCCTCTATACTGCAGGACAACCAAGAACCTGTGCTGAATTTGGCTCACCAACAGCACCGACTAAAACATCATACTACACAATCCAGACAAATATATTCCTAAAAAGACACCTTTATCTGGCCAAAATAAACACTATATTCCCTTTAAAAGTGTATAAAAAGTGTCCCCTTGCCAACATTAAGAAGACACACAACTCTACTAGGTACATTCATTTGTCTCACATATTCGTTAATATACTGGATCAATTATAGATACAAACTAGAGGTCGACCGATTCTACCGATTGAGTAGGTTAAGCAATTAATCGACTAATACTGTTAAAATGGGTACTTGACTAAAAAAACTGCAGAAAAAAACACTCAATGTAAAATAGTACTCAACTTTATTACAAAAATTAAAAAACACGTACTGCATAACAAAAAATGTGCTAATGTTAATCAATATGAATGTGATAATTAATAATTATAATATAGTGCTCTCTATGAAGTGTGCCAGCATGTGGCATTAGCGATTCACCTCTAGTAGCCGCTCTTGTAATGACCGAAAGCCGGAAAAACTATCAGGATGGATTTTTGTATTTTATGGATTGCAGATTGTTCCAGCAATCGATCATCTGTGGTGATTACTCAGTCGACCTTTGATACACACTCATGTCCGCTTTATTAGGAACCTGGGCATTCTCATCAGCCAATCATGTGACCTTTGCACGGTGTAAAACATTGTGCAGATACAGGTCTGAGTGCGAAACCCTCCCCCGAAAAAATGATCTTTGTGACTTACATTCTAATTACAGAGAATGGTGCGAAAAACAAAAAACATCCTATGAGCAAGAGGCATGTGGAATACAAGACCAGTGGTTTATACAAAGCCCAGGTGTTTGTTGTGTCATTGTGCTGCTGTTTATTAAGAGCACTTTGGCACACACACACACACACACACACACACACACACACACACACACACACACACACACACACACACACATATTAACCCACCACTCTTGTGAAGACTTTCTATTGTTAATTAATCTAATTAATCTTCAATCTTCAATTTAACCTCATATATATCCATCTGTTTAATATTCCTGCTCTGATGGGAAAAATATGCCCCCTCACCCCCACCACACACACAAACACAACAAGCTCTGAGAAAGACTTACAACATTACCCAACTAACGTTTATCAGAATCACACATACATTTATAAACACCCAAAAAGTCCCAACAAAAGTCCCAACACTTTTTCATCTTTAATAAAAAAGGTGTGGTTTGTCATCCTTCAGGCGCAGCACAAAAGCCAGCACCTTTCTTTCATTTTGTACTTATTTGGTGTATTGCAATAATGCAGTGTGTACAATCTATCTGTCCAAGAAACTCGAGTTTGCACACAGTTTTTAAGCTGTAAGTGCAAGAACAACTGTGATAACACATTCAGCTCACACTTTAAACGCATGTTCTCATGCAGCATGCCAGGGAATGACGGAGTCACGTGTTCTGCAGTTGTTTACCACCGCTTCTACAATTAAATCTCACTGACAGACAGTGAATAACTTTGTACACGGGTGCATGTTGGATTAGTTTGAAATAAGAAAACAGTGCTGAGTATAAGCCTCATGCCCAAGCAGTCTCAAATAAACTGTTATGTTACAAAATTTCCACATGAATTAAAAGAGTTCTCAACACAATTAAAAAAACATGGTGAATACAATTCTGGTTTTAAAACATATACATACTCCATAGAATGTCACAAAATAAACCATATGGACAAAGGTTTGTAGACACCTGACCATATGTGAGACTTGTATGAGCTTTTTGAACATTCCGTTCCACATTTAGTCCTTTTTTTGATGTTATAAGAACCTTCACTCTTCAAGGAAGATGTTCCACCAGATTTTAAAGTGTGGTTGAGGAGATTTTTGCTCATTCTACTTCATTGGTTGGTGATGTAGGTGAGACGAGGAAGTCTGGGGTGCAGTCCAAGCGTTCCAATTTCACCTCCTGAAGGTATTCAATAAGGTTGAGGTTAGAGCTCTATTGGAGGAGATCTTTCACTCCAACCCATATAAAGTATATCTTCATGGAGCTGGCTTTGTGCACAGGGGTACTGTTGTCATGCTGAAACAGGTTTGGGTCTCCTAGTTTAATTGAAGAGTCAATTTTATTCTACAGAATCCAAAGACATCCTGTAGAACTGTGTGTCTCCAACTCTGTGGTGACAGTTTGGGTAATAACATATGGCAGGAAAAGTCAGGTGTCCCAGAAACCTTGTCCATATAGTGTATTTATCATATACATTTCTACAGCATACTGTCTATCTGTCTACTGATTCTCTCTTGTGTACATGAACACAAAAAAAAGAATGGTATTGTACTTATTTGCAGAATTGGCAATATTCTTCTTCTTTCAGCTTCTCCCATTAGGGGTAGCCACAGCGGATCATCAGTCTCCAAACCCCTCTGTCCTCTACATTTGCCTCCTTCAACCCAACTACCTGCATGTCTTCCCTCATCACATGCATAAACCTCCTCTTTGGCCTTCCTCTTTTCCTCCTTCCTGGTGGCTCCATCCTCTGCATTCTCCTACCAATATACCCCATGTCCCTCCTCTGCACATGTCCAAACCATCTCAATCTCGCCTCCTCACCTTGTCTCCAACACATCCTACATGCGCTGTCCCTCTAATAAACTCATTTCTAATCCTGTCCATCCTCGTCACTCCCAAAGAAAATCTCAACATCTTAAGCTCTGCTACCTCCAGCTCCACCTCCCGTCTTTTACTCAATATTTGCAGAATTGGCAAGAATTGGCAATATAAAAAAAAATGCCATATATCAATATTTAGGACAACTGTGTTTTATAAACATGCGGAAAGTAAAAGTAAGAAAGTGGTGACGCAGGTCCAGGATGAGCACTACCTAATAATACGCATCTGGTCCATTTTGTTCTCAAAAAAAAACACCACCCAAGAGACAGGATTGTGAATTTAGTGGTCGAGGTGCAGCTAGATGCCACAGAAGCCAACTGTGCAATTTTCACATCCTCTATCATTTCCTTTTCAGCTTTCACTGGCTATTCTAATGGGAAGGTATCAACTATTTCATTTAACCGTTTCTCCAACATAGAAGTTCAAAAGGTGACCAGGCCTTTTCTGCCTCAGCTCCGAGATTGTAGAAGAATTTACCATTTCTCATAAACCCATCATTTTTTTATAAGAATCTAAAAACATATTCATTCTCCTAGGCATTTAAAGGTCGTTTAGATCTATAGTACGAGTATAAATTTTTTTAACTCATTTTGCCTTTTCTTTCATTGCTCAGATCATATGCTTTTTGGCTGAAACTATTTGTCTTCGAATGATTCTTTAGCAATAAAAGTGACGTGTTATTTGTTTGAAACTTGATTTATTGCAGTGAAGTTATAGTTTTCAGGTGGCTCCAAATTACTGTAGCAAGGAATTACAAATCATAAGTGGTATGTCTAAACCATAGATGTTTGCTTCGTTGTATATACAGACATGCTTACTTTTACAATTAGTGTCTAGTGCAAATGGGAAAAGAAAGTCAACTAATTTCATTTATCTTTCTCTATCCCTATATGTACAGTATATATATATATATAAATTTTTTACGAACAGAAAAAAAACACGTTTTATTGAAGAAATCTATATGATAAGAATAAATGGCAGACTTGGCAGAGTGGCAGAGTTTTGTGGAAAGTAAGAACTCCAGGATTCAAGGCCATGTTTCATTTTACTTACATTATAAGAAGATTAATAATGTCTGTATACCATTGAGAAATGTGTCATGTGAGAGCAGAGACACGGCTTTCTGGAACGTGTATCAGAAATTTAGTGGAGGAAAAGAAATACTCGCATCGAAAAGGTCACATAAGTGTTTGCAAGAGAAAGAAAGAAAATAAATATAGATTATGAAAAAAAGCCTGGAGCATGAGGGAAGAAATATAAGAAGTGGAAAAACAACATATTTCAAATCAAATAAGAGCAGCACTGATAGGCAACATAATTCCCCATTGGATAAAGGTGAGAGAAGTGAAATGGAGAGAGAAATCCAATCTGAGGCACCTCATTGTAAGGAGAATGATCACAGAAAATAAAGAGTGTCAAAGTGTAAAACCTGTTGGACATTTAGTTCTCATAGCTGCTTTTGTGTAGCCAGAAACTGAAAGCACTAAATGCTCTAAAACACCAAGAAATCCGATACCATGCAATAGCGAAAGGGGAAGGTGTGGCTGCAGGTTCTTGGATTGAGCAGGAACACACTTTAATCCACTTGTTGAAAACACTAAAGTGTAGGTTTTGCTTAATCCTAGCGAAAGGATATCTGCAGCCTGACCGAGTGCATATCAATCAATGATCAGTTTCTCAGAAAGAACAGAACGTCCTGTCTAAGAACAGATTCAAAATACGTCAAATTTTGTTACTTAATTGCTATAAAACCCAAAGTTGATGTTGGACCTGCACTGAACTGCAGAGAAAGTGTCAGGAAATGAGCTGGGGGAAGTAATGACTAATATAGACCACCCAAACCCACAGCCGCATATGTATATATTATCTGGTTGATCCGTCTCTCTGAAAAGGTGAGCAGAATACAGCAAGCAAGCAGAGAAGCTGCTTTATTATTTATATTGCAAAATTTTAGGTGAACTGCATGTTAATATGCATATCATTAATATGTAGTAGATGAATAACATAAAACAACGTAGTTGAGTTAAAGTAAAGATACAGTAGGTAATATATGACTCCAGTAAAACTGCTCTCTTAAAACTTTTATTTAAGGTAAAAAGTAAAAAAAAAATTTGTACTTAAATGTACCCAAAATTTGTCTACACTGAAACTAATAAACTTCACACAGGCTTTAATGAAAGACAGTGTCTGTTACACGGCTTGTATCTAAACAGTAGCCTACCAAGAAAGTCATTGTTCACTGTCTTCCTCCTTCCTTTCACAACTATTTCTCTCTGGAGTTTTTCTTTTGGCATCGTCGTGCGTTTAAAAATCACCATCGGTGAAGCTTTTCTCCCGATGCCGTGCAGCTCAGAACACAGGTGAAGTGTGTTTTTTCATGCCCGGTTGTTTTCAGCGTGACGAATGATTCGCATTTCCTGTAGACAGTCCGAGTGAGCGGCAGGTCAAACGTCAGAGGAACATCATCCATATTTATGATGTGGTGCGGCCCGATTCAGTGGGAGCGCATCTGATTTAATATAAAGAGTTTCATTGGTTCACCTGAACCTGTTCCGCAATTTCATTGGTCTAATGTTATGGGGCTCAGTTTTTTGGCTTGAAGTTTGTGAAACCGGGAAAATCCATAAATTAGTCGTTTCATTGTTTAAGCCGCGGTTTTCAAAGCGTGGGAAAAAAGTAGCAGCTTATAGTCCGGAAAATACGGTACTATGATTTATTTCAGCTATATTGTTCCCATTATCAATTTCGACAAAAGACTCTTTGCTTAATCAACTCGTGTAAAAACAAACTCTAATGTTACTCTTAGCACGCTAATCTATTAATTAAATCAAATAAAAATTATTAATCAAACACTGATTGTTATCTATTAAAATGAGCCCACAGGTGTTGTGACAAGTATCTTTCATCATTTATTTCCCCTCTAAAAGTTCTGCTTGCTGTTGAACTGATACTAAACTAAAGGTTCATGCTAAGTAGATACCATTAAGCGGCAATCAAAACAAGTTACCCTGAACCAGTACCCTGATTGGTGGCTTGCTGCGTCGGTGACCAGTTACGTTTTTATCCTCATAAATAAAAATGTAAAATGTAGAGAAGTTAAAGTCTTCACAAATGGAAATACTCGAGTAAAGTAGAAATACGCGAAAAGCAATTAAAGTACAGTAACGAATTACAATTACTTCGTTATTGTCCACTACTTAAGTGCACCTCCTTCTATCCTGTCCATGTCAGTCATTTTTCTGGACTGCATGTACAATTTGTCTGGTAAGAGAAAACCCCAGGTAAAAAAAGCAAAACCAAAAATAAATAAACACCACCATTCATCTGAATTGACATCCGATTTAATTTTATTCTGTGGGGATATGTGTTTTGCACTAGTAAAGACTCTCCCGCTCAATTTTTATTCGTCTTCTGCTGAAACGAAATTGAACTCAAGTAAGTGGTTAAATATAAAACACAGAAAAACATTTTCTATGGTCATGTGAAGTAATAATTTAGCATCCTGCATGCTAATTTCTACCTCCAGATCACGATGTCCTTTATCGCCATAAATTGTGCTATAACAAACCTACGCTAAGTAATTTTTATATTTTTTTACTTGTGTTTTTCGACACACTTCAAAAGACACGTACGAGATGTGTGATCTCACATGTGTGAGATGTGTTGCGTCATTTCTCAGCGCGTCCCTAAAATGTGGTATTTTGTAAAGACGCCGGCGTCAAGAACCGACGTATTGTACTGTCATCGTGTCGAATCGTTAGGTGCTTTTCCGTGCTTTGGATCAGACATTAAGGAGCACATCGTGCTGGAAGGAGAGATACACGCTTCTAATAGAAACCTTTCATGATGGAACAATGGCACATGAATACGAATACAAGGATGTCGGGTTACTTCTTAATTACCGGCTCGTCTCTGTCTTTGGCTGAGTGCCGTATCTCGGGCCGAGAGTCGAACACATGCTACACGGTACAGGAGGCCAATTAACGTTCCATAAAAGACAATAGCAAGAGACTTTATATGTCTGCATCATAACTAAACTGAATATGTTGATGTAAGCTGTTGTAAAAGAAAACCGTTTAAACAGCAGAGAATTCTGAACACCAAACACCCATCCATGAAACGAATGAGTTTAAGTCTAATGGTGGGGGGGAAGAGAGAGAGAGAGAGAGAGAGAGACAGAGAGAGAGAGAGAGAGAGAGAGAGAGAGAGAGAGAGAGTGTGGGTGTGTGTGTTTTATGTGATATGACTGCAGCACAGGGAGAGATTATGCAGAAGCAAAGCAGCACAGTAGCATTTATTCGGTTTGTGAGTGTGGTCTGTGGGATTCAACCATGACAATACTTCTGAGAAAATAAAGTCTCAAAACGGATTAGCATGCACACACTTTAAAAAACATTTAGCGTCGTACATTTAAATAGTCCATACAAAAAAATAGCGAAAATGTAGATAAAGGTATATGTGATGTAATAAATGCGGTGCATTCACTGGAAAATGTTAAGATCCCCATCACTTCCATGATGCACCTGTACCGCACTATAAAGTGTGTAAAATAAGTCTTATCGTTGATACAAGCACAATTTACCAGCCTTTGGTTTGTCGTCTTCACTGTTTATCCTTCTGAGTGCTCCTGCATTAACAGAACACACTCATTTAGAATCCAATTAGAATCTGAGAGCTCACATGTCATTGATTACAAAGGTATTAATTTAAACACAGTTATTTTGAAAGAATAATCCCTAATTAAATGCCATTTTGAGGCTGGTGTCTCTTCGATTTGTCTGATTGCCGATTAAACAGAGAGAATATGCACAACAAATCCATGATACCTCGCTTTCATTTTCTGTTTCCACACTACCATCTTGTTAGCATGTGATTCTAAAGGAACACCGCATTCTTACCTATGCAGGAATCCTGCATGACCCATACATCCCTGTTAAGTCCACATGCACCAAAGATTGTACACATTAATGAGACGGAGTAGCGTCCACATTTGCACTACAACATGCAAGCATCAGCACAGGGGCTTTAGCTTCTGTTCGCCTCTGATGAGGAAATAAAGGAGTGTGGAGGAGTTGCACAGCCTGAAAAGGAATTCCCTGCATGTCCCTGCATGTCATTCATTCATTCAACCAGGTCTTTAGCACCTCCTTTTTTTCCCTCTAACCTCCTTCTCCGTGTGCTCTTACCTCATCCCGTACTCTCCTCCTGCAGACGAAGCAATCCAGACAGCGGGTCATAATCTCTCGGTGTTTTTAGAGCAAGGCTGGAGACTTGCTCACATCCTTAAGCATGATAAACAGTCTGTTTCCAGCACATCTTCAAGAACGACAAACATCTTGCATGGGTTCACAGGAGGCATCAAATTTCCATACCACTACGAATCTATTTTTTGGACCAAACGTACAGCAAGATTTCCAATTTGAAAACACCAGATGATCGAAGACTTTGTAAGTGTCATTATTGCGCAAGAGGGTTAATTGCACTAGAATGGTTATAGCCTCTAATCTGTAACGTCTGTGATTGTATCTTCTGACATCCGCTTTAAATCCTATAGAGACACCCTCAAACACACGAAAGAGTCCATTTTCGAACCAGAAGTGCCTTTCAGATCAAACTCCATGGTTTCCCCTTAATCACGGCTCTCAGTGTGAAGTTTTTTGGAGAAATCCTTTTTCGTCCAAAGTATCCTTTCACGTTCACAAGGCTCAGAGTTTGGTTCCCCAGTCTCCTGCCAGTCCCAGTCAGCTGTTAAGTGTGATTCCCAAATGTGCCATATTAAGAGCTCTTCAGAGGCCGAGCTGTCCTCTGTGTCATAGCAAAAGCATATTGAGAACACACACCCACACATACAGAGCAGTCTGCCAAATAGGTTACACACACACTACAACACTGGCTGCATGCTCGAATAAAACGGATGCCACACATCAGCGTCGTATTAACCTCCTGCAGGCCAAAGGTCAGCATGTGCATGCGTTTATTAGTCATTATCTTTTCCTTCAGCCTTCAGCCACTTCCGTTTTCACAGTACTCACGTGATCTGTGCAGAGCCAGCTGCCTCACACACACACACACACACACACACACACACCCACACGCACACACACACACACAAAGCACATCGATGGAGGTTCATGTTGATCAAATGCTTATCTACTTACTGCCTCAGCTGCTCAGACACCTCCCTCACCACACACACACACACACACAAACACACACAAACACACACACACAATGAAGATTAGGATGAGCTGAGTCACACAGTGGTTGAAGTGTCTAAATGGAGAATGGAAAAACTGCATTCTTAAGATTAATGCCACAAAATAGTGTGAGCAAAGCTAAGGCTCGTTATTTCTGAAGAGAAAATTGTTGACCTCTCAAGAAAATGATTCGAAATAAGTTTCAAAATGATCGGAAATATGTTTTCAGGCACCAAAAAGAGCACAGAGGAGGCATGTGGAAATCCTGCAAGTGAAAATAGCAACATTGTCTAAGTGTGAATTATTAAAAAAAGAACAACAGTGAATATAAATGCATTCGTATTGGGATCATTAACAAGTTTAGCATTCGAATGTATTTGTGCTTCTTGAACATCCTGTTCTTAAACCTGCTGTTTGTTCTCTCCCTTAACAATCAAAACTCTTCGACTACAAGACAATCATGTGAGATGTCATATTAGAGGGACAGCGCATATAGGAAGTTTTGGAGACAAGGTGAGGGACGCGAGATTGAGATGGTTTGGACATGTGCAGAAGAGAGACATGGGGTATATCGGTAGGAGAATGCTGAGGATGGAGCCACCAGGAAGGAGGAAAAGAGGAAGACCAAGGAGGAGGTTTATGGATGTGGTGAGGGAAGACATGCAGGTAGTTGGTTTGAAAGAGGCAGATGTGGAGGACAGGGTGTATCGAGACGGATAATCCGCTGTGGCGCCCCCTAATGGGAGAAGCAGAAAAAAAAGATGTGAGGTGTCCTGGTGTACAGTTGCCATTTAAATCCAATTTATAAATTGGCCGACCATGGCATTACAGACTGAACATGATCATCGTCATACAGGAACAGTTTTGGCTTTGGGGTATAGGTGGAGTGTTTAGGTGTCCACATAGTTTTGAACACATTGTGCATTAAAGATAATTTATAAGGGGGAGTGGTTATATGTAAATAATAATGCTTAAGAGGGTTGAAATAGCGTTCCTAATATAAATAAAACCCAATTCAAGCCAAAAAATGAAACCAAGCAAAATGTGTTGACGCTTTTAACCATTCGCGCATTTCAGCAGGCAGAATAAGTTTTAAAGGGAATATATTTATAATAAAGTACATTTTAATTTGACATTTCCGATGGATACGTTTTTTTTTCTTTTCACTATGTGATGTGAAGATTACAACTTAATATTAAATGAGTTATTTGTAAGTCAGTGGAGTTGAGAATTCAACGCAACTCTAATCATTTAAAATAAATTAGCATGTAAAACACGTAAACACGAACTTGGAGGGTTTCTGCTCTGAAGAGACTCCGTTAAAAAAAATATGATTGTATCCACAAGGGGATATAAACCCCTGGAATAAAGAACTGTCAACATGCCAATATCACAGATGCAAGGCACAAGGAGGAGAAATCAGCATCACACGTGTACCACAGTCCTGCAGCAGCACTGACACCTGCTCCGTCAAATTTAAGGCAGAATAAATCAGCGGCTGTGCTGTCAGACAGAGCCATCAGTCACCCTGCAGCACGCTCTCCTTAAAACCATTTATATAGCTGTCATTAATTTGCTACATCAGATTTATGAACGTATGGAGCTAGACTTACAGTAGATTAATTCTGACAAGCCCACCAAAGCCTTTTCACAGGCAATGAAGCGGCCACCAGCATGGTCACCAGGGGGAAGAAAATCCTTATAACACGAACACTAAGAGAGAAAAAATGTTTTCTGCTTTTGCAAATGAGTGGTAACTTAGTATTATAAATCAGAATAGTGCATTAGCCACTATGGAAACAATATTGCGGACAAACAGTATGTGTTTCAATGGAGAAAGATATAGATAGAGATCTTCTTCTTCTGCCGGCATCATGAATGATGTCATGATCCACAACCCCAGTTTAAAACTCTTGTCTCGTATTCAAACCTATTGCTTCATCTCAATCTAGAAATGTCCTGGAGGATCTTTCATAAAACAGACCTTTCTTAAGCTTTCTACAACCAAGTCTTTTGAGTAAATTTTCCTTCTGTTCGGATAGATAGACACACGGACAAACAAACAAAGCAACCGATCAATTATTCAATCATTAGCTATACAGTACAGACCAAAAGTTTGGACACACCTTCTCATTCAAAGAGTTTTCTTTATTTTCATGACTATGAAAATTGTAGAGTCACACTGAAGGCATCAAGGGCTATTTGACCAAGAAGGAGAGTGATGGGGTGCTGCGCCAGATGACCTGGCCTCCACAGTCACCGGACCTGAACCCAATCGAGATGGTTTAGGGGTGAGCTGGACCGCAGAGTGAAGGCAAAAGGGCCAACAAGTGCCAAGCATCTCTCGGGGAACTCCTTCAAGACTGTTGGAAGACCATTTCAGGTGACTACCTCTTGAAGCTCATCAAGAGAATGCCAAGAGTGTGCAAAGCAGTAATCAAAGCAAAAGGTGGCGACTTTGAAGAACCTAGAATATGACATTTTTCAGTTGTTTCACACTTTTTTGTTATGTATATAATTCCATATATAATTCCACATGTGTTCATTCATAGTTTTGATGCCTTCAGTGTGAATCTACAATTTTCATAGTCATGAAAATAAAGAAAACTATTTGAATGAGAAGGTGTGTCCAAACTTCTGGTCTGTACTGTATATATTATCGAAAGATATACACACATAAGTACATAAATGTGCAATTTGAGACACCATTAGCTTGTTCCAAAAGGCAAATAATGAGGGGAAAAAACAAATGTGTCCATTCCTAGTGGTGAATTTCATACTTAAGTGCAGCATGTAGAGAGATTGAAAGAGACCACAGTAGCACATAACCTAGTAATTGGCTTATTTGAATGCAACTCAAACTACATTTTAAAACATTAGCGCACTAAACCTGACTTTTGAGATTCCTAATTTGTGAAATAAAGATTTGAACCAACCACAAGAGACGCCAATGAGGCCGTTTGTGGCTCATGTTTTTGAAACTGTTGATAACTGGACATAAAATATAATAAAATAAATTTAAAAAAGCACAATAAAGCACACAATCTGTTTATATGTTAGTCTAGAGGGTAAAACTTTAATGTAGAGTAATACAAAGAAAAAATATACAAAGTTCCCTGTGGGCACATCTACATCCATCTTTGTATTTTTTTTTTGGAATAGTCATTGATATATTTTAACAGCGCACGCATGAGCCGTTGTTGTTTGCCATTTTCCAAACTCATAACCATTACATTTACTTTCCTCTGCTATCGCAAAGGTACCAAAGCCTCTCATTGGCCAGTGTGTGTAAACACCCTGGCATATGATGCAGTAATTTAACAGATTTGAAAACAGTAATTTCCTGTCCAAAATGTCAGCCCCAGGGTTGCCAGATTGGATCGACCGTTTGCAGGCCAATTACTGTTAAAAAAACAAACAAACACCCAATTCAGTAAAAAAACTGTCTTCACAAAATGCATTTTTGCCAACTGAAACTTTAAAAAAAAGTGATGGTTATAATGAGCAATCAATGATAAATCAGCCATTATTTCTCAGCCAAGAATAAAGAAATAAAACTAACCAATCTGATACCACTGAAACGGCTATGCAGCAGTAGTTAAGGAAGTTAAAGAAGCCTGATATTTACACCATATACATTCACAGACACCTGACCATATGATTCATACTGTATGTAAACATGCCATTTTTAAACATGCCGTTCTATTTAGTTCTCATTTGCTGTTATAATAACCTCTACTTTGCTGGAAAGAGCGGGAATCCACTAAATGGAGATTTGTGCTCATTCAGCCATAAGAATGATAGTAAAGTCAGTTACTGATTTGGTGTATCTTACAAAAGCGAGTGCACCCCTCACATTTCAGCAACTATTTTTGTATATCTTTATAAAGGACAATACTATAGAAATAAAACTTGGATATATTTTAGAGTAGTCAATGTGCAATGTGTTACTGTCCTCAAAAAATAAACCAAAATACAGCTATTATTGTCTAAATAACTGGCAACAAATGTGAGTACACCCTAAGTGTACACAGCTGTATGTTGTGTAATCATGCAAAGACACATTCATCATGTTCATGTTTTGGTCTGCTTGACAGGACCATACAAATTTGTGCATCTTGTATTAGAGCATTAAAATGTAGTGCTTTGAGTACAATTCTCTCATACTGGATGTTCAACATGTACCTCAAGAGTCTCTGAAGATTCGAGAATTAGAATTGTTGCTCTCCACAAGGATGCCGAGGCTATAAGAATATCAGTAACACCCTAAAACGGAGTTACACTACAGTGATCAGGGTCATACAGAGGTTTTCCAAGACGGGTTCCACTCGGAACAGGATTTACAAGCGCCAATCAAAGAAGTTGAGTCCTCGTGCTGTGCGTCAGGTGCAGAAGGTGGTTTCAAAACACAGACACATGAGTGCTGCAGCATTGCTTAAGAGGTTGCAGAAGCTGGAGGTCTGCTTGCCGGTGCTCAGATCATACGTCGCACACTGCAACACGTTGGTTCTTCTGAAGCTGGTTAACTAAAAAAGCCAGCAAACAGTTTGCTGAAGACAACATGTCCAAGAGCATGAATTACTGGAACCATGTCCTGTGTTCTGATGTGACTTGATGAGAAGATAAACTTGTTTGGCTCAGATGTTGTCCAGCATGTGTGGCGACACCCTGGTGAGGAGAACTAAGAAAATTGTGTCTTAACTACAGTAAAGCATGGTGGTGGCAGCATCATGGTCTGAGGCTGCATGATTGCTGCTGGTACTGGGGAGCTGCAGTTCGTTGAGGGAAACATGGATTCCAACACGTTCTGTGACATTCTGAAGCAGAACATGATGCCCTCCGTTCAGAAACTGGGCAGAACGGCAGTTTTCCAACATGAAAATGACCCCAAAAACACAACCAGGATGACAACTGCCTTGCTTAGGAAGCTGAAGGTGATAGAGTGGATATTTATGTCTCCAGACCTGAACCCCATTGAGCACCTGTGGGGCATCTTTAAGCGAAGATAGAGAAGCACCATGTGTCTAACATCCAGCAGCTCTGTGATGTCATTATGGAGGAGTGGAAGAGGATCCCAGCAACAACCTGTGCAGCTCTGGTGAATTTCATGCCCAGGAGGATTAAGGCAGTGCTACATAACAATGGTCCTCACACAAAATATTTACACTTTGGACACAGTTTTGACATGTTCACTGAGGGTGAAGGTGATGTGAGGACGCCTAGGGTGCAGTCAGCATTCCAGTTCAAGCCAAAGGTGTTCAATAGGGTTTGATCTCAGAGCTCTATAGCAGGAAACTCACAATCTTTCACTCCAACCAATGTAAAGCATACCACACCATGACCATGCCATACCATACAGCCTGAGTACTTCTACTACAGGCAGTGTTCAAGGAACGAAATCAGAATCAGTCTAGCGTCGGATTCACCTGTGATCTGTTAATACAATTAACCACTAATCTGTCTGAGCTGGTGATACCGTAGCAATCAGCAATATAAAAGAGTAGTGAAAACGGAGCTGTGGAATTAAATTCCCAAATGGAAAATCCATTACCAGATTGATCCAGGTAAATCCTGTTTTTGGAGACCTGGAATGAGATTTAGCAAGAAGAGAGGTTTCATTTCAAAAAGGAATTATCAGTGTACATTAGAGAACAAGTCTCTTGTGTTCTGGAGTATAACACCACACCATATTATGAATCTTTCACTAGAAATAAAGTGCTAACTCAGCACTTGAATCCCGAGCTAAAAGCTGCTTTTCTGATTCTGTGCTTGTTCTCATTCGCCTCAGGGCTAAACTGCATCTCCTTGCGGTTGCTCTGTGAAATCAGCATTTTTTTTTTCCTTCCTTTTTTTCAAATTAGGCCGAGTGTTTAGATTTACATGACTGCATTTAATTGGCATTGCTGTTTCGCGCTCTGAAGGCCTCCTCAAGCACGGCATTTATTTATTTCACAGCCAAATATCCGCCCTAAAAGCCTTCCATTCGGCAATACACTAGATAAATACGTTTCCGTTAATACGATGCCTTGTAGATAGAGCAGCTGGAAAACTGCCCTAAAGGCCTATGATATAACCCATATTTATTCTATATATAATGTATCATACAACATTTATACTTGTACATAACTTCATCATGTCATTTGAGCATGTTATCTCCCGACATCTATGCACAATCTTTTCACAGTACATTGTATATGAATATGTATATACTTATATTATTACCCACTTCACCTTCTGTACATTATTCACCCTCACCCTTGTACATATGGACCCCAAACTCCACTGCTATTTATTTATTGTACTGTAAATAGGCCACTTATAGACTTCTGGTTAGATGCCTACTGAATTTTATTGTATTGAAATTCAAAAAGAGAAGGAGAATACAACACATAAACACACAAATATTTAAGGTAGAAAAAAACAAAACATGAAACAGCCAATAAAAACATTATATAATTACGTTACATACGGTATATGTGTCACACCACACACATATTCGTTCATGACTGTTCCCCTAAGGCAGAAAGACCACTCCACTCTGACTCTTTGCCTTTTAAACTTCAGTGTCAAGCCTCTGCACTTTTAACACTCCAGACAGACTGCATAAAAAAAAAAAAAAAAAAAAGCAGTCGATTTAACTGTGTTTTGTTCAGGGCCCTCCGCAGCCATCCGCCCATGTCTGGGCGTAAAATTGAGCGCCAGCTTTATTTTATTTGAGCGCCACATTTGTCTAACAACTCGCAGCCAACCAAGCTAATTCTCTCTCTGGAGGCCTGCCACACGCTGATATGTTGGCGCTATAAAATCCTGCAGCAGGGTTCCAAATAGCTTTTAATATTCCATGCCACAGAAAAAAAAAAAACTTGACCGTCCTTACCGGCGCCCTGTTAACAAAATAATTCACCACTTTTCAGCTCAATGGCTTCAATGCAGACTACTTTAACAAGAAGGGGTTTCACTGTGCTACAAGAATGCATTTGGGAGACTTTCAAATATTACATGGAGCACAAAATGAGAATATGGTCACAACTGGGGGGAAAAAAAAAAGAAAAAGAAAGAAAGAACCCGGAGCGGAGACAGTGCGGCCATTCGCAGGGAACTCGATCTTCTTTCTCTGTTCATTTCTCCTCTTAAATGTTTGAAAAGGGAAAAAAAATTATTACACTCTCCAGGACGGGTAGGACATCTGATAATGTTGAAGAGACTCGCTAGCTGTCGAGGCAAAGGAATCCAAATCGTAAAAAAAGATTTGACAATCGTAAATATAAATCACTGGCTCACACCTGGAACAGGAGGGCGGTAGGAAAGGCAGTTATAGAGTGCTTATCGAGGTGATTCCATTCAAACATTTCTCATATTTACACAGATACTTCTCTCAAAAGGATGACACAAAAAATACAATGAAATCGCCTTTAGGTGGGAATTGTGTCCTGACAAGATCTGACACAATCAGTCAGAGAGACTGTTCCCAAAACAGTCATGTATACAACCTCACATGTTGGAACGTACGCTAGTCTGGAAACTAGTGAGTACATTTCAGTATGTAGAACAGGTCCAGAACTTACGATGGTGTTCTGATGACCCGGCGTTCGAGACATGGCCTAACCTACCCAAGAGCCTTTAAGAATGATCATCAATATGAGGTAGTATACTGTAATTTATTAATGATTTACAAATAACAGTATATAATGTAGCAAAACAGCAATTTACACTTCCGTAATGTATAAACTTTACAGTAATTATGTGGATAGAATAGCCTTTATTGGTCACATAAACATTACAGAATGGCAAAATTTCTTCTTTGCATATCCCAGCTTGCTCAGAGGCTGGGGTCAGACCGCAGGGTCGGCCATGATACGTCGCCTCTGGAACACAGAGGGTTAAAGGCCTTGCTCAAGGGCCCAAGAGTGGCAGCTTGGCGATACCGGGGCTTGAACCCCCGACCTTCCGATCAGTAACCCAGCACCTTAACCACTGAGCTACCACTCCCCTAATTCTCAAGCGGAGGGCGGAGCCAGACATGCTCTCTTTCAGCAAAAACACAGATAAAATAAGAGCACTAACCGAGACGATTGACCGCTGGCAAGAATAAGGGCAAGAGTAAGGCAGCCTACCAACGTATTGTACCGCATATATGCTGCTACATTTGGCTGCCATGTAAAAATTACAATATTTTTTACATTTAGTCTGATCGCTATCGTCATTGTAAAATCGCAAATCGAACCATCATAACTCTGGGACTAGCTGCAAAGTATAAAATCCTTTTCCACCATTCCTTTAATTTATAAATATGCAAAGATTTTCTGGTGCATCAGAGACATATAGCCATCTTTCCCCACAAAATTTGCTCAATCACCGTTAGGGGCCAATATACGTAGTGTCAAAAACAAACATTACAGACAAGTCAGAGTTTCAGACAGGTTTTCTTAACAACACTGCTTAATTCATTGCACATTATCATTTTCTATATATCTAATAGGGTATTTGTCAGAGGTGGGAGTAAGTCACCAAATGAAAGTCTCAAGTCAAGTCCAAGTCTTAACATTGCAACTCAAAGTCAAGTCAAGTCATTCTGTTGTAAGGGTCAAGTCAAGTCAAGTCAAGTCATACTCTTTGTCAAGTCAAGTCAAGTCAAGTCAAGTCCCAACTTAGTCATCAAGTCATACCAAGTCGCACACATTTTTTAACTCAGGGACTTTTATTACTTATTTAGACACAGAGGGCTGGTGATGGGTTACAAAAATAAATAAATTAACTTGTGTGTAATAAAATATCGTTAAGAAGCACTTTAAATGCTCTTAAATAAAAAAAATTAAATGAACAAGTAAACAAGAATTAATTGTAAGTTTTTTAGACAGTAGAATGTGCTGATGTTCCCTTCTCAGGAGGAGTCAGAACTACAGTTGTTAAACTGGATCATTTCTATCTATGAATACCCTGATGTATCTGTGTAAACATGGAGTGAACAGTCACATGTCCCCATCTCAACATATAGTAATAATAATACCTATAATTGTAAAGTATACTCTGTCATCTCATCAGACACCAAACAATGGGTTGCATATACTCAAAGTAGAATATCAATATCAGAAAAAAAAAAAATCTTACTGTACAAGTGAGGCAGTGGTTTTTAAAAGGTGATGAACCCAACATTGTTTGTTCTGTTAAGAGTTATCCACAAACTATTATGATCATGTTACTCTAGGGCTTTTCATAAATTTTCTAATATCGTTAATAATGTAAAAAAAAATAAATAAAACTATCAGGTCATGCCCCAGTATTTATGGAGATATTTACCGTACATCAAACCAGATTTATGTATTTGGCCATAACAACTTTAACCCTTGACCACTTCAATGTTAAACTGTGATGTCTGGACAGTTTAAAATAGTGCCAATGTGAAGGCAAATTACAGTGAATTGAATTTGCAAAAAATCAAACTGGCCATGTACGCGTAATCTCTAAACCCGAACTTTATTATCCTCGGGGGTGGGGCTGGTGTTGTTGCGGTGTACATGTTGTCTTGTCCGCGGAGGGATCTGCTGTTTTGGCAGGCGGCAAGCGGCTTCCGGATAGCGTCTAGCGGTTTACGCATGCGGAAGAGTGGATTGGGTTCGCCGACTTATTGGAAAATATATAGTCCATTCTTAAATATATAAAAAAATCACAATATTTGAAAAAAAATATTTTCCACAAGTCATTTCAAGTAAATAGGCACAAGTCCGAGTCAATTCTAAAGTCACAAGGAGCAAGTCTAAAGTCAAGTCGAGTCTTTTCAGAGATCTAGTCAAGTAAGTCTCAAGTCCAGAAAATTGTGACTCGAGTCTGACTCGAGTCAAGTCATATGATTTGAGTCTCCCACCTCTGGTATTTGTGCTCAAATATGTATATAGTGTGGTTTCCTCTTACTATTACCTTTTCCTGTCTCTTGAAAATAGAAGGAAGGAAATATCAAAGTCCTCTGTCTTGAGATTAAAGTGACCACTGACTATCTGAGTTTTGTTATAAACAACTAATCAACTGTTTACAGTGGAGGATAAATCTCAAGAATGATGAAGATGGATTTGGACTGTAATTAATATAAACAGTCTGGTAGAATAGCTCAGGGCTGCAATTGCTATGAACAGCTTTGCATTTAAGAGTCCATCAGTGATCATTTGATAACCTCAACAACGATGACACTATAATGAATAGACATTCAGTGTCAACCTATGAGGATGGGTTCCTTTGAGTCTGGTTCCTCTCAAGGTTCCTTCCTAATAGCATTTCCAGGAGTTTTTCCTGGTGACTGTTGCTCATTAGGGATAAACTTATGGGGACTAATTAACCAAGAAAAAATTTATATTTACAATCTATTTACTTCATTAAAGCTGCTTGGTAAAAGCAATATACAAATAAAAATTAAACTGAACCTTTTGATCAATCAAAATCATCAGTTCAATATCATTATTAAATTAAAACTTTGGTAACAAGTGATACATGCTCCTTATTTTAGGCCACTATTGCTAATTAATTAGACGTATTTTTAACTAGCAAGAATAATGCCTTCATCGTTCAAGTTTATTTCTATAGCGCTTTTCACAATGAATATTGTCTCAAAGCAGCTTTACAGAACTTTTTATCCCTACATCACACACTTACTTGGAATGTTCAATTTCTAACATAGTTTCATAAAATGTTTGACAGAGGAAGATGAAAACAGTAGCAGTATATTTTCTACTGTACTTTGTTAAGATCTGAACAGAAGCATCAGACTCAGGTAGGAGGTGTGGCCTAATGTTTTACAGTTAAAAGGTAGCTTTGTATAGTAATGGAGAGTGTGTTAGAGAAGTGAAGAAAAGAGTGCAGGCAGGGTGGAGTGGGTGGAGAAAAGTGATAGCAGGAGTGATTTGTGATAGAAGGGTCTGTGAAAGGAAGAGTTTATAGGATTGTGGTGAGACCTGAGATGTTGTATAGATTAGAGACAGTGGCATTGAGTAAAAGACAGGAGGTGGAGCTGGAGGTAGCAGAGCTGAAGATGCTGAAATTTTCGTTGGGAGTGACGAGAATAAACAGGATAAGAAACGATTTTAATAGAGGGACAGCGCATGTAGGACGTTTTGGAAACAAGACGAGGGAGGTGAGATTGAGATGGTTTGGACATGTGCAGAGGAGGGACATGGGGTATATCGGTATAAGAATGCTGAGGATGGAGCCACCAGGAAGGAGGAAAAGAGGAAGACCAAGGAGGAGGTTTATGGATGTGGTGAGGAGGACATGCAGGTAGTTGGTTTGAAAGAGGCAGCTGTAGAGGACAGGGGGGTATGGAGAAGGATGATCCGCTGTGGCGACTCCTAATGGGAGAAGCCGAAAGAAGAAGAAGAAGTACAGTGTATTTCCATATTAACACAGTAATATTCTGCTATTTTATACACTACTATACACTGAACGGGCGAGCTATAAGCGTCCTTGGGTGTAGATTCTATCTGAGTTATGAACAGAGAGAAAGAGTGAGGTTTTTCTACTATATAGTACAGCTGATAGGAAACGAGAGCAGTGGGCAGCACTGACATTAACCATGTTATCTGTCAGGCCTAATGATTGTCTTTCAGACATGACCTGAAATATACAGTAGGTGAGAACATAAAGCACTGGGGATGTAGAAATGCCTTAGAGGAAGAGGAGGACTGATTCAATCTGCACGCTCTCTCTCTCACACACACACACACACACACACACACACACACACACACACACACACACACACACACACACACACACACACACACAGCCTCCTTTAGAAATCAGGAAGAAAACCATCAGTTTTATATTTAAAAAATCTTGGCACCTGCCAATCTCTGCACATCATTTGTCAAGTGTCTTTCCTAAACTCCACTCGTCTTTTCTCCTCCTTTCAGCCAAAAGAAGAAAACCTCGGCAATGTGACAGCGACTAAACAATGTGGCGTCAAAAAAAAAAAGAAAAGAAGGGAGCGGGAAGGCTTTTCAGGCTGTCTGACAGGGAGGTGTTATCAGCCACCGAGCCCGGCTGTGCCCAGCCAGCCGACTCTGCTGTAATTGCTTCCATCGAGAGTCTCTGATTGAAGCTGTTTGCCATTCAGTGCTTATCTCCGAATGTGCACTCTGCTGATGGAGCCCGGCCTGCGAAGGTAGCGTCAGCCCCACGCTAACCTCCGCTGGGATCTGGAGCCTGCCTGCAGCCGAAATCGCTATTCAAATACAGTAGCAGACATTTAGTATGGAGTATTAGATGGAGAGAGCAAGGGGAAGGAACAGATACAGGAAGAATAGGGACAAGACCTTGAACGGACCACAAAGACAGGGAAGAAGAAAGACGCAATCTCTATAATGAAGAAAAAAAAAGCCCAGACATTTTTATATAACGAAGTCTAAAGTCTAAGCTTATTAGTTGAAACTTTAGTAATTTGGAGAGTATTAATATTGGACTTTAATCAGTTAATTCTTATTGCACCGTAGTGCTGTTGAGTTCGCAATTTCTTTTTCATTATATTATTATTCAAATATTAACATCAGCAGGTTTATACTGATGCACTTGTTTCAATAGTTACAGAGTCGAATGGAGGTCACACCACATAATCAGAGGCTAACATATTGATGTCTTTTTAACAATGAAATATGAAATGAAATTATGTAGTGAGTTTTAAGTCTTTGAACATGAATGTTTTCTTCCTGTTTATTTATTTCTTAACAAAAAATTATATAAATGGAAAAAAGCATCAAAAAGAGGGGAAAAAAAGCACTTGAAACAGCCTGCAATTGCAAAAAAATCAGGGCAATTACAGTAAACAAGCATTATGCCAGACACCACACCAGCCTGGTTGTTGATTATTGTCCTACAACCCACCTCCAAGGGTCTTATTCCCAATTCCTCAAAGATATTTAGTTTAACACTGAGCCGAATCATTGTTGCACTTATTACCAACAAACACTGGTTGCTGCATTGTGGTGATGTACACATGATCAACACAACAGATTGCTTCCTCAAGAAGGAAACCATCATCTAATATTCTTTTGTACTATATTTAAGATTCGTTTCTACTAGATATGTTAAAGTAATTGAGGGCATCATGGTGGCTGATCCTAAGCTCAGATATGATATGATATATGATGATACGAGATTAATATGAGATTTGATATATGATATAATATGATATGGTATGATATGATATGATTAATATGAGATATGATATGATGTAATATATAATTGATATGAGATATGACATGATATATGATGATATGATTATTATGAGATATGATATGATACGATATCAATGAGATATATATGATATGATTAATATGAGATATGATATGATATGATATGATATGATATATGATGATATGATATGATCTTATTGATATGAGATTTGATACGATATGATGTGATATATAATTGATATAATATGATATATGATGATATGATTAATATGAGATTTGATATATGATATGATATGATATGATATGATATGATGTGATATGATATGATATGATATGATATGACGTGATATATGATGATATGATTATTATGAGATATGATATGATACGATATCAATGAGATATGATATATGATATTATTAATATGAGATATGATATTATTGATATAAGATTATATGATATGATATAATATGATATGAGATATGCTATATGGTATTATTGATATGATATGATATGATATGATATGATATGATATGAGATGATATGATATTATTGATATGAGATATGCTATATGGTATTATTGATATGAGATATGCTATATGGTATTATTGATATAAGATTATATGATACGATATGATATATGATATGATATAATATGATATGATATATGATACGATATGAAATGAGATATGATATATGATATGATACGATATGAAATGAGATATGATATATAAACATATTTAGTAATGTAATGCTTGTTTGTAGACAGCATCATGCTTTCACATTCATTTCTGAGCTAGGGTTACTAAATGGAATTGCGCATGCACTGTATGTGTGTTACGACAAAGTTGAAGGTACACAGTTGCATAGGATGTCTTGAGATTGCGCAGCATTGAATTTTCCGTTTCTTGAATAGCCCTATGCGTAAAGCCAGCTCCATGAAGACATGGTTTACATCAGCTGGACTGGCAGATCTTGAGTAGCATGCTATAAAGCTCTGGTTTCACCCTAAGCCTCTATGTTCTACCACAGACAAACTCCGAAACATCTCCCCAGAAGAGTAAAAAATACGAGGTGGTATCGAAAAGTTTCGAGACTATTTTTGTAACATGCCAACAGATGGCAGCACAAGGCTGCACGCACAGTCACGGGGAGCACCGACCTTTATAAGTCAGTGTAGCAAAAGATATCGTCCCGTGTACATCGAGATTCTGACCACAGGCGAATGCTGTATTGCTGTGGAAGGGGACTATTTTGAAGAGGATAGTGTGAAATAAAGAAATAAAGTACTTTCTTTTGAACAGAGCTCGTCTCAAAAACTTTTCTAAGTATGGACTGGATGTTAAAAAGCACATACAAATCTTATATTTAGGTGTCCACAAACGTTTGTCCATATAGTGTACAGTACCTGTAAGTGGATTGACTATGCTTATATACTCTAATTATATATACTATATTTCAATGTGCATTCCTAATTCATGCTCTGTGTTCCTGAGACAGGAAGATGGACGAATAAATGTATTCCTTGTGTTCAAAAGCCCTACTTTTAAAGCAGGTTATACTTTATCCAAGAACATATGAAGGGCTTATGACTTATTCACATCGTTTCTCATCGTTTTAATATTATATACAATATAAACTGTTTATTCAGGTTCAGGCTACTCATTCAGCACACAGGGCTGTAGAGAGCTTTTGATGCACAGATATGTCTCATGAGGTAAAAAGGTCATTGAGGTCAAGCCTTCAGAGACAGACATAGAGACAGAACATTCGAGAAAAGCTGGGGAATGACTGACAGTCTGACAGTACCACACAGTTTCACTGGAAGAGGGAGGCACAGGGTCAAGGTGTACACCTGAATAACGTCGAGTGCTGCATGCATCCTGAATAGAGACAGCCTTCCACAAATGTAAGCTTGGTTTAAATGGCTGTGTATGCAGACTGTTATTAATATTAGGTGATATTCAACTTAACCCCCATTATAAAATTTAATAGCACATAATGTTTTATATCTGAAAGCATGCAATGCTGCAGTACAAAATAAATCTATTGCCTAGGACAGATCATAGCAAAGGTTTTTAACATTAAAAAGGAAAAAAAATTACTATATTAGAACTAATACATACTTTAAATACCTTATAAATACTTAACAGTCGTAGATATTTTGCACCTTCGTGGCCCAAAGCTTTTGTTATTATTTAAAGTTACAATTAGCGAGTAAATCTATACAGTTAAAATGAAAACGTTTTAGTTAAAGAATCTTTTTTTTCTTCTTTTTAAAGACAGAACATTACAACCAGCCGATCTCAGAAAGATCGTCTTGGGCAGTTCAATTGCAGTGGAAAAATAATTAAATCCTGAATCAACCTGGTGCAGGAAAGAACCCAAATACGTCATGTTTTTTGAGTGTAAAGTGATGCAGAAACATGAGGCCTTCTGGAAATTTAAGAGCATAAACCAAACTAAACAAAAATACAGATTGGATTCCACTTCATGTGGCGTTTGGACATTGGACCTCTTTGAGTGTTTAAAGGCTCTGGCATGGAGAAGCTGATGTTGGATCTAAGATGATCGCAATGTTGAGCTGTTTTATGAGTTGCTCAGTAGCTCCTGGTTCCATAATCTCAACTGACTGTATAAGAGAGAACAATCTTACATTCCAGTGCTCATGTTAGTTCTCACTCTCCAGTGTTCTGTATTGTTTTAAAGACTATAATCACACTCTTGATGTTACCCAAATGAGGATGGGTTCACCTTTTGAGTTTGGTTCCTCTCAAGGTTTTTTCCTCATAACATCTAAGGGAGTTTTTCCTTGCCACAGTCACCACAGGCTTCATCATCAGGGATAAATACACATCGCTCACCTTAACTGTTAAATCCTGTAAAGCTGCTTTGAGACAATGTCTGTTGTGAAAAGCGCTATAGAAATAACCTTGACTTGACAATCTAAAGTATTAAATCAGATTTGAAATTACAACCCAACTGATCTAATAAAGAGCCTTAAAAAATGCACAATCATCAGTAAATTGCGAGTTCAACTCTTGACAATGGTGCAGTATTTTAGTGAATATTACAACACAAACGCACTTTTTCTGAATGATTATGGACCCCAATTGCCATTCAATATTACCGTAATTTCCGGACTATAAAGCGCACCAAATATAAGCCGTACCCACTGAATTTTACAAATATTTTTATTTTTAACATAAATAAACCGCACCTGTCTATAAGCTGCAGGTGTCTACACTAATGTACTTTACACAGGCTTTAACGAAAGACACGTTACACACAGTGTAACGGGTGAAATATGTTGCGCTTCCTTTAGGAGCATAGCGGTATTTTGGGAATAGCATGCCAGAAGTGAGCTCTCCCTTCACCCAGACTCAACACGTTACAACGGCTTGTATCTAAACAGTAGCCGACCAAGAAAGTCATTGTTCACTGTCTTCCTCCTACCTTTCACAACTATTTCTCTTGGAAGTTTATCTTTTTGCATCGTCGTGCGTTTAAAAATCACCTGATGGAAGTTTTTCTCCTGGCGCCGTGCAGCTCAGAACACAGGTGAGGTGCGTTTTTTTCGTTTCCGTTCGGAAATTTCATTAGTCTAATGTTATGGAGTTCAGTTTTTTGGCTTGAAGTTTGTGAAACCAGGAAGAACCCAGGAAAAATTGATAAATTAGCCACTTCGTTGTTTAAGCCGCGGAGTTCAAAACGTGGGAAAAAAGTAGCACTTATAGTCCGAAAAATACGGTAATTTTTACAATTGCGGTTCTCTGATTAGGCATTTTCAGATGCTTTAGCTGAATGAATATATTTATAAATATAATTTTCATAAATGAAGCACTGGAACAGAAAACATTGCAAGCAAATTCCAAATGATACTGCTGTTAAACTGGGAGTCGAAGTTTGGAAAGATGACTCTATATGTGATTGCAAAGAAATAGCAATCGTATAGAGGATGTTTTATAAAATAAAAAAAAAAGCATTATTTCCCTTGTGTTTGGAGACTTTGGTGACATCATGTATTATTCAGTATTGAAGAACTAATCATTCTGATTGAGTCTAGGGTCGGCTGAGTATACAAAGTCTAAATCTCATCTGTATAAGTGAAAGTTGCTTTTCAAATCATCTCTTAATTTGATGCTCATACGTAAAATAAGCACTTTAAGAAAGCGTGGGTCATGAAAATGGTGTTTTAAATTCGAATAAAGTCCAATTATATGACTATATTCCAATATAGCACTATTAAAACCTACTTTTATGAATAAAAACACAAACTGAGAAGCTTTTCCATACCCACAACACTGACTCCATCTCTTCTAAAAGGCCACCGCCACTAATTACAGCACATAACACAACTGGGATTTAAACTCAAACCTCCCACATCTAAAGCAGCAAAGTGTGAAAGAGGCTGTATCCAGAAACAATGTGTCCTAATTAACAGCAACGCTACTGTCAGACAAAGAACTGTACAAATGCTAGGCAGAGGGAGTGCTGGATAAACTTAGCGGGGGTTCACTATATCATTTATACAGGATCAGATTTAATCTTCTTATCGTGGAGAGCATTAGGGCAACAGCAATCAGCGTTACGCAATAAAGAAGGCCAACGACTACTGCCTGCTGCTGTGCGTCTTTCTTTCTTTCTTTCTTTCTTTCTTTCTTTCTTTCTTTCTTTCTTTCTTTCTTTCTTTCTTTCTTTCTCTATCTATCTTGCAGGCCATCTCTGTTTGTTAATATATATGCATGAGCTTTTGTTTGATCTCCCTTATCTCCTGTTCTCTATTCTTACACTTTCTCTCCCTTGGTTTCTGCTCTATCACTCTTTCCTCTTTGATCTCCTTTCCCACTGCTCCTTTTTAACTCATCAGCCTACGTTCTCTGGATTGCTGACTGTGTGTGTGTGTGTGTGTGTGTGTGTGTGTGTGGTGGTGGTGGTGGTGGTGGCGGGGCTGAAGCAAATGCATCACAGCAACTCGTGTGAACAAATCTATATAAGCAGGGCTAATGATCAGAGCTCGTATTTGTGTATATAAGTGTGTATGGACAAACGTTAGAAAGCAAGTGTGTGTGTGTGTGTGTGAGATAACGTCGGATGTGTATGACTTGCTTTTAGAATATTGTAAACATCAGTTCACTACCCTAGCTGCATTTGCCCCTTTATGTCATAAATACAAGCCGTTTTTGCAAACTATCCTGATAGCGTTTTGGACGCCTTTGCCTCTGCTCATTCACACAATTATCCAATCAGCCAATCATCCTGCAGAAGCGGAATGTGTAAAATCATGCAGATAGCATGTCAAGGGCTTCAGCCCAAGTGCTCACTTCAAATGTCAGAATCAGGAAAATTGTGATCGTAGAGAGTTGGTTTTTGGTGCCAAATGGGTTAGTCTAAGTATTTTACACACATCAGCCTTTAAAGTTTGTACAGAATGGTGAAAAACAAACAAACCTAACAGTACAATGGTAAAAAACAGTCTAAGAAAATGGCCAGACTGGACGCTCAGCATATATTCAAAATCCTTTCTTGATCTTATAGGGAAATTGTTGGGTTGCGGTTGCTCACATTACAATTAAAGTGAAATAAATAAAAAAAGAAAAACAATTTTTTTTATTAAGTTAGATATTAAGTGAAATCAAATGTGTAGCAGCATAAAAGAAAAAAATTGTGGCAGAAGTGAAAGAAAAATACAATACAACAACACAACATCGCAGTTCTCACCACCAGTGTTGTGCTAGTTACTAAAAAAATTTTTTATATAAGTCAGACCAGCACAATCTAAATATATCACAAGGATTTCTGAAATAAATAACAAAACAAGCTGAATAATATATTCACAATCAAAAACTAAATTGGCTTCTGCTGTTGTGTTGAGCTCTTAAAAATGTGTTCCCCTCTTACAGCTTAAGTATGAAAACTATCGACAATGTAGAACAGAACACCGGGGTAGCTTCTAGCTTCTAGCTTTGTCGAGGCATGGAGTTTCTGGAGAAGTTTCGACAGATTGGAGTTGCTGTTTATCGCAGTAGATACGAGCTTCGAACAAGAAAGACACAGCTTACATTTGACAAAAAAGTTTTTGTCTTTATATCAACTAAAGTGAAATGATGAGCATATTTCCACTTTGAGAAACTCGTCTTGCTCTCGCCTCGACTCGCCATTACTGCCGCACAGACCTGAATAAACGGAGACACGCCCACAGCGCGTCTTCTTCATGTTTACAGTGGTTCATCCTCCAATCCTACAATGCGACAGGTTAAACTGTAGTCTACACTTCAGCTAGAATTAATTTATTTAAATAAAGTAACGGGTCACGCACCATATGGTAACGGTAACAGAGTTACTTTATTTAAAAAGTAACTGCGTTACAGTAACGCGTTACTGCCCAACACTGCTCACCACAGTCCAATAAACTTTCCCTTTCACTCCTGCTATCACTCTTCTCCACCCACTCCACCCTTCCTGCACTCTTTTCTTCACTTCTCTAACACACTCTCGATGTGATATGTGCTTATTGAGTAAACATTATATTGTAACAGCAATAAATAATTTTGCATTCTATACCTCTATAAGCATTGACTGCACTATATTTGTTCGTATAAGGTGTTATATACTAATAGTTGATTTATATTAGTGACACATTTCAACAAATCTGTGTACGAACAAGACCAATGCATTTACATATATGCAAAATTAGACCACTCGACCTCTACCCCGTCTCGGACCGTAACCTCGTTTCATAACTTCTCATTTGAAGTGAGTTGTTCGAATTACAAATTTGGCAAGTGTGAAATGGTGATGATTTTGATTGAAGGCACTTAAAAAGCACTCGTGTTGCTCTTGAGAGTGCGTCTGAACACATTTGTCTTCTCCTCTCTTGACAACGGCTTCTGTTCTGGCTCGTGTGAGCGGCGCGCCGTCGATGCATCAGAAATATGCACAGCGTGAGGCCAGGAGCGCACAGTTCTAAAACAGCTCAGTCAC
This sequence comes from Silurus lanzhouensis, assembly GCA_039877035.1. NCBI lineage: Eukaryota > Metazoa > Chordata > Actinopteri > Siluriformes > Siluridae > Silurus > Silurus lanzhouensis. Next base: position 615,610 of record JBCEWE010000061.1, on the reverse strand, counting down.
ACTCCGAGACAAGAGAAATTACTGTATGATTACCCATGATACCGTTCCACAGGCAACCGTGACACATTCATTAAAGCAGCGGACAGTGGATAATTGCTTTCAAGTGACAACAAGTTGCATGGCCAATAATAGTCTTGACGTTTTAACGGCTCCCTATGGGAGGTAAATGAGCACTAAAAGGATGAGAAATCCTATCAGCATTCACCACATGCCTCTCTTCTTCTCTTTTAATTCTCTCTTTCCTCCTTCCTTCCCTCGTCTCTTTTGCATTCTTGCAATCTGATTGCGAGTAATATACAGCCCTGTTAAGTGTTTTATGTCTTTTTACTGGGCCAGGAGCTAATTTGCTAATTGAACCCTGAAGAAAACAAAACAAATGCTTTTCAGCATAACGCATGGCATAAATTTGCATGTACGACCAGACAGATAAAGTTCAGCCCAGGAAGCTACGAGATCTTTTCCTTGATGCGTCATTCCTCCACCCTGAAGAACTGCAGACCCGAACTGTGACACCTTCCCCACCCCCTCCAGCACATCCCAGGAAATCAAGGAGCTCTCTCTCTACAATCAGACCCCTGTCACCCGCTTCTCAAACTCTACCTTCAGCCCTCCTTTTCATTCTCTCATTGCCTCTTGTTCTTCCTGCTCACTTATTCATGCAGACTCAGCGGGTTCACTTATTCATGTGAGCCTGATACGCTTAGTGCCGGAGCTGCAGGCAAGAAGGAAATGGTGCTCAGATGAAACATGAGGCGCAAAGGCTCTGTTCGGGATGCCGTAGCATTGGATGGCAAAAGTTATATCAGAAATCCCTGTCTTTTTCCAGACATATGTAGAGTGTAAAGTTGGCACGTTGCCTCTGTTTTCAGGTCACTCACTGAGAGAGTAATACAGTCATCGTCTCAAACACCAAGTGAGCCTGCGGGTGTTTAGCTTTGGAGAACACTGTTTTAAAAATGATACTCTATTACAACCCATACTGTTTTGCTCAAATAGCCTTCTGATCCAGAAAAAGGGGATCAAGCAAACACATTTCAACTGATGGTATTTAAAGGTTCTGAAACAAAGCCTTCGGTAAATTTATCACGTCTCCCGGAGCACGCACAAAATGAACGCTGATGCTACTTCAACCACAGGGAATGAAACGTTTAGAAACATCACAAGGCCCCCATATGGACCTCTATCCACTGCCTTGTGAAGCCAGAGAAACGTAATGTTCTAACACTTTTAGACAGCAAAGGGAATCTGGTTTATTTCTAAAAATTCAATATATGCCTAAGTGTCCACAATGCATATTATAAATGACCAAATCGATTGAGGCTGTTTTATTTCCACACACTGGCAGTTATAGCAATGATGAGTAATCCAGGGCTGATGAAAGTGAGCAAACTAGCTAGGGATCAGCACAAGGATTTCAGTGCACATTTCATTTATTTATTATAGGTACATATTTCCATATAACCCAGGAACGCTTATTTTACATAATCTTCAGCTTTTTGAAGAAAGACAATCGACATTCTTCAAAAACAACAAATCTACATTCCACAATCTACATATACTGTTTCTCCATCATTGAACATGTAAATGCTCTGGCACGGAGAAGCTGGTGTTGAATCTATAATGATCTCGGATGTTGAGCTAATTTGCTAATTGCTCAGGAGCACCTGGATCCACAACTCCAACTGACCGTATACGACAGTAGAAAGGACATCACGCATAATAACACACACTCCAGTGCTCAAGATATTTCTCACACACTAATCACACTGTTGGTGTCACTCAAATGAGGATGGGTTCCCTTTTGAGTCTATTGTTTCCTCTTACCATCTAAGGGAGTTTCTTTGTCACAATCGCCCAACGCTCGCTCATTGACTATAAATGCACAATTTAAATATATCATTTTGTTCTATAATTCTACATTCTGTAAAGCTGCTTTGAAATATTGTTTATTGTGAAAAGTGCTATAGAAAAAAAAAAAAATCACTAACAACTGACCATAATTATATTTCCTGCTTCACATCTATGAGTACTGCACAGAACTGTCAGTCATCACATAATCTGTATATGTTACACACTATCTGTATATGTTACACACACTATGGCTGCTATATATTGTACAAAGTTCTATAGTAAACTCTCTATCATACCTGGCACACAATACTGTCATTTGCACTACCATGCACTCTCACACTTTATGTACATTACTGATCTTTATCCCTATTTATTACCCACACTGTCTATACTGTCTCATATTGTCTGTTTTGTCTTGTATAGTCTGTTTTGTCTTGTCTTGTCTGTTTTGTCATGTATAGGTTTTATTTATGTCTGTGCTTTTGAGAGTAACAAACAGCTGGAACCAAATTCCTTGTGTGTGTCAACACACTTGGCCAATAAACCTGATTCTGATTCTGATTCTGATTCTGATCTGATTCTGAGAATATAGGTCAAGTCAAGAGTCAAGAGGCTTTTATTGTCATTTCTACTATACACAGTGGTACACAGTACACAGTAAAAATGAGACAATGTTTCTCCAGAACCCTGGTGCTGCACTAAACAACAACAAACAAAACAACATAAAGCTACAACACAAGTTACATAAAGTGCATCGAGTGCAACCTAGTGCAAACAGTGCAGACAGACAGTGCAGACAGACGACACAAGACAAGACACAAAACCCTATATAGCGCCGACCAGTAAACCTACTGTATACTAGATTATACAGTACTGTACAAGAAAACTGTAAAAACTATACAAAATATAAACTATATCCCAGAGAAGACTATAAACAGTGTAGTGCAAAAAAATACAGCAGCAGTCGAAGGTGCAAAAAACAGCATGTAAACAGTATAATACAATGAAAATGATAAATGTGCAAAAAACAGCAGTTGAGAGTATGGTACAGTTAAGGATATAAAATAAAGTAAATACCTAAAAAAAGTATAAAGTATAAAATATATAAACTATTTATAAAAAAAATATATATATATATATATATATATATAAAAAATATATAAAAAAAAAAAGATCTGAATAGCCCAAATCTACAGTAGGTCTTTTCTTCTGTCAACCTGCCTGCATTCTGCTTTTTATCCACAATGATGTTCTTGGCACTAAATTTTTATGTCAAGAAATGCAGCACCCTGAACAATTTGATTCAACCTGATGCCAATTCAGCTTGTTTCAAGAAGCCTTCCTTTCCTTTCTCAGATCATTAACTGCCATTCAACAGGAGACACAATAAGCTCTTTAACTATCTATCTATCTATCTATCTATCTATCTATCTATCTATCTATCTATCTATCTATCTATCTATCTATCTATATAAATCTGCAGCTATAGATTATTTTAGTAATCGAGTAATCGAATAATAAATACTTTTTTCTTTATTAAAGAGCAAAAAATAAATATAAAAGAGAAAATAAGACGGCCTCAAAGTAATTTAATACATTTTTAGGAAACATTACAATTTATATTGAAGAAATTGCACACAAAAATATCTGTGAAAACTAAACCCATTTAATGCATTTGATTGCCATATTACATCAAAATGCAAATACAAAAATATAAATAAAAATCATCAATAAAAATATCAAAATCTATTTCAAATTACTCAAAAAAAAAAGAAGGTAAACGCGCTCCTTTTATATATATATATATATATTATATATATATATATATATATATATATATATATATATATATATATTAGTTTGAAATTCAATTCAATTCAATTTAGTATAGCTCTTTTAACAATGAACATTGTCTCAAAGCAGCTTTACACAGATAATGTGGTGATAAAAAATTTATATGTTCTTTATAAGTGTAAGTTTTTCCCTGAACAGTGAGCCGGTGGCAACTGTGGCAAGGAAAAACTCCCTGAGATGGCATACGGAAGAAACCTTGAGAGGAACCAGACTCAAGAGGGAACCCATCCTCATCTGGGTTGCACCAAATGTCCATTTAAAGCAGATATAAGATGTTGTGGAAAGGATCCCAACCTTTAAAAACTAGCATTTTATTTGGCCTGAATCTTCTCCTCACCCCTCGCTGTTTTCTCCCCGTTCCTCCATTTTCCATTCTGCAGCATCTGTTTGTGTGTAGTTTAATAGACACAAAGATTTTTTTGTATTTCGATTACTCGAGGAATCGTTTCAGCCCTAATAAAATAATCATTTTTCCCCCAAAAAAGTTCAATTCTTGAAGAAATCATAGAGAAATTAGTGACACCTGCTTCAACTTATGCCTCATGTTCCTATGGGTTCCTCTGTTTTTTTTTTTTTCCCAATGTCTAAAAATATACACCACAGGCAATGATTACATGACTGTAAGTGAACCAGAGTATGAGACAAGCAGAAAATGAAGGTAGACAATCTGATTATTATGCAGTGACAAATATAATAGCCTGGATTGGGTCACACTTTGGAAATGGAAAAAAAGTACAGAAAGCTGTCACTGGGGTCGTACCCTCAAATCTATGTCTTTAGACAGACAGGCACGGGTGTAGAGGAACATTAAGTATAATTGGCCATTAAAAAAACACTGTTTACATTGGTTTACCTGTATAGCATGGGAAGATGCATAATTAGACATAGACTTACGCGGAATATAAGTTAATGGAAGCGAAGATACTACATGGAATAAAATTTGGCAAAGTCAGTCTCTGAAATGAGACATTAATAACAAACTCATGTTCATTAGACATGCACCACAGAGACTAAACAAGGTTACGCTTTCCCAAGAACAGGAGGGAGTCATCCAGCAGCACTGTTAGCTTCGAGGATAGCTTCAGCTGCAAACTGAGATAGGTGCTTGTGCACACTGGACCATTGGGCCTGAATGGAGCAGAACACCATCTATTAACACTGTCCATCTAATTATGGTTCGCATCTCTGATATCTCCTGTGCTGTACTTAATGGCCATAAAGCCATTAAAAAGCCCACATGTAGCACATCAGCTACAAGTAATAGGTGTAGCTGTAATTAAAGATCCAATTAGGAAAAGCAGATAGTCTGTGATGCTGGAGCAACAGGGTCCTTTCTCGAGACAGCCATCTTATAAAATCAAATTAACCTTATACGTGGCATCGCTGAGGTAAAGGCGGCAATATATTTGCTCAGCATGATGACCTTAAAAGCAGCTATTTAATTAAAACGCGTGTACATCGGACATGGACCTTCTGCTTTATGCAACTTCATTCCAACTGTTCCCAAGGTTAATTAAAACGAACAAGCAAACAAGCATGTAACCATTCCGTCGAGGGCACGCTTGTTTGCCTTTTAAAGACCTTTTTTCTGTCTTTATATACACCAGTGGATAGATCACAAAGCAATCACTAAGACTGTTCATGTACATCCAAGGAGTCATTCATATTCTCATATTAGAGATGGCACCAATATGGGTATCGTACTGAAACCATTGAAATATGGTGGATCGGATATAAAAGAAAGCCGGATCTGATATTGAACCGTGTTAAAAAGGGCAAAGATTGAAAGTGGACTTGGAAATGTAATTTATTTTTTCAAAAATGGACCTATCTCTCTCTCTCTCTCTCTCTATATATATATATAT